>NW_004624747.1:2185942-2240254 GCF_000247695.1 Heterocephalus glaber | reverse complement strand
CAATGATAAATGTAAATGAATTGTATACCTAAAATGTACCAATAAAATTAATTTAAAAATTAAAAAAAAAGAGAAATGAAAGGCTAGAGGGTAGCTCAGAGAAAAGGCCTTAGGTTCAATTCCTGTACCACAGAAACAAAAACAAGCCAAAAACTACAGTAATAAAGTCAATGTGATACTGGTGAAAACATAAACGAATTGATCAATGAAGAATACATAGGCAGATACAAACTCCAGTGAACATCACTAACTATTGGAACAATGGCACTACAATGGAATAAAGGTAGTCTTTGGAATAAATGATTCTGGTACCACTGGGCATCTACATGCAAAAGAAAATCTAGACAAGGACCTTACATTTTTCACAAAAATTAACTGAAAATGGATCACAAACTTAAATGAAACATAAAAATACAGAACCCCTAGAGTTTCATAGGACAAAACCTCCCTGACCTTGGCCATGATAATGACTTTAGACACAAAATCAAAAATGAAAAAAAGAATGGATTAGCAAGACTTCATTGAAATTAAAAATTGCTTTGCAATGGACACTGCCAAGAGCATGAGAAGACAAGACATGGACCAAGAGAAAATATTTGCAAAAGATAATCTAATAAAGGACTTTTGTTACCCAAAATACACAAGGAACTCTTACATCTCAACACTATACAACATGATGTTAAAATGGACCAGACACTTTTACAAGCACCTCACTAAGGAAGACACACAGATGGAGGAAGATATAAAAATGAACATATGGAAAGAAACTCCACATCATATATCATCAAGGAATTGCAAATGAAAACAAGATGCCACTACATACTTATTAGAATACCCAACACCCAGGATATTGACTCCACCAAACACAGGTGAGGAAATGGAGCAGCAGGAATTCTCATTTATCGCTGGTGGGTATAGGAAGTGGCACAATCGCTTTGGAAGACAGTGTGACAGTTTTGCTGCAAAACTAAATATATTCTTCCCATATGGTCCAGCAATTGTGTTCTTCAGTATCCACCCAAAGATGTTGAAAACCTATGTCCACACAAAATCTTCACATGGATGTTTACAGCAGCTTTATTCATAATTGTTATTTGGGAGCAACCAAGATGTCCTTCAGTAGGTGAATGGATAAGTAATGTGTAGTGCACCCAGGCAGTGAGATATCATTCAGCATAAAAAAGAAATGAGCTATCAAGCCATAAAAAGCTATGAAGAACCTTCAGTGCTAATTATTAACTGAAAGAATTCAGTATGAACAAGCTACACACTGTTTGCTTCCAAGGATATGACAGTCTAGAAGAGCTAAAAGTATAGAGGCACTAAAAATGTTAGTAGTTGACAGAGGTTGAAGTGGTGGTGGTGAGAATGGATGACTAGGTAAGACACAGAAGATTTGTAGGACAGTGAAACTACTGTGTAGCATACTGTAATGGTAGATATGTGTCATATACATTTGTCCAAACCCACAAAACATACAACTCCAAGAGGGAACCCTGATGCAAATTGTGGACCTTTGCATGACTGAGATGTGCCAATGTAGGCTCATCAATTATAAAAGTGTACCACTTTTGTGGGGATGCTGATAATGGGGGAGATGATGCATGCATGGGAGACAGGGAATATAGGGGAAATCTCTGTACTCTCTCTCCATTTTGCTGTGAGCCTAAATTCTCTCTAAAAAGTAGCATCTCTTTTTATTACATGTTCAATTTTAGAAATGTGATTGGGACCTCATTATTAATATCCACATCCACTCATATCAAGTGGATAATTCTCATGCCTTCCTCAATATATACGCTAACCACTAATAAGCATATATCAAAAAAGCCTATTTTAACATTGGTTGCCTGGAAGAGAATAAACTGCATTTAGAAAGATTTTGGAGCTTTGATAAAGAAAATGACTCCTGCAAGTTAATAGTTCAGTGATTCTACTTTCAGATTAACAAATCTGATTGTTTCAGTTTTCAAACTGAAAATAATTTCTACCCTATAGATTTGCTTGTTCCTGATCATACCATGACAGGAGTGACTCTGTTCAGACTATGCAGTAAGATCCAATGTGGTGATTTCACCCTAAGATATAGTTCTTGATTCTCCCAGCCTATCTATTGGCCATGGAAAAGAATTATAAGACATAAACTAGCAGCTGCCCCCATCACATGGGATTGTGCTCTCTGGCACTTCCTGCTTCCCTGCTCCTGACCTCTTATTATTTCTCATGAAATCATGGGGTGGGAGGAGAAGATGAGATTTTCTTTTCCTCTTTTAAGGTGGAAAACTTGGACAGTAGCATCCCAGAAAAGAAATCTATTCTCAGAGAATCAGACAGGCCTGAAATTCCAATGGTTCTGTGACTACTTAAGTTTTTCTCCCTACTCCTGTCCTCAGACTTAGCAGCTACAGTTTCCTACTGTCAACCTGCGGGTGCCTCACTATTGAAAGTGTCACTAGATGGCACCAGTGTCTTTAGTTAACAAGGACGATGATGCTGTATTAACTCCTGTGGTTTATGAAGTCAGATACTGCTAAGTGCTCTACTTAGACCAAATTATCTCATCCAAACAGGAAGTGGTGAAGTGCAGAGAGGTGAGGTTGCTTATCCAAGGTTGTGCAGCTTTGAATTTGAATTCAAGATTCAAATGCATAAAGTAATGCCAGAAACTTATGTTTTCTTCAGTTTTGTTTTTGCAGTGCTCAGGGTGTACCCAGGGCCTTCACATTGAGCTACACCCCCAGTCCTTTTTTCTAAAAAATTTTTAGACACATATGCTGTCACTAAGCTGCTGATACTGGGGTTCAACTTGAGATCCTCTGGCCTCAGCCTTCCCAGAGAGCTGGGATTACAGGCATGCTCCTGGAAACCAGAAGTTTTTGTAGCAAAAATGTCAATTAAAAAAAAAAAGAAAAAATTAACTGGGGGTATAGCTCACCTAGCATACACAAAGCTGTGAGTTTGATCCACAGCACCACAAATAAATAAAGGGCTATTTTTTTACCCTGAAGTTATGTTCTTTCTGCTTATTAGATGATAAAATTGTCTTTTATGAAGTAATGTAAATAGTGGATACTTAGGTTTTTTCCTTCTCCTTAATATCCAAAATTTTTAAATTTGCTATATTATACCTCTCCCTCAATTTTCAGGCCCAAAATATTCACGATTAAGGAGCACTTCTAATGAACAAGCTATCATGCTAAGGGGAAGAAAAATTCAATCTTGTACTGAATCAACAGATTTGTGTTGGTAACCTACTCCCGCTGGAATACACTTAATAATTATGTTTTGTGCATAGCTATAAATGCACCAAACAATGAGAATTATAACAAAGGATGTATTATACCAAAAGCTGTAATTAAGGAAAAGTAATTGTTTTTTTGTTTTTTTTTAGACAGGTTCTTGCTATGTATTCTAGGCTGGCCTCAAATTCATGATGAACTTCCTGCCTCAGCCGCCTGAGTGCTGGGATTACAGGTGTGCACCATAGCAGCTGGCCTAAATTTTAAATAGAATTTAAAAATGAGACTCTTCAGTTATTTGATAATCATATATATATATATATCTTTTTTCTTTTTTTTTTTTTTGGTACCAGGGATTGAACTCAGGACCTTGTGCTTACAAGGCAGGCACAGTGCCAATGATCTAAATCTTTGGCCCTGATAATCATATTATTAAGAGAAGTAAATTTTTACCAAATAGTTTCTCTGGTGTGAGAAACTGAAAGTGTAAATAAGGATCAAAATGTATAATAGATAATGTGAAATAGGAAGAAAAGGCCCAAAGGGGAAGGGGAAGTGTGCAGAGTAGGGGAAAGGAATAAATATGAGAAAAGGAAGAAACAGAAACAAAGTTGTAGGAGACATCCTTGCCCAGTACTTGCAGGCTATGAGTGGCACGTGCTTCTTGCCTTCCCTAATTCAGCTATATTATTTTATTTCAAGAGTCAGACCAAAGCCCTTCATAACTCAAACAGGCATGTCAGCTAGCAGAGTTGGGCTATTATTGCTCCTTTGCTAATGGGTGTCACCGAGGCCTAAGCCCTGGTCTGTGAAGTGGCAGGGCCCTAAGTTATGTGTAGCTGAGGTCAGCATGACTCTAATTAAAATCTTTTCCCCTGAATTATCACTTCTCACTGACCTTGTGTGTTGCTTGCTAATTGTGCCTGGTCCCAGTACCGATTTCTTCTATCCTAGCAAGATAAACAGTGCTGATTCCCTGACAGCCCTGCCTGGTGCCATCATGCCAGGTGTTTTGCAGTAATTCACTAGATGACTTCGAAGCTCCCTAGCTTCTATTCCTTCTCACGATTGTATTCAATAAATATTAGATTGCTTGGGGACTTTTGTCTTTGCTGCCATCAGCAGCACTGACCAGGACCCAAGACTCAGCTTCACTGTAAGTCTTGTTTCATCTATTCTTTAACCTTTGCCAGTGCTGTGGTGGCTCACAGGAGGCTGATACTGCAGGGCTCTCCAGCAATGCCCACTTCCCCTGACCCTTACACAAGTCTTTGTAAATAGGGAGGGGTGGAGGGTTGAAGGGAGGGCAAGGGAATGGGGAAAAAATAAGAACCAAGATATATCATGTAAAGGTACAAATTCCCAATAATGAATGTCATCATACTGTATACCTAAAATGTACCAATAAACTTAATGAATAAAAAAGAGAGAGAGAAGTAAGTTTTATCAATGTAAGAAGTACTACGTTGTTATATCCTTCACAATATAAGTAGGTCTTATTTGAAATTGAAAGAATATGTGAATGAAGTTTGCTGAGGAAGAAGCCACATCTATACTGAAGAGCTTGAAAACTGACCTAGGCTGACTATTCATTCTGATTGTGAATTGATGGAATATGGTAGTCTAAGAACCAAAGTTCTGTTGGGCTAACTTACTCCCTTGTAACAGCCATTTACTGTTGGAGAATGGGCTATGGAACTCATATCTCACAGTCTCCAGTCTCAAGGTCAGTGTTATCTAGCCTCCTGGACAGGGAAGTATGTGGAAGGCTTCATGCCCCCTGGCTAGGGGGCAAATGACAATAACCTGGCACTCTTGAAGCAAGACAGCATCTGCTGAGGACAATTGTCCATACAAGGAATTTGCATGTAGAGAAAATCTGGTTCCTCATTAACTTAATCCTTATCCACCCATTCTGTATAGTTGCTGTTCCATGAAATGTGCTCTACCCCTCTCCCTGCACTTCTCACAGGCCAACCACAGAGTTCCATTCTAGTCTGTCCATTAGAAACAGGTCTCCTCCTGGTCCACCCTTATATCTTGAAAATTTTCTGTCTCTTTCTTTTATTCCTCATCATTCCCCCCAAAAAGGTAGCTGAGGGTCTGATCAGGCCCCAGTAACTGGCACCCTGGGACAGGGACTCAGACCTAGAGGGGAAGACCCAGTGGAGTGGGAAAGAAGTGGAAATAGACATTAGGGAACTCTTGGGACAAATGCAAAAGCTAGCTGTTAAAAGAAAAGTGAAAGTAAGTCACTGTGCCTCAGAAAGGCTTTTCTCAACCAGGATAATGGGGCAGAATTTGTCAGTGGAGGAGCAGAGGTATGTACAACTGTTGTGTATGTTAGTGAAGCCAGCCAGGGCTCAGGTTAACATTCATTCTTTCAAAAATGCTGCAGGATATTATCAAACATAGGATACAGAGAATTGGGATAGAGTGCAAGAAAATTTAAGGAAAGCCCATGCAAGGGGAGAACAAATTACCCCAGGAACTTTTTCAACATGGAATCTGATAAAATCAGTGTAAGACCGAGGGCCTCACCAAACGCTCCGAGGAGCTGACTGCAGTGAAGCACACCCAGGGATCCCAGCAGTGCCTCCAAAATGTAAGACCAAGGGCCTTACCAAACGCTCCAAGGAGCTGACTTCAGTGAAGAACACCTGGGAAGGAACACACCGGACAAGTTGAAAAGTAAAACAGACCTTAGTCTGGCCAGATGGCACTCCCAAAACAAAGTAGCTTAGAGAGGCGACTAGCCCAGAGTCCGAGGCTATTTTATAGGGGGTTGCAGGGGAAGTTAACAGGTGAAATTTACAGAAGAGGAACAAAGGTTAGTGGTCAGCTGACATGTACTGATGGTCAGCAGATGTTTGTAGATTGTTCTATAGATAGTGGTGTCCAAACATCAGTTTTGAACAAAGAGTTGAGTAATTTACTTTGGGACCTTATGGTTGATACAGATCTTATCTAGCATCACGGAACTAACAAGCATCTTTATCTATTTACTCACATTCAATCACAGTTGGGGCTAGGGGAGTTTTATGATTACAGAGTTATGCAGTCCCACATTCCCCACTGATTTTACAACACGTAATCTTGCGTATAAATGTAGGCATCCATTGTATACAATAGCATGACAATAGTAAGCATATACACACAACTATAATGACAAGAAAAAGTTGTTTTAACCATTGTAGGTTGGGCAGCCATTTAGTTAGCCATTGGAACAAGTCCCAGCCATCTTCATCATGTACCCTTTGAGCCAGGTCTTTTTAATTGTTTTACCTTTTCTTTGATTTTTGGACTATTGTCAGTCAGATTGAAACAACACATTTTTTATTTTTTCACAACCTTGGTGGTGGAAGAGCAACAAATAGTCTATCACTGCCCTATTATCTAAGATTGCCTGTCTCTGCTCTTGTAACTCTTGGTTGATTAATGGCAAGGCTGATGAGGTAGCATTTAACCCTTTGACCACCTTGCATGCTAATTTCCATACTGCCTTTTCAGCGTGGACTCTTATAGAAGGCAAGGCAACAAAGATGCTATCATAGTTATTACTTCAGCATCTGTCAACAGACCTACATCATCATCACATCCTGGTCCAGTATAGGGTGACCAACGTTTAGTTCTGTTTGGCATAATCAAATCAGTTCTATCTGGTAGAACCACAGCTAGACAACACAAGCAGCAACTGGTCTTGGTTAAGTTGTCTGGGATATAATTGAAAGTTATTCCTTCACAGGTATAAAACCATCCTATTGGCAGGGAGATATGGCAATCATTATACACAATTTTTTGTTATATATGGCAGGGCATCCCTTCCGACCGTTTTATCCTCAGACATTTGGTTGTACAATTTTCATACACAGCACATTGGGTATTATTTGACATAATTACCCTGGGTGTATATAATTTGACAGCATTTTTAGGTTTATGACATGAGGCATGTCCCCAATACATGATGAAAATTTACATCAACATTTAGACAGAATTCAGACAAATTAAGCGAGTTTGCCAATTGAATCCATGCATTTTTTTGTGTGATCTAGTCCTCTTGGGGACAATACTGCCAGTGTCCCAGAGAATATTATCATGAAGGTGAAACATCTCCAACCCGCTCCAATCTTGGCTTTTGGTCACCTGGTTGGCTGATAACCTTCCATTTGTCCTTTGTGACATCTGTGGGGGGTCCTGCTTTTAGATGGTTGTGATGTATCCAGGCAGAATGTCCAGCTACCTTCACTGCCAAGGGAGTTGACAGGACAACAGGAACCGGTCCCTTCCAACATGGTTCCAGGGTCTTGGAATCAAACCTGCGAATAAAAACCAAATCTCCCAGCTTATAGGGTAAAGGTTGTAAAGGTTTTTCATTGGGACTAGGCATTTTCTTTCATAACTTATCATGTAGCTCTGATTGAAGCTGATGAACTGCTTTTAAGGATTTTAGGAGCCGAAGGTGGGAAAACTTTTCCTTTAATTCTACATCTACTAATGGGATGATTGGGGGAGATCACCCATGAACAATCTGGAAGGGGGACAGATTCAGGGGAGGCTTGGGAGTTCACCTCATTCAGAGGAGGGCAAAAGGGAGAAGCTCTACCCAACCTAGTTCAGTCTCCAAGCATAATTTAGTCAGAATCTCGTTTAAAGTTCAATTTGTTCTTTCTACCTGTCCTGAACTTTGAGGCCTATAGGCACAGTGTAGATTCCACCTTATTCCAAGGATATTACTAATTAATTTAGATATCTTGGCCGTAAAGGCTGGACCATTGTCGGACCCCAGGGCTAAGGGCAAACCAAAACAGGGAACTATTTCTGTCAGGAGCTTTTTAACTGTTACTTCAGGTGTCTCCCTCTTAGTGGGGTACGCTTTTACCCATCCTGAAAATGTATCCACAAAAACTAGCAGGTATTTGTACCCATACATGCCAGGCTTCATTTCAGTAAAGTCCAATTCCCAATGTTCTCCTGGAGTTAATCCTCTGTGTCGGACCCTGGGGGGCCAGGTTACCTGATTTGCATTTACCTTGAGGCAGGTGGGGCATCGTCTCACCATGTCCTGGGCCTTTTAGGCTAATCCCTTGATGATGAAATGAGAGCGCAGGGCAGCCATCATCCTTTTCTCGTGTAGTTCTCACAGTAACGTATCTGCTACAGCAGCTGGGAGCACCACCTTTCCATACTTAGTCATCCACCATCCATGTTTTCCTCGAGTCCAGTGTCTCCTGTTCATTTCCGCTTCTTCTTTATCTGTGTATTCAGGTCTTTCTGGGAGTACCGGCGTGGGAAGCAGAACCATTTGCTTCCCCACTGATTTTTGGGCAGCTTGTTTTGCTGCCTGGTCAGCAGCATTATTACCAATCATCTCGGGGCCCAAGCCCCTTCTAGCGCCTGCAGCAATGGATGATGGCAACCTCTCGAAGCAACCAGATGGCTTGCAACAGGGCCAATAGCTCAGTGTTATTTTTGATTTCCTTTCTTTCGGAGGTCAACAGTCCTCTATTCTGATAAATCGCCCCCTGTACATGGGCGGTGGCCAAAGCACAATGGCTATCAGTGAATATATTTATCCTTTTTCCTTTTCCCAATTCCAGAGCCTTGGTCAAAGCAATCAGCTCAGCCTTCTGTGCTGATGTCCCTTGAGGTAGCCCCTGCTCCCATTCCACCTGTTGGTCCTGGTTGACCACCGCTGCTCCAGCATACGGTACACCATCACAAACGAAACTGCACCCATCAGCATAGAACGTTATCTCTGCTCGAGGGAGGGCCTAGTCCGTCAAGTCTGGAAGTCCTCCTGTCAAGTTTTCAAGAGTCTCGGGGCAATCATGGATGGGCATTTGTTCATCAGATTCTGGGAGTAGAGTAGCCGGGTTGAGGCTAACAGTGGTGGCAAACTTAATGCGTGGCTGTTCTAATAGGAGTCCTTGATATTGTAACAGTCTGGCATTAGACAGCCATTTGCTAGGTGAGCTATTCAACAAGGGCTCAATGGCATGGGGAGTGATCAAAGTCAAATCCTGTCCAAAGGTCAATTTGTCAGCCTCTCGTGTTAAAGCAGCTGCTGCTGCTACTGCTCACAGACAAGTAGGCTACCCTCGGGCCACTGGGTCGAGCTTCTTTGAGAGGTATGCCACGGGTCACTTCCATGGCCCCAAAAGCTGAGTAATCACTCCCTGAGCTACCCCATTTTTCTCTGCTACATACAGGGTGAAGGGCTTGTTTAAATCTGGCAGTGCCAGGGCTGGTGCTGATGTAAGCGCAGTCTTAAGCAATTGAAATGCCTGCTGGCAAGCCTCAGTCCATTTGAGGGGTGTATTTCCTGCCACAGTGGCTTCATGCAGGGGTTTGGCAATCTCAACAAAGCCAGGAATCCAAATTCTGCAATAGCCAATCACCCGTAGGAATTCTCACACCTGTTTCTTTGAGCTTGGCTCCAGAATCTGGAGAATTGCGGATACCCTCAATTCTGCCAGCCTCCTCTTTCCCTTTTCAAGAATATAGCCCAAGTAGGTTACCTTGATCCGACAGAGCTGAGCTTTCTTCCAAGACACCTGATATCCAAGGTCTCTCGGTGGCTGCAATGCATTCTTTATCGGTTGAAGTCACCACCAGGAGGTCATTGACATACTGAAGAATAGTCGCCTGGGGAAACACTTTTCTTACCTCGTGTAAATCCTTGCTGAGAGCTTCCCTAGAACAGAGTGGGGGAGTTTGTGAATTCCTGCAGCAGCCAGGTCCATGTCAGCTGTCTGGTAGTCCCGGTGTCTGGGTCCGTCCATTTGAAGCCAAAGAGGGGCTGGCTCACAGGTGCTAGAGACAGACTGAAAAATGCATCTTTGAGTTCTAATACTGAGTACCACACATGAGCAGGAGGGATGAGACTCAACAGAGTAGAGGGGTTCGGTACCATTGGGTGGACGGTCTCCACCCAGCTGTTTACCTCCCACAAATCCTGTACCGGTCTGAAGTCTGAGGTGCCAGGCTTTTTCACGGGAAGCAGGAGTGTATTCCAGGCTGACTGGCAAGGGATCAAGATGCCGGCTTGCTGGAGTTGGTGGATGTGTTTGGAGATCCCCACCTTGGCCTCATCAATTTTCTTTATCTATTAGAAGAACTCCATCTCTTTCTTTCTTAGTCTCTTTCTCTCTCTTTCTTTTCAACTTTTCACAATCCCTTTTATAATGGCCCTTCTCCTTTCAATATGTGCATTGATCCTTCTGTAACAAGGGCTGTACTTTACTTTTATCCTCTTTTTTATTTTCTCTGCATTCCTTTTGGATAAAACCTCCATCTGCCAAGGCTGCAATGTTTGCCTTTCCTGTCTTTTTAGCCATTCTCACATCAAAAGGATCCCTGTTGTTAAACACCTTCATTGCCACACTCATCAATTTTTCCCTATTTTCTCCCTCAAATCCCTCCATCCACTGCAATTTCTTCCTAATATCTGGGGCCGACTGAGTGACAAAAGTCAAATTAATTGCCTGTTGGTTTGCAGGGGCATCTGGGTCAATTGGAGTATACGTACGGTATGCTTCCAACAGATGCTCCAGAAAGGCAGAAGGGGATTCCTCAGGTCCTTGGAGGACCTTGCTTACCTTGCTCAAATTGGTGGGCTTTCGAGTGGCTCTCCTCAAGCCCACTAGGAGATGCTGATGGTAGTTTTGGAGAGCTTCTCTCCCACCCGAGGAATTAACTTGCCACAGGGGATTGGTGGATGGAAGTTGCGCCTCAATACGGGCTGGCTGTTGTTCATCGAGTGGATCCTCTGTTCCTCCTAACACTGATTTTATGGCTTGCCCTCCAATCCTTTCTCTTTCCTTGGAGGTAAAAAGGGCTTGGAGAAGTTGTTGACAATCATCCCAGGTTGGGTCATGGGTGTGAAAAACAGATTCTAGGAGGGAGATCAAAGCCTGGGGTTTTTCTGAAAAAGGGGGATTTTGATGTTTCCAATTATACAAATCACTGGTAGAGAAAGGGATATAGACATAATGACCCTGTTCTATTTCCCTAAGAGACGGAAGAGGAACTGAACTAGTCCCTTCAGTGAGAGCCCCGCTTGGACCATAAGTGGCCCCTGTTTGCGTGTGGGAGGGGGAGGTTATAGAATCTGGAGATTTTTCTTCTTCAGGAAAAGGAGGGTAGAAAGGGTTTCAAGATCTGGGGCTGGCTTTATCAGAGGAGGAGAATGGCTCCACATAGGGTGGAGGTCTTCTAAAGGGATCTAAGGGATCAGGATCTTGTGAGAGCACCAGCTTGGGGGCCCAGGTTTTGACCTCTCGGGGTTTCCTTGGAGCCACAACCAGAATGCGAGTGTTTGTTTGTAAGGAACAACGCTGCAACCAAGCCAGAGGCTCTTGACAAGCCTGAACCCAGATATTTATATATGGAAACTGATCAGGATGGCTAGGGTGCCCAGTGACCCTTTTCCATACCACCTGGCAGAGGCTTGGGTCAGAAGAGCCCTCAGCTGGCCATCCAACTCCAAAGGCCGGCCATTCCAATTGATACAGGGAGCAAAGTTTTCCACAAGAAAATTTAACCCCATATTCATCCTCCTGCTTGGTGGTGGTGGTGGGGAATCCAATTTAAAATTAGTGAGGAAACAGTCCAATGGGGCAGTCTTGGAGCAGGATCATCGCATCTCTGTCCTTCATGGTTTGGAAAGAAATTCAAAATTAAACACACAATGGACAGGACACTAATGTACGAATGACAAGATGAACAGGCGCTACAACAAAAGTGAAACTAAATCTTCCCTTGTTCCTCGTCAGGAACCTTGGGGTCAGGGGAGGCTTACCGGCCCATCAGCCACCTCACTCCTGACAACAAATGGTTGCAACCGGCCAAAAACTTACCTCCAGAGGTTTTCTAAGGTCTGTGCCTGAGAGTCTCCTGCTGGATCCTGCCACAGAGTCTCGGTTGAACCGGGGTTCCTTACCCGGGGATCTCGCTGGGGCCTCCAAAATGTAAGACCGAGGGCCTTACCAAACACTCTGTGGAGCTGACTGCAGTGAAGCACACCCAGGGATCCCAGCAGTGCCTCCAAAATGTAAGGCCGAGGGCCTTACCAAATGCTCCGAGGAGCTGACTGCAGGAAAGAACACCTGGGAAAGAACACACCGGACAAGTTGAAAAGTAAAACAGACCTTAGTCTGGCCAGATGGCACTCCCAAAGCAAAGTAGCTTAGAGAGGCGACTAGCCCAGAGTCCGAGGCTCTTTTATAGGGGGTTGCAGGGGAAGTTAACAGGTGAAATTTACAGAAGAGGAACAAAGGTTAGTGGTCAGCTGACATGTACTGATGGTCAGCAGATGTTTGTAGATTGTTCTATAGATAGTGGTGTCCGAACATCAGTTTTGAACAGAGTTGAGTAATTTACTTTGGGACCTTATGGCTGATACAGATCTTATCTAGTGTCTAACTAACAAGCATCTTTATCTATTTACTCACATTCAATCACAGTTGGGGCCAGGGCAGTTTTATGATTACAGAGTTATGCAGTCCCACATCGGTATTGGAACCTTTATGTATGGCTACAGCTACCACTATTGCCACTGACCCCATCCCATGAAAGAAAGGGAAAAGACTGTACAGATGATGAAGAACCCCTTCCATGGCTCAAACTTTCCAAAGTTGTGGAGGCTAGTGAAAGCCACCCTTACTTGTCTAAATATCAAGAGCTCATTTGTCGAGCTACTATGGCAGGGGATCCGATTGGGCCTTGTTGCTTCCCTGTCATGGTCATACCAGACCCTGATGATATGCAGTATTTCTTACCCAGCTGCTAGAAAGTGCTACTCTGAAAGCTACTTTAGACCCTCCCTTGTTTAATCTGTTATATTGCAGTAGATGATCCAAAGTCACTCTCCTCCCTTTTATATCAGACATATTAGATCCCATTCTAATTTACTGGGATTACCATTGTATAGTAATCTACAGGCTGATTCCTTGGTGGTTTATGTTACTTCCTTTGATTTGGCAAGATACTCCCACTCACATCATCATCAAAATTAGTAAAGCCTTAACAAAAGAATTTCAATTGTCCCATTCACAAGTTAGGAAGATTGTCTTGTCCTGTCCCACTTGTCAGCATATCCCTAGTCCCATTCCTGCTGAGGGATGTAACCCCAAGGCCTTAAACAAAATGAAATTTGGCAAATGGATGTTACTCATATCTGGTCATTTGGACAGTTACAATATGTCCATGTATCTATAGATACTTGCTCCCATATGATCCATGCTACCTGCCATAGTGGTGAGAAAGTAGGACATATTTAACAACACTGTCTGCTTTTGCTGCTATAGGAGTCCCACATACAATCAAAACAGATAATGGAGGCCCGGGGATTTAGCTCAGTGGTGCTACCACCTGCCTCACAAGTACAAGGTCCCGAGTTCAATCCCCAGTACCAAAAAAAAACCAAACAAACAGATAATGGACCTTTAAATGTTAGTAAAGCTTTGTCTTTTTTTCATCTCTGGAATATTAAACATCTTACAGATGTTCCCTACAATCCTCAAGGCCAAGCAATAGTGGAGCATGCACATCTCTCCTTAAAAGCACAATTACAAATAGATGGTCTTTATCTCAAGCTGACAAAAAACATTTATGACAAAGTAACAACCAACATCATACTAAATGGTCAAAAACTGAAAGATTTCACTCTAAACTCAGGAACAAGATAAGGATGTCCACCATTACCTCTCCTATTAAATATAGTTCTGGAAACATTAGCCAGAACAATTAGACAAGAGAAAGAAAGATAGGAAAGGAAGAAGTTAAATTATCATTATTTGCAGACGACATGCTACTCTACACAGAAGACCCCAAAAACTCCGCCAAAAGACTTCTAGATTTAAAATCAAATTCAGTAGCATAGCTGGATAAAAAATGAACACTCAAAAATCAATAGGTGGGCCAGGGATTTAGCTCAGTGGTTCCGGCACCTTCCTCACAAGTGCAAGGTCCCGAGTTCGATCCCCAGTACCAAAAAAAAGTACTAATAAAAAAATTTTAAATGCCTAATTTAAAAAACTCAACAGCCTTCCTGTACACAAATAAACTCTTTGAGAGAGAAATTAGGAAAACAACACTTTTCACAATACCATAAAAAATGAAATACTTAGGAATCAATCTCACAAAGGAAGTAAAAGATTTTTACATTGAAAATTACAGTACTCTGAAAAAGGAGATCAAATATCCATTTTCTGATATCCCTTGCTTGTGGCTAGGAAGAACCAATATAGTGAAAATGGCCATACTCCCAAAATTGTTATACAAATTTAATGTAATCCCAATCAAAATACCATCCACATACCTCACAGAACTAGAGAAATCATTTCTAAAATTCATTTGGTATCAGAAGAGACTTAGAATAGCAATGACAATTCTGGGCAACAAAGACAAGGCAAGGGGCATCACAATCCCTAACTTGAAATTATATAGAGAGTGATACTGGGATAAAAAAAAAAAAAAGCATGGTACTGGCAAAAAAACAGACCTGAAGATCAGTGGAACAGATTAGAAGATTCAGAAACAACTCCTGACACCCTCAGCCACCTTATCTGACAAAGGGACCTAACATACTCACTGGAAGAAAGCCTCTTTAATAAATGGTGCTGGAAAAACTGGCTTACTATATGCCAAAGACTAAAACTGGACTCATGTCTCTCACTATGCACTAAACTAAAATCAAATATTAAAGCAGAAATAATAAATCTGCTGGAAGAAAGAATAAGTAGAATGCTTGAGGGCATAGGAGTAGGCAAAGATTTCATGAACAAAATCCTGACTACATGGGCAATACTACAAAGAATCAACAACTTGGACCTCATCTTATTAAAAAGCTTTCCTCAGCAAAAGAAAAGACAACTCACAGAGTGGGAAAAATTTTAGCCAGTGGTTCCTCAGGCAAAGGATTAATATCTAGAGAATATAAAGAATTGAAAAAATCAGACCCCCCCACACACTTAAAGACCTCATCCAAAAATGATCATCTTAAATGAATAGACACTTGTCAGATGAAGAAGTAGAAATGGCAAATAAATAACATGAAAAAATGTTCAACATCCCTAGTCATTTGAGAGATGCAAACTAAAACAATGCTGAGATTCCATCTCACTCCAGAAAGAATGGCTGCTATCAAGAAATCAACAACAAATGCTGGTGGTAATTTACTCTCAATCTCTGTATCTGACTTGACTGTTAGATAAAAGTCTCTCTTCCATGTAATTCGGGGTAATTTGAATCTATGTTCCAGGACCATGGTCACTCTGAATAAATTTATTTTATAGTGTGGCTCAGAATAAACTATTTTCTCATTTCCTTTAAAGCAGAGTCTGCATTATAGGGGCTTAATATCACCACTTCTGTGGGCAATAGGGACAATATTGTGTCTCTGGCCTTTGGACTTAGACATAAACCTTTGTTGAATCACGGTGGTCCAGGTATGTAGTGTGTCATTCTGGGTAGGTCACAATTTCCTCTCAGTTCCCTCAAATGTAGGATAGGAGCTCACATCACCATGGCCTGAGGGGGTTATAGAAGGTAATCTGTGAAGTGACCCTGGTACCACTAAGGGCATGATGAGGGCTACCTGCTAGAGGTACCATCATGATGTAACACCAGAGCCCAGTAAGCAAACACTCTGATCTCCATTCCATCTTCCGAGAAACAGGACCAACCACAGACCAGTGCAGCTCTGCCACACCAGGCCCAAGGATTTAGAAAAGATGGTGTCTTAGCCAAGTGGAGAGCAGCACCCGGTGGACAAAAAGGAACATTAATGAAATGTCTCATGAAAAAAATGTTTAAGGCTGGGACAAAGGCTAGAAAGAGGCCATGAAGGTGACCTTCCTGTGCTCTGACCTCCACAGTAACCAGGGTTGCTATGGGCCTGAGCCCTGTGTGTTATTAGAGACTTGGTGCAGGTCTCTAGGTCCTGCAGGCACAGCAGCACACTTTTGGGGATCTGCTCCACCCACCCATGTCTCACTAAGAGCACTGCCTTCACTTCCTTGTCTCCAGTGCCCAGGGTACAAGGGCAGTAGAGGGATTCCAGCCAGGTCACAGCAACGGCATCCTCAGAAGCTCTGGGCTCTGAATCCCTCTCATGTCACATCCTGGGGGATCTGCTCATCTGTGCTCTGGGGCTCCCTCCCAACTGTGGGGCTTGGCAGGGAGGGCCACCATGCTGCTCTTTCCCCTTCTCCACTGTCCTGTCACATGAATTCAGAGGAAAGCAGACTTCAGTTTTGTGCTTGTCTGTAGCCAAGATGCCTGTGGGACACCCTCATAGCATTGTGAATATTAAAAAGAGAAGTTGTGAAAACCAGGCATGGCAGCACACGTCTGTGTCTCAGCTACTTGGGAAGCTGAGACAGGAGAATTCCTTGAGCCCAGGACTTCAAGGCCAGCCTAAGCAACTTAGCAAGAACCTGTCTGAAAAAAAGAAAGAAAGAAAGAAAGAAAGACAGAAAGAAAGAAAGAAAGAGAGAAAGAAAGCTATTATTACATCAGTCACTAACAAGAGAAACAAAAGCCAATTTTTTAAATGAAAAGAATGCTTATGAGTTTATAGAAATTCCTTTGTTATATTTATCATTCATGATCAGTTTCAAGGATATAGGAGGAGATGTGTGTGTGTGTGTGTGTGTGTGTAAAAAATTCTAAAATACATTAACATTTAAAAGTAGGTCACTAAATGGTATGTGCAAAATACTCCAGGTTTTTTGTTTTTTGCAATACTTGGGATGAACCCAGGACCTTCACATTGAGCTACATCCATAGCCCTTTTTTATTTTTTTTATTTTGAGACAGGGTCTCACTAAGTTGCCCAAACTGAGCTGAAACCTGTGATCCTCCTGCCCCAGGTTCCCAGAGTGCTGGGATTATAAGTGTGCACCATCATGCCTCGTCCAAAAAAATTTTTAATGAGTATACACTTGTAGTCTAGTGGTTAAGACATGGCACTCTGTCAAACAAGAACATATAACCTCTAAAGCCCCAATAAAAAATGATTGTTAATTTTTTTTTGGTAGATCGTTAATTTTAAGTTAGTTTTCCAATGGAGTAATAAAGATCTTGCTTGGTGAGAATATATTTTGGGTGTTTTCCTAATGATATAAAGTTTTAGGGAAATCAAATATATACTTCTAACATTTATTAATGTACATGTAGTTATATTTTACATTATATATTACATGAGAAATATGTAGGCATTACTGCTTTCTACTTTCACATTTAGAAAACGATTACAGTAAACCTTCGTTTGTGAGCACAATTTTTTCTGGAAACATGCTTGTAATCCAAAGCACTTGTATATCAAAGCAAATTTCCCCATAAGAAATAATGAAAATTCAGATGATTCATTCCACAGCCCAAAAATATTCATTTAAAAATGATTACAAAGCTGTATTATACAAAATAATAAAGAAAATGCAAGATAAAAAGAAAAAAAAACTAACCTGCACTTACCTTTGAAAACCTTTGTGGCTGGTGTGAGGGAGACAAGAGGAAGGTTATTATGTAGGATGCTTTCACTATCACTAACTGAATCACTACTATCTATTGGCTCAATGGAATCTTTTTCTTTTCATGCAGCTTTAACAAGGGACCTATCCAAAGACACTTGCTTTGCCCCCTTTCGAGGATGTTTTTGAAATTTGACATTGCATTTTTGTTAAAAAGATTCATCACTTGCACTGCTACAGCCTTATTTGGGTGGTGCTTTCTACAAAATTTTGCACTATTTCCCACATGTACACATCTCTTAATCTCATTTGAAGAGAGGGATTCCTCCACCTTTTTCTCCTCCTCCTCTGGAGATGAGATCTCCTCCATAACCTCTTGCTGTTGGGAGCTGATCACCCACAATCCTTCAGTGCAATGGTGGGGAGGAACCATTGGCTCAATTGTGATCATGTGACATTCAGCAACATGTACTATTGGTATTGCAAGACAATACATGTTTATCAAGTTAAAATTTATCAGAAATGTTTGCTCATTTTGCAGAATACTGGAAGAATAAGTTACTCACAATACAAGCATTTTTCAAATTGTTCACAAGAATCTCCAATATCAGTTTTTCTTTCCTTCTGCTTCCTCTGCCCTTCTTCCTCCTCCTTTCCCTGCTCCTCCTTCTTCTTCTTTGCTTTGGTTGCCTGTTTATTAAATACACTATATTTGTACCTTATTCCACAGATTTTTAAAAATTGCTCACACAGACTTGGTAAAAATGTACTTTTATAGAAAACCATCTGCCAGTCAGGCGTGGTGGCACATGCCTGTAATCCCAGCATTCAGGAGGCTGAGCCAGGAGGATCACCACAAATTTGAGGCCATCCTGGGCTACATAGTGAGTTTAAGGCCAGCCTGAACTACATAGCAAGACCCTGTCTCAAAACAAACAAACAAACAACAACAACAACAACAAAAACCATCTCCAAAACTAAAATGAAAATAATGCACATACCATACATATATCAGATAAACTGCTTGCTAAGTTGTTAGGAATTATTTTAATTTAATCTATACAGGTGATCATGAAATATTAGGTGGTTTAATTTTCTTACATCTAGTACCAGATATAGTCTTAAAGAGACTACAGTCTGTCACAGCTACTTAATTTAGAGGTTTGGACTCACAAACAACATAGGTCTTCAATACCAAGATAAAATCAATAAAGCAAAATTTAATAAACTTGGGCCGGGGATTTAGTTCAGTGGTTCTGCCACCTGCCTCACAAGCACAAGGTCCTGAGTTTGATCCCCAGTACCAAAAAAAAATTAATAAACTATTAAGTGACACATACACTTTTACACAAAAGAAAGGCCTGAGGATTTAGCTCAGTGGTGCCACTGCCTGCCTCACAAGCACAAGGTCCTGAGTTTGATCCCTCGTACAAAAAAAAGAAGAAAGAAAGAGAAAGTACAGAAAAAAAATTTACATCACCAGCTCAGAAGAGCTTCCATGCCTAAAATTTCAATTCTAATTCCAGGGAATCCCATTAAACAGTTTTCAGTGTTCTGACTTGGAAGGGTCAGGCAGTGACCCTCTCCATGGATGAGATTCCAAAGTCCCCTACCAGTGAGGGCCCTTAAGTAGCAGTTGAGACAAAAATGGCAGTGTCCCAATGGTGTGTGTGACCAGAGGCAGGGAGTTTTTGGCCCCTGAGAACTGGCCATGTGCCCAGGGTAACAAACATCTCTGTTTTCTAGACAGGTGAGAGAGACTGTCCTTGGGAGCTGGACAGGCTCACAAGGAGTTCCTGTCTATGTCAGGATGCTCCAACACATAATCTTTAGAACAAGGCCACAGCACTGTGTTATGAACAAGGAAGATATTTCTATATTCAATTTTAATCCTTCACCAGGCCATGACTTTAAGTGTTAATGTCGAAGGGTGGTACAAAAATATCTTTTAACAAAACTGCTTAATTAGTTTCAAGAAACAGAACAAAACACTTTCTCTTTACAGATACCTTTCTAAATCTATTCTCTGAGCATTCTCTCTCTCTTCCAGACAATTATTTGTGCAGACTGAAGTGAAAAAAAGCAATTTTTTTAAAAAAAAACAAAGTAGAGCCTATTTACAAAACATGCAAAAGAATTTTATGTAAGCTGTTAGTGCAGAACTAGTTTAAAGGGAATCTGAGGGACAGACTATTCTTTTACTTCTACAAATATAGGTCCTTTTCCCTACTTTCTGGGAGAAATACATTTTTTAGCCCATGGACTATAAAACAGTATACAATACAAAGACAGAAACAAAGAAATTTGTAAATCATTTATATTTCCAGAAGCTGAGACAATATATTTGAGTGCTGAGGTTACCTCTAGTGACAAAACCACAACCAACTATTGAGCAGCCAGAATTCTCCAGTAATTGAGTACATTTCTCTTTCAGCATGTTGTTTTCCTCCTCTAGAAGTTGGAGATGTCTATTTAGTTTGATTATCTGTCACCATAATGAAGCTATATCTACAGCAGTCATGTCATCTGACATTCCTTCAATTGTTGCGTGTACATTTGAAAGGCCATACTTGCCATTGTCATTATGAGGATTAGAAGTGGCAACAGCAGACTTACCACGCAGCAACACAGGTCTTTCCCAATGTGTTTCACTTTGTGTTCTTACAATGAATCATTTTTTACCATCTGTCCATTTGGCAAACAGCATTTTCACTCATATGGCACTCTCTTTTTAGCCTGCCAGCTGCACAGATTTCATCATTTTGAAGGATTTGAGGAGGTCTTTCTTTTGTTTTTATTTTCTCTTGTTCCTTCCTTCCTTTCTCCCTCCCTCCTCCCTTGTTCCCCTTTCCATTTGAACACTTTCTTCCCATTTCCCAACATCCATTATATATCTCAGTCCTTATTTCCACTTTCAGTTTCTCACACTGAGAAACAATGTGGTATTTAAACATGTGTGTTCAATTTATTTCACTTGAGTATCATCTCAAGATCCATCCATTTAGCTATAAATGTCTGAAGCTCATCCTTCTTTATGGCAGAGTAGTACTCCATTGTATATAAAAAACACATCTTCTTTATCCACTTGTGTGTTGATGGGCATTTGGGCTGTTTCCAAGATTTATCTATTACAAACTGTGCTGATATAAACAGGGGTGTGCATATATCACTATAGTATGATGCTTTTAATTCTTTTTGGAAGATACCACAAAGGGGAATAGCTGAGTCAATTGGAACCTCTAGTTTTAGTTTTTTGAGGTATCTCCATATTGATTTCCACAGTGGTTGGACCAGTCTACACTCCCACCAACAATGGAAAAGGGTTCCTTTTTCCCTACAGCCTCTCCAGCATTTGTTATTGGTTGATTTCTTCATAGCAGCCATTCTTTCCAGTGTGAGATGGAATCTCAGCATTGTTTTAATTTGCATTTTGTGAATTACCAGTGATGTTGAACATTTTTTCATATACTTATTTGCTGTTTGTACTTCATCTGAGAAGTGTCTTTTCATTTCAGATACCCATTTTTGGATTGGGTCTTTAAATTTGAGGGGTCTAACTTTTTGGAGTTCTTTATATATTCTAGATAATAGTCCTTTATCTGATGCATAGCTGGTAAAAAATTTTTCCCATGCTGTCAGTTGTCTCTTTGCTCTGTTGGTGGTTTCTCTTGCCGTGCAAAAGCTTTTTAATGAGATGAGGTCCCAGTTGTTGATTCTTTGTAGTATTTTCCACGTGGTCTGGGTTTTGCTCATGAAGTTTTTGCCTACTCCTATGTCTTGAAGAGGTCTTTCTAAGTCCAGAAAATTTAGTGGTCTTTCACTTAGCTTAAGTACACGAAGTGGTGTTTTTAGTACCAGAGGTTTAAAAGGAATTGACTAAATAAGGTCACAATTTGCTGGTCTTGAAAATGAAATGTCTTCATTATTTTTTGCTACAATAATCTTCTCTGTACTTGCGTTATCACACCAGCATTTGGAGCTCCTTCTTGGAATCCTTGTTCCAGGTCAGTATTTGGTGGTGCTACTTTTAATTTTTCTGGGACTCTCTTTTGCTGACTGATACCTTCAATATGTTCCATTCCATACTGACTTTGACTAATTTCTGCCAACCCAGCAGCAGTGGGAGAAGGAAATGCTGCCCCACTAACCCAAGTACTGCTTGTTGTCTGGTCTATCTACTTCTTTGTTTCACATTGAATCTTTAACTTGCTTCACTGTGCATGTGCTGGATTTGGAGCCTCTTTTGTCCCCCAGGGCTGTCTGGAGAGTTCTGGAGAGGGTCACCATCCACTGGCTCCCAGGGCACTTGTGTGAGTCCTCTCAGAGGCCATTGGCTGACTGCATTGGGCAGCCTGGGCAAAGCACCTTGGAGCAGCCTGCAACATGTGGGGAGATTTTCTTATCTTCAAAGCATGTTTTGAAACTTCAAAGATAAATTGCCAGCAATCTGGGAAGCCAAGGCAGGAGGATCACAAAGTTTCAGTCCACCTTTGGCAACTTAGCAAGACCCTGTCTCAAAAAAAAAAAGAAAAACCCCAAAACAAACAAACAAAAAACAAGCCAAGTATGGCACATGCCTGTATCCCAGCACTTGGGAGGCTACGGCAGGAGGATTGCCACACATTCTGGGCCAACCTGGGATACATACCAAGATCCTATCTCAGAAAAACAAACAAATCAAAATTTTTTTAAAAAATACAAAAAGGCTAGGGATGTAGCTCAGTGTGACAGCCCTAGATTCAATAACCAGTAGAGCCAAAAAGAAGTAAAAGGAGGTGAAGGAAGGAGAGGGGAGAAGAAGAAGAAAAAGAGGATGGGATAGGAGAGGGGCAGGAGGAGGAGGATGAGAGGAAGAAAAAGAAGACAAAGCTAATTTCTCAAGGTGTACCCTCTCTTCCATATAAGAGGAGGGAAAGATAGGCCTTTTTGAGTAGGGAAGTTTTTGAGAAACTGAAGTGAAGTATGCATATAGCATTATGATATTTTAAAAACTAATGCTGTACGTGGTTTTCTCTTTTAAATAACTAAAACACTTGTGTAAAATTTTGGCATACATGCAAATGTAAGGTCCTCTCCCAAGGAATCATTGCCAAATCTGAGTTTCTTTCACACTTGTTTTTATGGTTTCATGAGAGACCTTTAAAGACCTCCAAAACGCTCATTAATTAAGATCTTTTAAGCCAATGTGTCTTCCCCAACATTGTCCTTTGCTTGTCACTATTAAGCTGTGGAGGGAACCCTCCTCCATCCCAACAATTTTTGAGTCCTCCCTCTTTCCTCTGGGGTAGTGAGGAAGGGTGCTTACCTAAGAAGGAAACATGAAGGAAGTACATCCAAATGAAAATGGTAAAGGTCTTTTGGGGATGGGACACTTTCTTTTTGCAAGATGATTTTTTAGTTCTTTTTCTTTATAGATCTGTACTTTCTAAATGATCTGCACTAAACATGGATTGCTTATTTAATAAGGAGCAAAATAAGCAATAAAGATTGCATTTGTCTTTGTTATTAGAAAATAGTGAGGTGAAGTAAAAGGCAACAACCCCATCTAGCACCCTAAACTTTGACTCTAACGCTGGTCTTCAAAATAGGATTCCAGGGCTCCCTGGAGAAGTAGTTGATTATATGACAAGTGTAAAACACACACAAGATGAACCTGGAGGATTATACATAATGCTAGAAAGTCAGGAAGAAGGGGCCCAGTGGTCAAAGGTGGAACAATTTGAGCTGCAAAATAAACAAACTACTGTTTTAGTAAAACCCAAATTATGAAACAATATCCATGAGTCCATGCTTATGTTACTAAATTATTGAATAAATTAACAAAGAATGGAGAAGACAAATATCTCATACAAAATAATTCTAAATTATCTGTATAAATACTCCACACCAACTCCTCTCAAAAGACTAATGAATAGACAACAAAGAAAAAGGGAAACAAAAAAAAAGAAAAAGGGAAACTTCAAGACAGGTGGTCAAGGTCAGCATCTACAGTGATTGGTCATGCACCTACGCTTGATAAGATATGAAAAAAAATGGCACTACATTTGTGGCCTTCCTCCTACTTTGATTTAGTCAAAGAATAGGTATGCAGACATCCTGGGGAATGACATGGAGTCTGTGAGTTGTCAAGAGCTCAACTTTTTGCTACCTGCAGAGTTTGGAGCCCCTGATGTGGGACTGCATAACTTTATAATCATAAAACTCCCCTAGCCCCAATTGTGATTGAATGTGAGTTAATGGTTAAAGATGCTGGTTAGTTCTGGGACACAAGATAAAGTCTGTAACAAACATAGAGTTCCTAAGTGAATTACCCATCTCCTTGTTTGTCCGAAACCGATGTTCCGGACACAGCTGTCTATAAGACAATCTGCAAACATCTTTTGACCATCAACATTTTTTTCTCTTTTCTGTAAGTTCTGCTTGCTAACTTCCCCTGCAACCCCCTATAAAAACAGCCTCGGACTCTGAGCCAGTTGCCTCTCTAAGCTACTTTGCTTTGGGAGTGCCGTCTGGCCAGACTAATAAAGGTCTGTTTTACTTTCCAACTTGTCCGGTGTGTTCCTTCCCGGGTGTTCTTCGCTGCAGTCAGCTCCTCGGAGGGTTTGGTAAGGCCCTCGGTCTTAAATTCTGTCACCCAGGACATGCAGCTTATCACAGCGCACCATTACCTAAGACCAGGTTGCCTGGAGCCCAAAGAATTCTCCAGGGTCTGAGAATCCCACCATTGACCCCTGCTCTCTACACCCAGACTCACAAGACACCACTGACAAAGATACGGCAGTGGGAACAAGTAAGGGACTGCTTCCTCCTACACTGTCCCTCTAGCGCCCTCTATCTAGGAAGCTTAACATTGCGCTCAACAGAAGTGAAATGCTTCCAGAGTCCTGGGTTTCAGAGGAGCAAAGACTGAAGAATTAGCAGGGAGCTAAGAAGCAATACATGGATAACTGGCACAAAGCACAACCTCACAATCCATACCGTAATAATAATTATAAC
The DNA here is from genome assembly GCF_000247695.1 of Heterocephalus glaber. The sequence continues at coordinate 2,215,545 of NW_004624747.1, read as the reverse complement.
AACAGCTGCAATTTATCAACCACTCAATATATCTATGAACGTCACACATTGTCTCATTTAATCTACCAATCAACTGTGTGACGTAGGTTCCTCCTGTTGTCTGCATTTTATAATGGTGACCCAGAGAATTTTAAACAGCTTAACCATAAACACGTAGCTAGAAAGTAAAAGAGGCTGGCTTCCAAGAAGCACTCATGGTACAGAGCAATCCAAACGACATTCCGTCATATGCCCCATGCGAACAATGTTCCCTACTGCTGTAATGGTTAGTTTTCTGTGTCAGCTGGGTGAAGGGTGCCCAGACATTGGTGACATTCATCTGCTGTGCTATGAGGCTGTTGCTGGGTGAGATTTGGTGTGGGTGGTCCTCACACAATCAGCTGAAGATGCTGAAGAGAGCAAAAAAGGCTGAGTAAAAGGGAAGACCTCCTGCCCTATCATGTCAGCTGGGCCAGTTGGCCTTTTCTTTCCTTTGCAGTTGAATGGAAACTTTTGATTCTTCATAGGTCCTGGCCCTTTGGACTTAGACTGGAACTGAATCACCAGCTCTCCTAGGTATCCAGCTTGCTGACTACAAATGTTGGGACATCTTTGCCTCCATAATTGTGTAAGTCACTTATAATACATCACTTTGTGTGTGTGTGTGTGTGTGTGTGTGTGTGTGTGTGTGCATGTCTCTGTCTGTCTGTCCGTACAGTGAGTCCTCTGTGTCTGTGGCTTCTGCATCTGTGGGCTCAACCAATCACAGACTGAAAATATTTGGAAAAAATTGGATCTGCATTAAACATGTATAGACCTTTTTAAATTTTTTTCTTTGTTTTTGGTGGTTCTGAGGATTCAACACAGGGCTGAGCTACATCCCTAGCCCTTTAACTTTTCTTTTTTTTTTTAGAGGTAGGATCTTGCTAAGTCATTAGGTGGCCCACAATGGGCTCAAACTTTTGATCTTCCTGTTTCAGCCTCCTAGAGTGCTGAGATTACAGGTATGCGCCACCATGCCAGACTCTGTGTCATTTTCTAAATAATACAGTACAATTATGTATATAGCATTTGCATCATCTTCTTAAGCCTTATAAATAATCTAAAGGTTATGTAAAGCATGCAAGAAGATGTGCATAGGCTAACAAATACTATGCCATTTTATATATCTTTCAATTTCAAATCACATTCAAAAGGAATGTGGAAGGTCCTAGAATGAATCCAATCTGTATATACCAAAGGATGACAGTGTACATGTTTGAGCATATACAAACATGTATATCGTCATCCTTTGGTACTGGGTTCTGTTTCTTTAGAGAACCCTGACTTAAAGTTTTCATTTCAATATTCACTCTCCTTTCCCTTTTCCTAATGAGACTGAATTTGTCCTGGTAACCAGCTCCCTTCTTGGGCACATGCTTTGGAGAAGGTGTTTCCCTTCCATTGTGGGGAGATCTTCACTGGTCCAAGACAGTCACAGTGCTTCTGTTTCCTTAGTCAGTGATTGGTTTCAATAAGAACATGAGCCTGAGTGTGTGGACTGTGATTGTGAGTGGATTGAGAAAGAGCAGCACTGGTAGGATGGCAAATCATGTGAACGTGACCAAGCGGCTGGCTAGGGGCTGGTCACATTGGATCATGGTGCCTGGGATCCCTGGGCTGTGAAGTTGTGGAGCCCAGAAGCCAAGGAATGCAGGTGGGTGGCTCCAGGGGAATTGTAAGAGGAAGAGTGGTAATCTTTTTGATGGCTAGCCTTGGTGGACAGCAGATTGATAAAGGAGATGAGTTCACTGTATACATCTCTATGTCTATTGTTTATTTTCCTATGTCTAAAACTGAGGCCAAAAAAATCTTGCCTTCTTCCATAGTTAGATAATAACTGCTAATCTTAACTCTTCCCTACTTCATTTTACTTAAACTAGGCTGGTTTTTTTCCTGATTTGTCTCAGGCAAATGCCTGGGTGACATGATAGTGAGTGCACATAGGGTAGAGATTTTAAGGAAGAAACTTTAGACCTGGGTCTCAACAGGTGCAAAGGAGCCAGTCAGGGTTTTGGAGGTGTTTGGGAAGGTGACAGCACAATTGCATTATGAATGAGGAGGACAGTAGCCAAACCAAAAATTGGAGGAAGATCTTCCAGGCATGGGGAAGAACAGGTGCAAAAAGAGTAAAGAGGAATGAACGTGCCTGAAAAGAAGAGAGGAAGGAGGCAGTTGGCACTGAAGGCTGGTGACTGCCCAGTCCTTCACACTTAAAAGGTTGTGAGGAGTCTTCATTTGTCTCTCTCACTTGAGTGCCACAGTCTATCCATCAGAAATCCTTTTTGATTTATTATGGTAATATTCACATAGCAGAAATTTCACCACTTTGAAGTTTTGTTTACTTTATTTTAGTTGTATTTGTTTATTTATAGTGATGGGATTGAATCCAGAACCTTATGCGTGCTAAATGAGAGCTCTACCACTGAGCTACCCCTCAGCCCTTGGATATTTTAAAGCAGATGATTTGGTGACATTTAATGCATGCATGATGTTGCACAACCTCATTGCCATCACTTAGTTCCAGACCATCTTCATCACCCCAGAAGGAAACCCTGTACCCATTAAGCAGTCACTCCCATCTCCCCCTCCCCCAGCCCTTGCCACTACTAATCTGCTGTCTCTTCAGGTTTGCCTCTTCTGAACATATCATGTAAACAAAGTCATTCAATATGCAATCATTTTTTGTCTCTAGTTTTTCTCATTTATTTATTTGTTTTTGGTACCAGGAATTGAACTCAGGACCTTGTGCTTGCCAGGCAGGTGTGGTGCCACTGAACTAAATCCTGGCCCCAGCTTTTCTCATTTAGCAGGCATATTTTGGAGGTTTGTTGATGTTGTGGCATTTATCAGTGCTTAATTCCTTTGCATGGCTGAATGATATTTAATTGTATGGGTACATTTGTTCATCCATTTCTTAGTTGATGGAATTTGGATTATTCTACCTTTTGATTGCTATGAATAATCCTGCTGTGAACATTTTGCTGTAACTTTTTGTAGGGACATACTTCTTAATGGGTATATATTGTATTAGAATATATATAATACATATATATTTTTTCATTAGTAGAATTAAATACTTGAGACCTTATAAAGGAAAGGGATTTATTTGAGCTTATGGTTCTGGAGGTGCAAGGTTGAGAGGCAGGTGATGACCTTCTTTCTAGTAGCATCCTGAGGTGGCATAGGGCTTCACAAGGCAGGAGGCAAAAGAGTAATATGTGCATATGTGTCACTTCTTGTCTCCTTCCTATAAAGCCACCAGGATTCAATCATTGGCTCTCCACCCTAATGATTTTAATCCTAATCACCTCCCAAAGGACCCATCTTCAAATTAAGTTTCTACACTCTTAATACCTCAAGTGGGGATTAAATGGCAACATATGAAAACCAGGGGGGCACACTCACACCACACGCAAACCATAGCATATACACAGAAGTGGGATTTCTGGGCCTTCTCATAATTCTATGTTTAACATCTTGAGGAAATTCCAAACTCCTTCCCATGGGGTATATACCATTCTGTACCACTGCCAGCTATATGAAGGTTTCAATCACTTAACATCCTAGCTCAAACTTACATGTTAAATTATAGTCATCCTAATGAGTAAGATGTAGTGTCTCATTGTGGGTTTGATTTCCTTTTCTCTAATGTCTAATGATTTTGAACATCTTTTCATACACCTATGAGCCATTGTATATCTTCTTTGGAAAAATATCTGTTAAGCATCTTGTCCATTTTTGAAATAGATTGTATTTATCTTGTTGAATTGTACAAATTCTTGATATATTCTGCACACTAGACTGTTATTTATTTATTTTTATTTTCAAATTTTATTTTTAAGACAATTTAGCACTAAACTGCTAAGTTGCCCAGGCCAGGCTCAAACTTGAGATCTTCTTGTCTCAGCTTCCCAGAGTGCTGGGATTATAGGTATGGGCCACCATACCTAGTTAGACCCTTACTACATATTCGATTTGTAAGTATTTTCTCCTACTTTGTGGGTCATTTTCTCTGTCTCTTGATAGTAGCCTGTTAAGATAATGCACAAATATTTAAAATTTTTATGAAGTCTAATTGATCTATTTTTGTTGTTGTTTTTACTTTTTTTTTGGTACTGGGGATCAAACTCTGGTCCTTCCACTTGCCAGGCAGGCAGTGAAACCACTGAGCCAAATCCCTGGCCCTGTTGTTTTTACTTTTAATGTCATAGCTAAGAAACCATTGCCAAATCCAAGATCACAAATATTTCTATATTTTCTTCTAAGAGTTTTATACTTGTAGTTCTTATCCAGCATATTTTGAGTTAATTTATATGGTGTCCAAATTCATTTGCATGTGGATATCTAGTTGTCCCCGTACCATTTATGGAAGAGACTATTTTTCCTCATTGAATGGTCTTGGCAATATCTTGCAACATCAATTGATGATAAATGTTTGTATTTATTTCTGGACCCTCAATTTTATTTTGTTGTCTATATAAGCATCCTTATGCTTCTACCACATTGTTTGAGAATTGTAGGAAATTGTGTATTATCCAATTTCAAGTTTCTTTTTCCAGATCATTTTGGCTATTGGAGAGCTCTTAATATTCCATATGAGGTTTAGGATCAGCTCTTCCATTTCTACAAAAATGACTACTGGGATTTGTGAGTATTAATCCTGAGATGGCAACTTTATTGGATTAAGAAACACCTAACAGATTACAAAAGCACCTTGCTGGATGTGTCTGGGTGGGTCATGGAGGTGTTACCTTGGGTGCTGCATATGGCCTCTTGTTTGTTCCTCTGTGGCAATATCCCTTGCTCTGCTTCCTGGCTGCCATGAGCTAATAAGCTGTGCTATGTGATGCACTTCAACCATAGTGTTTCTGCCTTGGAGCCAGCCTATTGTGGACTCATTGTTGCTTGTTTCTTCTTTGCCACTTTGCTCCTGAAACCATGAGCTAAATTAAACCTTTCCTCACTAAAGTTGTGTCTTAGTTACTTTTCTTATTGCTGAGACAAAATACCCAGCAACCAAAGTTAAAGGAGGAAAGGTTTATTGTAGCTCACAATTTATAGAGGTTTCAATTCATAGTTGGCTAACTCCAAGGCAGGGTGGCACGACAGAGGGACACTGCAGAGGAGAGACAGCTCATAGCAGGCAAGAGGCAGCAAGCAGCAAAGTAGCAAAGAAGACAACAATAAGTGACAACAGCAGCCCTCTTTCTGTCCCTTACATTCCATCCAGGTACCCACCCTTAGGGGAGCAGGTAGCACTCACACCCAGAGTGAGGCATCCTGAATCCTAGCATTGCAGCCAGAATCAGTCCTAGCAGCACATCCTTAACTCCAGCATCATGCACAGTAGATCCAGCCACCTCCAAAAGCCCCACCTATGACCACATGAGTCTTTGGGGGACATATAGATACAAGTCATAACAAGTTGTGAGGGCTGCATATTACTGATGTGTCTCAGCCATGGGAAAGCTGACTAATACAGGATTTTTATAGGGACTTTACTGAACCTACTGATATTTTGAGGGAGGGTTATCATTTTAATACTATGTCTTCCAATCCATGAACACAAGATGCCTTTCCATTTATTTGTATCTTTTATTTCTTTTGCCAGTTTTTTGTAGCACTCATGAAATTGCACAGAATCAGTAATGTTTTGTAGTTTTCCTTATACAAATCTTGCATCCAGGGGCTGAGGATTTAGCTCAATGGTTCTGCCGCCTGCCTTGAAAGCACAAGGTCCCGAGTTTGATCCCTGGTACAAAAAAAAAAAAAAAAAAAATCTTGCACCTCCTTGGTTAGATTTATATTTCTAAACCTTTTATTTTGGTTTTTGATGCTTTTGATACATTGTAAGTGGAATTGTTTTCTTAATTCCCATCTCAGATTGCTAATTGCCAGTGAATAGTAGTACCACTCATTTTGTGTGCTGATCTTGTATTCTGCAACTTCCTTAAATTCATTTATTAGCTTTAATAGTTTTCTTAACACGTGGATTATTTAATATCTCCTGTATATAAGGTGGTGTCATTTGTGTTTCCAATTTGGATGCCTTTTATTTCCTTCATATATTAAATATTGCCTAAGTGATATGGCTAGAAGTTGCAGTATTATGCTAAGTTGGGGGGGACCAACATCCTTGTTTTGTTCTTGATCTTATGGCAGAGGTTTTACCTTTTTACCATTCATTAAGTACATACATATATAGGTACTATATTATGCAGTATATTATATGAAATATAATATATACTTGTACATATATATGTTAATTGACATATAGTAATTGTATTTATGGAGCACAGCATGATATGTTAATCCATCTACACAGTGTATGATGATTACATCAGAGTGATTATCATATCTATTACCTCAAGACATTCATCATTGCCTTGTATTGGGAACATTCAAATCCTCTCTATTTACTGTTTTAAAGTATTCAATTAATTGTGCAACAGCTATGGAATATGGGTCTCCACTCTTTTCCACCTCTTGAAAATCCTGTTAATTCATGCATATGTCAAACTTCTTTCTCTCTAGGGCTCAAGGGATCCAACTCCCTCCAAGCCTTCCCTTCCCATGTGCTGCTTTCATGGTCCTATTGCAAAGTCACCCTTGTTTTGTGTGGTAAAGGGCCTACCTCTCCCAAGGAAGTCTTGCCTTTGGCTTTGGCTAGTGGGGTGTGAGCTCTAAGTTCTTAGAACTTCCTCCCTGATGAATGGTTTGTTTACCTAGGAGCTTTGATAGTCTAAACTAACCAAATAGTTTAACAGGATGTGTGATGGTTGACTGATAGTGTCAACTTGAGTAAGAAATGCCCAACCAAATTGGCTCACCATTGTTCTGGGTGTGGGGGACCCACCCTAGGGAGGATTATGGCTAGAATGGTATAAAAGGGAAATGAAGAAGGTTGGTTTGCTTCTGTTTCTTTGGAGGAGCTCCACCCTTCACTTTCACCTTGGACATTGTCTCCTGGCTTCCAGTGCAGACTTTTCAGCCTCCAGTACAGACCCTTCAGCCTTCCTGCGTAGACCCTTTGGCCCTCAACCACAGACCCTTGGGCCTCCTGATACAGACTTGCATGGGACACTACACTGATCTCTAAGGCCTTCAACAAGATCCTTTGGCTCCCCACTGATCAGACAGACCCTCTGCACTCTTCCACACCCAATTCTGTGGGCAGCCACTGTAAGCCAATCTTGTAAATTCTTAAATATTTGTATATCTTGTATGAAATCTGCTTTCTCTAGTAACCACTGACTGCTACAGTATGGTATATGGTAAGGACTTTGAGTCATGACATCAACTTACCTTCAGAAAAAACTAAAGCCAGTCATGGGACAGGTCAAAGATATCTGTGTGAATGGCCCCTAGGTAAAACCTCAGACAGCAAAGCTCAGGTGAGTGTCTTCGGTTGGAATTCCCAGTGTACACTAGTACAGAGCATTGTCCATACCCCATGGAGAGAGGACCACAGGAAGCTCTATTCCTGGACTAATCCTATGTCCTCCAGGCACCTCCTGATTCACTGACTGTCACCTGTGTCCTTTCACTGCAGCAAGCTGTGGGCCTGAGCATAGCAGCTCTCACTCAGTTGGGAGTCCTTAAAGGGAAGTACCAAAACTGAGCATTATCTCAGTGTAAGACCGAGGGCCTTACCAAACCCTCTGCAAACCCTCTGAGGAGCTGACTGCAGCGAAGAACACCCAGGAAGGAACACACCGGACAAGTTGGAAAGTAAAACAGACCTTTATTAGTCTGGCCAGACGGCACTCCCAAAGCAAAGTAGCTTAGGGAGGCAACTGGCTCAGAGTCCGAGGCTGTTTTTATAGGGGGTTGCAGGGGAAGTTAGCAAGCAGAACTTACAGAAAAGAGAAAAAAATGTTGATGGTCAAAAGATGTTTGCAGATTGTCTTATAGATAGCTGTGTCCGGAACATCGGTTTCGGACGAACAAGGAGATGGGTAATTCACTTAGGAACTCTATGTTTGTTACAGACTTTATCTTGTGTCCCAGAACTAACCAGCATCTTTAACCATTAACTCACATTCAATCACAATTGGGGCTAGGGGAGTTTTATGATTACAAAGTTATGCAGTCCCACAAGAGCTTCCTACCGGGGGCCAAACCCCTGGGAGAACTGTACTCCCCTATAACCCAAATGTAGGGGAGGGAAGCACCCATGTTCTGGCCTTTGATGGATGAACCCAGTATATCGTAGAAGGCTCTCCAGGTAAAGGAAGAAACTAGAATAAGATTGGCATTACTGTTGCCAATATTGCAGAAACATGACTTGTTTCTGTCAACAATTGATGTTTGAGAATTCTGTCACTAATTTAAATAATTAACACTGATTACTAGCCAGGAGAAAAGAATATTAACTTTTTTTTTTTTGGTACCAGGGATCGAACTCGGGTCCTTGCGCTTGCACAGCAGGCGGCGAAACCACTGAGCTAAATCCTCGGCCTAAAAAGAGTATTAACTTTAACAATCATTTTACAGCAATCATGTAGAGACTTGTGTTGAAGTTGTGTTCTGAACTCACTTTGTGTTCATAAGAAACAAAAATAGGAGAAAATTTTAGAATATCCAATATTTTAACTTTTCATAATTTCAAGACTTCAGAGTATCAACAAAGGATACTGAAAATATATTGACTTTTACTTTGTGCAAATTACAATGTATGATCTGATATCTTAATTTTCTGTATTTAAAACTGAATTAGGAATATCTTTATAAATAGTTAACTAAAAGTTAATGGTAAAAATGAATAACTCCATAGTATGATTTAACAATTAAGTTTTATTTTCTAGATATAGTTTATTGTGTCAAATTTATATATTACCTTATAATGGTAAATGTCCTAAAAAGAATGTTTAAGTACTTTCAATTCTAGTACTTTCCTCTCACCTCCCAAGATGTAACAGAATATTGTAATCTTATACCAATGTGTGTGAATTTTGTCTTATTAAACATTGTCTTATTTTATTAAATTGTTTTGTTGGAACCCATTTCTATATTTTGGAAAAATAACAGTATTTTCTTCTTAATTAACAAGAATTTACTTTTTCAAAAAAAAATCTAAAATCCTCATAATGTTTATATTTGCCTGCTACGTTTATAACATTGTTTATGTTTATTGAATTTATTCAATACATGAATTTGTAAATAAAAAAAAGAACAGTAATAAGAATAGCAGCAGCAGTTAACTTTTATTGTTGCTGGCCTTTCTTCCATGGGCCTGTACCGACAATATCACACTCAGGTCTCAGGTCATTCTGAGCCCGTCCATTTTAAAGATGCTAAAACTGAGGCTCCGGTGTCAATAGTACCCTACCATCTTCTATTACTTATTTCTGTGCACGTGGCACATAGCAAACCTTCAATAACCGAGGGTTTCTTTACCCGCTCCAGGCAGGGTGTAGGACAGAGGTCGCCGGGCCCGCGGGAAAGAGGCGGGTTTTAGGGGAGGATCCTCCCGCGGCGACTCAGCCGGCCGGCGGAGCTGTGGCTGCAGAATGGGGCGGCCACTAGTCCCGACGCCCTCACTCAACCTCGTTACACACGACTGACCCTCCCCGAAGGGATGCACAAGTTCGCAGCGCAAGGAGGAGGAGCTGCCCCCGCCCCCTTCCCTGACGACGTCCGTGCCCCCTGCTGTCTATCACACCCGGCCCCGCCCCGCGCGGCTTCCCTCTGCTGGGGAGGAGCGTCGACTCCCGCTCCTGACGTCACACTCTCAGCCGTCCATCACGATTAATCCCTCCCCGCGTGGCTTCAGAAGTTGGCTGGGCTGAGCAGAAAGCACGGCCCGCCCCGCCCCCTTCCTGACGTCATGACCTCTGCCGTCAATCACTCTCGGCTCCACCCCAAGCAGCTGCAGCAATTCGGATAGAGAACCCACATCCGATCCCGCCCCTGATGTCAGCGCCCTACTCCGCCCTCACTCTTGGCCCCGCCCCGCGCGGCTGCAGTAGTTCACGGAGTGGGGGAGGAGGAGCCCATGTCGACCCCGCCCCTGACGTCACGCCTACGCCATCCCCCACGCTCGGCCACGCCCCGCGCGGCTGCGGTAGTTCTGAGTGGAGAAACGAGAGGAGGGTCTGCTGCCAGCACTGACAGCTCCGGATCCCGCCAGCCATGACTTCGGCCCCCGTGGGTAAGGACGGGCGCGGGGCGGCGGGAGGGCAGCTCGGGCTGCTCACACCGGCGGCTGACTGGCTTTCCCGCTTGTCCCCAGAGGCGGAGACCCGGCAGAAGCTGCTGCGCACCGTGAAAAAGGAGGTAGGTGCCGGCGACCCCGGGGCGGGGGTGGCCGAGGCGCGAAGGGCAGCTACTTCAGGGGCGGTCTCTCCCCCGCCCCCTGGGCGCTGCCTTCCGCGGACCTGAAGGCAGGTGGAGTTTGGGGTCCGAGGGCTTCGAGTGGGGGAGGGGAATCTCGGTGTTTTTCATCGATGTGCGGAAGGCAGCGCGAGGACGCCTCCCCCCAGGTGTGGGTGTAGCGGGCAGCGTGTAGGTGGGAATCTTGTAGGGAGCAAGTGGGTGGGCTCAGTGAGGATCTTCCTTTAGTGTTTACTGCCATTGCCCTCCCAGGTTGTTGAAGAGGAGGGGAGAGTTTGTAGTGACCGGGGCAGGAGTAGCATTTAGGTGGCTGTACTGCGTGAGAATGTGTATATGCACACACCTGTGTAGGTGAGGACATGTGGCTGTGTGTGTGTGTATAATGTACACCTCTCTGGAGATAGCTAAGTTAATCTCTATCACGTGTACGTTTATCAGTATGTGGGTATAATTTTCTGAGCGTGAACCTATGTATGTGTATTTGTGTGATACATAAGTCTGCGTGAATGTAAGGCTGCGACCACGTATGTGTTTATGTTGTCCACTCTCATCTCTCAGCCTGAGATACCATTGCTGCCATGTGAATCTTTTTAGTTCTCTGCCGGGGACCCTGCATGGCTGTAGACCTTGTGTGCAAACCTGCTCCCTGTGCTTGGCTTCCCATCCAGTCGTGAACGTGTGTTGAGGTGGCACCACTGAGACATACAGAAGCCCCTTCCTGCAGGAAGGCAGCCAGCCAGAAAGGTCAGCCTCCAGGCTGGGACCTGTTGCTGCCCCACCCTTCACGGGGAGCATGTACACAGATCAGTGTTTATGTGTCTCTGTGTGTGTCATGCCCCTTTTTGTTTAAAGAATCAGCTTTAGGGCTAGCTTCACATTCTGGTGTTTTAAAATAAAGAGACATGCAAGATACATGAGGTTCTTCAGAAAGCCTGGAAGTTTCCATCTCAGCCTTTCTTTTTAATGAAATGGTTGTTCAGTTGAGGAAGGCAGCTGTAGGCAGAAAAGTGTCAGAAAACTCATCTGGGGAAGGTTCTGACTGAGTTCCTGTTCCCAGCTCTGCCAGCAGCCCCTCAGAACCCTGCACAGGTCTAGGACTCAGTTTCCCCATCTGTAGAAGGAAGCAATAGTTACAGTGTTCCAGACCTGGTGCATGTCAGTTGAGGTTGGGCTGCTGGGCAGGCATTGCTCCTGGTGGCCAGAGGGCTGGGCAGCCAAATTTGGGGCTTGGAATGAGGTTTCTCCTGGCTTGAGGCTGAAGCTAGCTTCTCTTCTTGCCCTGCTTGTTGCCTGAGATGGGTAGGGACAGAACCTTGTTAGAGGCAGATCTCTTAAACTGCACATCTAGAATCAGAGGACAAGTTTCTTGGTTGCAAATTCGTGGCTGTTTCTAAATTTATTCTGCATTTATTGAGGCCAATTATTTCATTAATGATAGCTTCTATTTACAGGGGGCAGCTATTTGCCCTACCCTGAGTACACATTAACCTTATGAAGTGGGTGGAGTTGTCTCCATTTTATAGACAAGGAAACTGAGGCTTATGGGGGCCTGGTGGGGGGGACGACCACCAAACCAAGAAGGGGCACAGTCAGGAGTTACCTCCCAAGTCTGTCTGATGTCAGAGCCACAAGACATGCCTATCTATGCCTGTACAGTGCCTCAGCCTTGGAATGTGTGGCTGACATAATCTTCATTGTACAAATGAGAATATCCTGGACCAGAGAGAGTAGAGGTTGTTTCTAGGAGCAGAATAGGTACAGGGGACAGGTTAAAATCTGCCATTTTTGAGCTCCCTGTTGTGCCCCTGAGAGTTTGGTGACAAATCTGTGCCCTCCAGAGCAGACATCCCCTGTTCTTTCCTTCCTTTGCTCACCTCTGGGGACAGCAGGGGTTGAATGGTGGGATTTCTCCAATATTAGAAAGCTCATCTCCAATGGAATGGAACAGCTCTTGCCTAGAAATCTAAGAGTCAGACCACCTCTTTTCTTCTCTCAATCCTCAAGATTCAGAGGAGTTACATCTCTGCTTGTCATAGCCTCACCCCTCTTTTCTGGAAAGAGTACCTTAATGATCAGCTTCTGTTTTAGATAAGCCAGGCATGTGTGCAGGCTTGGTCTGAGCCACTGCAGCCACCAAGGGGAAATTAGAGGCCATGGAGCTGTAACCTCTGTCCAGTGCTGACATAGGAAGTCCTCAGGACCCAGTGCTCAGGTGGCAGGGCAAGAATGTGTTTGGTTAGGGCTGGAAATGTGGCTGAGTGGTAGGGCACTTGGCTACAGCACTTGCCTAGCATGTGCAAGGCCCTGAGTTTGATCCCCAGCACCACACACACACACACACACACACACACACACACACACACACACACGGCACTTGGACTCAACCAGAGCAGAATTCAAATCCTGGATCCAATTCCTGAAAAGATATATCACTGAGCAAGCTTCTGGGCATAGCAGTAAACAAAACAGGCCTGGTCTGTCTTCCTGGCACTGACATCTGACTGCAGGAGACTCTGGCAGACCCTTGAGTGTGATTAGGAGAATAAGGTGCACAAGGTCTGAGGGGAGGCAATTGGCACCACAAGAATACAAAAAGGACTGAGGTACAGCTTAGTAGTAGAGCAGTGGCCTAGCACATGTGAGACCCTGGGTTCCATCCCCAGCATCAAGAAAAGATCACAGAACAAGGCAGAAATGAAACCGTGCAGGGGGTAGAGGAAGTTCTGTAACAAGGATGTGATGTTGAAGAGCATATAAAAGATGAGTAGTCTATGTAGGTAGTGGTGTGAGGTAGGGGGAGAGGAGAAAAAAGCATTCTGGCAGTGGGAAGTGTATGGACAGGGACTGTGGCTGGAGGAAACAAGGTGGATTTGGGGGAAGCCAGGTAGCTGGAGCAGAGAGAAAGAATAATCATGCTGGTGAGACCAAACAAGGGGAGAAGGATGGGGAGGAAGAACACTGGCAATCTGGAAAGAAAGGAGCTGAAATTTAGGGTGCATGGAATTGTGTGTCCTTGAACAAGTGACTGTCTTTATCTTCACAAGGGTCTCAGTTTTGGTTTATCCATTATGGGAATGAAGATTACTCACCTGGCAGTATAACCTATATGAAAATGCCCACTACATTTGCCTGAGCTTCTCCAGAGCAGGATTGAGTTGTTTTAGTGTGTGGGTGTGTGTGTGTGTGTGTGTGTGTGTTTTCCCTTCCCCGGCTACCAAGGGAGAGCTGGAGATAGGATGGCCTCGGTATGATTTCCTCCAGGTGACTCCAAGCAGCTCTACCCTGCTCCTTCCTGGCTCTTGTTGTCCTCCCTGCCACCCCTTAATTTTGTTTTGGTTCCTAGAGCTAGAAGGGATTGGCTTCCTGTTGTCATGACAACAGCCAGTAAAGGAGCCAGCCACATGACACTGGTTGATAAAGGAAGTAAAGTGACTAACTGCCTTGTTTTCCTGCCTCAGGCTGAGGGGCGGGGGAGCAGTTTTTACTGGAAGGTTTGTGGGCAGGAGTTGAGACCCCCGGAAGGGGTCAGGGAGAGGCAGCAAGTCCCGAAGGGAAGCCACATTTAGCTCTGTGAACTGAGCTGCCACAGCCATGACTGTGGAGCCATCATCACAGCTGCTGAGCAAAGAATATCTTGGGAAGTGAGCCGCCTCGTCCCGGGGTTGGGGGCAAGGGGATGGGACAGGAAGTTGCAGTGTGCTAAGCCTGGAGGTAAATGAAGGAAGCGACTGATGGTGCAGTGGGGACTCCATAGATTTGCTCTAACTCGATAGTCTTAATGAAAGAAGAGGGAGCAGCTTTACTGACTCCACTTCCAAATTGCATTGCCACATGATATATAGGTTGCCCACATCAGTTCTACATTTCAAGTAGAGTATGGTGGTGCACACCTGTGATCTCAGCTACTTGGGAGGCTGAGGCAGGATCACTAGTTTGTGAGACCCTGTCCCAAAATAAAACGCTAAAAGAAAAAGGGTTGGGGCTATAGATAGAGCATTTGCCTGGCATGGGGGAGACCCTGGGTCCAATTTCCAGCATTATATATATTTTTAAAAGCCTGCAATTCAGATGAGCAATGAACAAGTTTTCAGAATGAATATATATTACTAAATCTGGCAACCTTAGCCAGAGTACATTTGGCAATGTCTGTAAACATTTTGGTTGTGGGAAGAAGTCAGGGTTGCTGCTCAATGTTCTACGAGAACAGGACACCCCCACCCCACCCCCACCCCCACCGCCTTCACCCTGACCAAGAAGTATGTGGCCCAGTGTGACAGTACTGTGCCTTATCAGAAATGCTTGGGATTGGAAGTTTTGAGTATCCCCAGATTTTGAAATGTTTCTTGTAGGTGGGACCCAAGTCTACCAGTAAAATGCTTTTGTACCTGGCATGAACCTTGTTTCTGTAGCCTGGAGTTAATTCTATACAGTGTTGCCAGCATTTTGAATGTGACCCTTTGCATGAGGTCAGATGTGGAGTTTTCCACTTGTGGCATCAAGTCACAGTCAAAAAGTTTCTTTTGGTTTTTGGATTAAAAATGCTCAAATAGGGACTGGGGATTTAGCTCAGTGGTTCCGCTGCCTGCCTCGAAAACACAAGGTCCCGAGTTGGATGCCTGGTACCAAAAAAAAAAAAAGCTCAAATAGTCCTGTGTAAGGTACAAACCTACAGTCAGTCAACAGTGTGGACCTGGTACCCACTGTGGCCCTATCTTTCTCCAGCCAGTCTGATGCAGATGTCCTTTTGAATGCTTCTCTCATTGCTTTTAAATTGTTTTGTGTGTATGTTTGAGGCCCAGAGGGACAGCACGGGCAGTGAGAAAAGGTCCTGACTCTTTAGCTGTCACCCAGGACAGACTTCATCGTGTCTCCATGTCTTCCCTGCGCAATGAGCATAGGCCATGGGAGAGAGATTGGACTCTGTGATACCATTGAAGATGCCCAGTTCTTGCCTGCTCTGGAGGGTCGCTTTGTGCCAGGCACTGTATCCAGCGCTCCTCAAGCATTGCCTCCATCCCTCCTGACAAAGTCTCAAGAGGGAGAATCATCATCTCCTTTACTGGGATATATGAAGAACTGAAGGCCCAGAGATGTGAGCAACCAGTTTCAAGGTCACCTAGCCAGCCCACAGAATAGCCAGGATCCTGCCTAGACAGATCTTGTGACTCTGGCTTACAGAGGGCAGTGGTAGGGAGCTGGGAACTTCAGACAAGTACTGGAAACAGCTCAGAATCCCGTGTATGTAGAGGAAGCAGATGAGGCAGGAAAGTCCACTTACCTCAGCTTGTGCAGGATTGTGATTGCCAGGCTGTAGCCCTTGGATTTGCCCCAATAGATAGCAAGGAGCTATAGGAGATGTGTGAGCAAAGGAGGGTTTGCTTTGAGTTGTACCTCAGGAAGTTTCAGCTGATAGCAGTGACCAAGGCTGACATTTTCTGCCAGTTCTTAAAAGAAAACTTCCTTCTTTCCTCTCTTCCTTCTTCCTCTCTTTCATTCCTTCTTCCATAAATATTTACCAAGTATGTACTATGTCTTAGGCCCTGTTTTAGAAGGTGCAGGTTGAGAAGTGAGATGAGAGTCATTACATGATCTCATTGAATGTACAGCCTAATGGGGGGGCATATAGATGAATGATATATCTTAAAGGTGACAAGTGCTATGAAGCCTGTAAAGACTGAAGGGGGAAAGTTAGGGAGGAATGTCTGACGCCTATTTACAGTGAGCAATTAACAGGCCAACCTGGCAGCTGCTGAGCTAGAAGCCTTTCCTTCCTCTTAAACCCCAGTACCCTCATTCAGGGCAGGTTGGGAGAAGGACCTGGGAAGGGTTTTTGTAATACTTGGGAGCCCACAGGCCACCACTTGGTCATTTTGCCCTCCCTTCTCCCCTTTCTGTCTCATCCAGGCCTGGCCCTGGGCTGTGGGACCCTCTCCCTGCTTTGCAGTCATCACCTGTGCTTTGTGGGAGTGGCCGGAGGGGACAAGTGTCCCCTGGACCTGCACAGGATCCACCCCCCACCCCCCACCCCCCAGTGTTTGCTGAGAGCCTGCTGTGAGAGGCACTAGGGACACAATGGTGAGAGCTCAAGAGGGGTCCCTGCCTCCGGGAGTCTGCAATCTGGAGAGGAAGGACCAACAATGGACAAGCAAACAGATGGAAAAGTAAAGTTGATTCAGCAATGGATGAGAAAGGGGGGAAGAGAGGCTGGGGTGCAGTTAGGATGGGCTTCTCAGGGGAGACATCAACTGAGTTGGTAGTTTAAAGATGAAAAGGAACATCTGTGGGAGACTGAGAACAGCAGAACCAGGCACTGAGGAAAGAAGTAGCTTGCAGCATTTAGGGAAAGCAAGGGGGCAGGGAGTGAAGAAGAGAGGGATGGGAGACAGGTCAGAGACAGATCAGGAGAGGTGACCCCCCCCCCCAGGACCCTGAGTGCTCCCTGGGATGCTCCTTGGAGAGGTGGCAAGGAGGGCTTCTGAGTTGTCCCCTCCTGACACCTTTGTGAAGACTCACCCCATTGCAGGTCATGCTGTGCTGAGTCCTCGGAGAAGCTGGTTTGGAAGGAGGAGCTTTGCAGGAAGCTTGAGCTTGCTGCCTGCATCCTCCCTAGTGCAGAATGAGGAAAACATATTTGTTTCTTTTTTAATAGACTTTATTCATTTATTTTGCATTGCTGTGAGGCAGTACTCATTGAACCCAGGCCTTGTGCATGCTAGGCAAGAGCCCTACATCTGAGCTTCACTCCAAGCTGTAGTTTTGATTTTATTAGAGCAGCTCTAGGTTCATACCCAAATTGAACAGAAGGTACAGAGATTTCCTGTAGATACTCCATCCCTGCACATGCACAGGCTCCCCTGCTGGACTCTTCCCTCTATGGTGTGTTTATTGTAATTAATGAACCTGCATTTGGAGCCTGTGGTTTATATTAAGGTTTATGGTTGTTGTGTGTTCTGTGGGTTTGAACCAGTGTATAATGACATGGACCCACCATCATCATGCTGAGCATTTTACTGCCTTACAAGTCCCTTGTGCTCCATCTATTTCATCCTCGCTTCTCCCAACTCCTGGAGGTGGCTGATCTTTTTACCGTCTCTATAGTTTTCCCTTCCCCACAATGTAGGATCCTAAGTGTGCAGCCCTCTGGATTGGCTTCGTTTACTAATAGGCATTTAAAGTAGGGCATTTCTTTGTCCAAAGGGATAGGGGTAGTGGGAAGGGCAGGGGAAAGGAAAGAAGGGAAAGGAAAAATTATGAGAAATGGAAAAAATGGAAATAAAGTCTTTGTAAATAGGGAAGGGTGGAGGGGGTGAAGGGAGGGCTAGGAATGGGGAAAAAATAAGAACCAAGACACATCATATAAAGGTACAAGTTCCCAATGAGAAATGTAATTGTGTTGTATATCTAAAATGTACCAATAAAAGAATTTACAAAAAAAAAAAAAGTAGGGCATTTCTTGAGAACCTACCTGTGGCAAAGAAAGGGAGCCAGGAAATGTCAGGTCTACTGAGAGAGGTGGGCCATGAAAACCAGTGGCCCAGGGCAGAGTGAAGCTGGCAGGTACTGCTGGACACTGGCTCCGGGAACAGGGAGCTGGCTGTCACCCCATTACTTAGTGTAATTGACTCAGGGTGCAACACACTGGCTACCTGGCCACCCTGCTGCTGGAGTCCCCACCTAAGGCAGCCTGAGGTGCCAGAGCAGGAAGTTTGATTCAAGTCTTGGCCTCTCCACAAGCCTGATGGTTCTTGCCTCTCACATTAACAGCCTTATTGGGAGTGGGGCAGCTGCTGTGAATCTTGGGCTCTTGAGCATAAACCTCACTACAGGAAGCACCCACAGGTGTTTGTTGAATGAAGAACCACTCTGCTGTATGCCAGGCTTGGTATGGGAGCAATAGTCCTGGATTTGGATCCCCACCCTGCCACTCCCAAGCTGTGTGTTCCATGGCAAGTCACTTGACCTAACCAGGACTCAGTTTGCTCATCTGTAAAATGGCTCTGAGCTACCTTACTGAGCTTACCTTACTGAGCTACCACAAGGATTAGGTGAAGTCATGCCCTTAAGCATGGTACCAGCACATAATGAACACTTTAAAAGTACATGCTAGTTGTTTCTACTTAAAACAAGTGTTCAGTGCTTTTACTATGCAACAGTTATTGCATTAAATACTTGAAATGCACAGTGCTCTCTCAGTATTAAGGGACATGGATTCCAAGAGTCCCCGAGATCCCAAAATGTATGGATGCTCAAGTTCATTATGAAGTTCAAGTTCAAAATGATGTTCAAGTTCATTATGATGCTCAAGTTCAAAATGATGCAGGTGTGTGTAGGACCTGTGTACATTCTCTTGTATACTGTATTATCTTTGGGTTACTTGTAGTATTATAGAAATAGCAGTTATACTGAAATATTGAGGGAATAATGTACATGTTTACTAAAGCTGAGTTTTTTTCAGAATACTTTCAATCTATGGGCAGTTGAATCTGCAGATATGGAACCCTCAGACATGAAGGATTGATTGATCATCTTATACCTGTGAGACACACTAGTGTCACCCATTTCACTGATGAAACATCTGAGGCTCAGAGAAGGAACATGGACTGCCCGAGATCATATATTCAAGATCTGGAATTCTGGAAGTTGAATTTCAGAGCCAAACGCTCATAACCAAGTAGTAGCAGGGGTGACACTAGGAGCTCAGAAAAGGGAGAACCATGAAAACCTTGGTGTGTGTCTCAGGAGTGGATAAGGAGAGGTCATGTGATTTGGCCCTCCAGGACTGGGGGATTTTTCCAGAGCTGGAGATGGTAATAGGAGTGGGTAGGGATTGAGTGGAGGGGGCTGCAGGAGGCAAGGCCAGATGGTAGGAATCACTTGGGTCACACGGAAGGAATGGCAAGTGGGACAAGGCTCAGGTTGCAGAGATGGGGAGGGACAAGATTCAGCAGGAAAGGAAGATTGGGCCACCCATGGAAACAGTCATATCTGCAGAATGGCCCCCTCCTTCCTACCCGCCTCCTTCGGGTCTGTCTGTGTCTGTCTTGGAGCTTCCCAAAATACTCCAATTCCCACCCCCACCAGCCCCTCCTATCTGTCACTGCCTGCATGCCTCACCCATAACAAATTAAAAAATTAACAACTGCCAGCTCTTTCCATATAGTGCTTTTCCTTGCCACATTGTCCTTACATTTGTTCCTTTGGTGAGCTCTAGGGCAATTCTGTGGAGGCAACTGCAGGGGTGGGAGGGCAAATTTTTCTGTCTGCTTTAAAGTTGAAGAAGCTAAGAGAATTAATTCTACTTGTATTTCAGATCTTGTGCCTTCGCCACCTCCAGCAAGCCCTCCCTGACCTCCTCTTCTGTTATTTGTTCTCATAGAGCCACATTCCCTGCTGCAGAGAACTGGTCTCGTGTTCCCATTTACCCATTGTGTGGCTTAGTTTATCTCTTTCGTGTCTGTGGACACACAGGAGGCATTCCAGAGATACAGAATGATTGAATGACACTTTGGGTTCATGTGATAAGTGCTTGGAAGGAGGTACTAATGGGACTTATGGAAATGAAAACATACTTGTTTACCCTGCTTGGAGAACCCAGGGAAGCTTCGAGAAGGAGGTGATGTCTTGGCTGAAGATTGCAGCATGAGTCACAGGTAGCCATCTGGAGCATCAGGGAGGAGCACCTGTTGAAGGCAGGAGAGATGAGCCATAATAATGCTGCCTTTGGGAACCTGGTCTGAGGGTCAGTGGAAAGAGTTCCCAGCCTGGGAAGAGATCTGTACCCAGTCCTGAGGGCTCTTCAAGCAGGCAGAGTGGTATTGCCTGCCTTCTGTCAGCCCCCTTACTCCATTGGTTGCCAAGGGGCCTTTAAGTCACCACCCCCACATGCACACACTTACCCCACATGCTGTGAATTATTTTTAATGCCACTCTGGAGATCCTTCTCGGTGTCCTAACTTAGCCATCCTGTTCTCTTCCAGTTTCTTACAGATAAGAGTCAGGGCGCCTGGGGCTGCATCCCATAGACAGAGCATTGCCTCAGCGTTACTCACCCTCTGCCCCATCACTCTTCTCCAGGTGGGGCATAGGGCTGTGACCTGAGTGTAACGGAAGCGGTAGCCTGGAGGAACAGTTAACAGCTTGGGTGACTTTCGGCCTCCTTTCTGAGTACCACCAGCCCTGCCTTCAGTACTTTTGATCAGGGATTCCTAGGGGCTAAATCCAACCTGTGTCCACCTTCAAGCTGAGAATGTTTTTGTTTTTATTATTTTTTTTTATATTTTGAAAGGGTTGTGAACACAAAAGAGACTGCGTGACCTAAACTGTATGTGGCCTGTAAATAACTTTGCGAGGTTCAACAAATAAAAATAGTTTGCCAGATATAGCAAATAAAAATTCAGAATGCCCAGTTAAATTTGAATTTTAGAAAAACAGCCAATACCCCATGCAGTATTGGAGATAATACTTTTACTAAAAATGACTCTTTATTTGTCTGAAATTTAGATTTACAGCCATTCTATGTTTTCTCTGGCTGTCCTACCCCAAACCCTGAAAGATTGGCTATCTGATCCTTTATAGGAAAGCTGCTGGCTGTGGCCTTACACATGTCATTGTGATTGGGAAGGAAAGGAGCCCAGGACACTACCTGGCCAGAGCTCCCTAAGCATTGGCTACTGTTGTTAATGTAATCAGCATGACTCACCAACATGTATTGAACACCTACTGGGGTAGGTCAAGGTCTTCATGGGAGAGATGGGCATTAGACAGGTAAACCCAGAGCTGTGTAAAGAGGTGTTGATACAGTGAGTCCTAAGGAAAAGGACAAGCAGAGTGGAAGGGTAGCAGTGGCATGCCAGACAGGCTGGTTGGCAAGCCCCTCTGAGGAAGGACATGTGAATGAATCCTGAGTGAAAGGGTGGGAACAGGGTATGTGGGGGTCCCCCACCTACCTAGCACATGCCTGGCTACCTGGCAAATGCATGTTATGACTCACTGACTTCACACAGTCCTAGAAGGTGGTGTGGGTACAATCCCTATTTCACAGCGAGGAAAGTGAGGTCTAGGGTCACCCCACAAATGGCCGAGCTGGGCTTTGGGGGCTCCCACTATCACAATCCTACTTGTGTCTCTAAAGTACCTCCTGGATTTGGTGCCAACTGTATACTGAGTCCTGTTAGCCTTCTGCCTGCATTTTCCTTAATCCTTATGACAACTCTGCATGCTGGGGCGTGTTAATCCCATCTGGGACATAGAAGAATAAACAGCCGGGTGGGAGGCAAGGAGGCATAGTGAGATGATTGGTGAGGTGGCAGGTCTCAGATGGGCATGAGGGTACTTCGTGTGGGCAGGTAGCAGGTGTGAGGAGGGGAGAAGACAGGGCAGGCAAGGGAGCCCCAGGAACCCCTTTTCCCGATTCACAAACTGGTCCTGATTTCCCTGCCTGGCCTGACTCCTTCCTCAGATTAATTCTCCTTTCATGCTGTTTAAATATTTGCAGGTGGAGGAAGATGGGGAAGGGGGCTGGTCTCCAAATGGAGTCAGGGTGGGGCTGGGAGGGGTGGGCCAGGTGCTTAAAGGCTGGACATGAAGGAGGCCAGCTGGGCCCTGATTGGCCTGCAGACAGGAGCTCTGGAAAGGTGGCCTAGCACTGAAGGGCTCCCCAGCAGCTGGCCAACCCCTAAACCCCATGAGGACCACTGTGGACCAGGCCAGGAGACTCCATGTCTGCTCAGGATTGCTGCCATTTGTAGAGTCCCTTCTGCATGTTAGACACTTTCCACACCCCTCAATCCTCACATCACCCAAAAGAAGTTGAGATGTTGTTGTCAACCACCCCATGTTACAGGTTCCACACAATGCCAGAACTTCTGGGCCCTTAGCCTCTTAGCTGTCTCCCGATACCCTGTCCTTCAGGTAATGAACTGGTTCTAAAGAAGTGACTCGCCATCATTGGAGGAATACAAGTTGATGGTGCAGGTCCCCTTAGAATGAACGCTAGAGAGGGGTAAAATCTTCCTGACCACTCTGATCTTTGAGATCCCCCCAGAAAGACACCACAAGATGGGTTGTCAGTCTTGTCATGCCAACCCTGCTCTCAGTGTTTCTTTCAGTTCCCAAGTTGGAGTGGCCTGAGGGCTCTCTTCTTACAGGTTTCCCAGCCCCTTGGTTTTCAAGATGACTGACTGGGGCTGGAGGCAGGGCTGTAAGTCAGGACATTGGAAAGGCCTAGGTAGAAGTACCTCCTGTGCCCTTTTTTGGTTGTGTAACTGGGAAAACTGCATAGGCCCTCTAAGCTTCAGTTTATACTTTGGTTTTTTTGTTGTTGTTTTTATTTGTTTGTTTATTTGTGGGGGAGTGGTACTGTGAATCAAACCCAGGGCTTTTCCTGTACCAACCACATGCTCCACCCCTGAGCTACACCACCAGTCCTATGCATCTTTAGAATATGCTCAAGGGGATTGAGTGAGTATTCTGTCCCAAGCGTCTGGCTCATAATAGATGTTGAGTAAGCCTTCTCCCTCACCTTCTGCTGGGGGATAGCAAAGACATTTGGCTTGAAACGGCCTTTGGCTTCTGTGAGACAGGGGCCATGGATCTGTTTCCTGCTGCCTCTGCATGACCTTTGGGAGGTTATTTGTAAAAACAAAAAAAAAGCGTGCCTCAGTTTCTCCACTTGTGAAGTGGAATAATTTGGCAGCTGACATTAGGATTGTTATGCTTATACACTGTCCCTGGAAAGTAGTGAATGCTCAAAAAGAAGTGAACTTTGTCATCATAAAATCCCTACTGTGTGTGAGCACTGCTGGCCTGTTCACATTTACACCCATGGAAGCCTCACTGCAGCCCTAAAGCCCCCACTTCACATCAGAGCACACTGAGGTGCCAGTGGTGTGACCTGGCTGGTGTGTGAACAGGTCTGTGTGGCTCAGAAATGTGTTACCACTCCTCTGCTCTTGCAGCTTGGCAGGATTCCTGGGTTTAAGCTGAGAAATAACACTCAGGTTGTAACCGGGAAATCATGCCACTGCCACTGTCCCCAAACCACCCTAGGTCCTTCTGATTTACATTGCCCAAAGTGGACAAAATCAAAGCCCACTTTTGGGACCCTGAGAGGATGAGAGTGAATGAGCTAGATTTTGGATCTTCCCAGGCCCTAGGTCCTCTGCCCCTGCCTATTGGTGTGGTCCATCCCCATGTGGGCTCCTCCTCAGAGTGAGCAGTAGACTCTTTCTTCCTGCATGGAAACAGTGTCCCCATCTGCAAGAACCTCTTTCTTCTGTGTGTGGGAGGCTGCCACCCCCATTGCTAGTCATCAGCCATTTTAATTTCCTCTCCTGGCCTTGGGCTGTCAGCCTGTTATTAACTTCTGGTAGGATAGTCTAGCCAATTGCTGGGAGCCAATGCAGGTGGAGAGGGGTTCTCCCTTGCACCCACCCTTGGTGCTGCATCTCCATCTCCATCTCCATCCCTCACCTTGTCCCAAATTCACTCCCAGGATGAGAGGCTTGAAGCCAGACAGCAGTAGGCTCCTCACTGTTACCAACTTCCCAGCTGTGTAACCTGGGGAGAAGGGCTCAACTTCTCTGAGTTTCTAGATCCACAGCTGTAAACACAAACTCCACTCTGCAGGGATTGGACTTGAGACAACGTGTGTATACAGTCAGGATACTGATAGGAAACAGATAGTTCCCCCAAACTGGGCACAGGAAGGTGAATTTAATAAAGCTGATATTGATTAAGGTAGGGGAAGGATACTAGGAGTCCCTAAGGCAGAATGTAGCACCCCATGACCTGTTAACAGTGGGGAACCAGGAGTCATTAAGGTCTGAAAGGAATGGGTGAGAGAATTGCCAGAAAGGGACTAGCTCTATATGGAGAGGTCCTGGACAAGAGCTCTGGTGGCTAAGTCCCTCCTAAAGAAGCTTGAGACACTTCTGACTTTATATATCCACCCATTTATCCTCCAGTATCCCTGTGTCATTTTCCTTCCTCTCAGATTCTCTTAAGCATGTGGAAGAGTCATCTGGAAGGCTTGATGTACACCCCACCATTTCAGATTGAGTTGTCTCAGTGGGGGCTAAAAATTTGCATTTCTTATGTGGTCCAGGTGAGGCTGACACTGCAGGACCACAGGTTGAGCAGCTCTGTCTACTGCATAGCAATTTCACTTCTTTTAACTCATCCAACCCTGGGTCATTGAACTAAAAGCCCCTCTAGGTCAGAACGGTGGCCCCATCTGTGTCACTACTCACACCTGGCAATTGGTATCCAAGATCTGATAAGAGGCCAGCCTCTGCCACCTGCCCAGCTGAATTCAGGGACACTTGCACCTGGACTTTCCTGACTGCTGCTCCAACCTATCCACACTGCTGCTTAGCAGTCCTGGGTGGAGATGGGGTTGGCATGCAGGAGGCTTATGAGGCATATTAGGGTCTACATCCAGCAGGAATGTGCAGAGGGGGATGTTGACCACCATGTGGCCTCAGTAGAAACCTCAGCCACCCCTGTGGGTTGGCCTGTGGGTAGATGGAGACAACTCCTCAGCTGTCTTGAGCAGGGGCACAGTTGCAGCAGCATCTTTATACCCAGCATGCACCGGACCTTGGATATGGGTCACCCTGGGAAGGACTGAGACCTAGAGGAGGCTCTCTGCACATGAAGCCGCCCCTTGTCCCCAGGAGTGGCAACTGAGTGTGTCCAGCTGCTCCCCCAAAGGGATGAGGATGATGATAGTGACAGTGCTGATGGTGGATGTATTAGTTTGCTAAGGCTGCTGTTTCAAGGTGCACAGATTAGGCACCTTAAACAACAAATTTATTCTCTCACAGTTCAGAGGCTGAAGGTCTGAGATCAAGATCAGCCAATGAGGGTTGGTTCCTTCTAATAGAGATGAGGGACTGATTGCTCTGACCTCTCCTCTTGGCTTGTGGATGGCTGTTTTCCTGTGTTTTCACATGCTCTTCTCTTTACATGTGGCTGTGTCTAAATTTGCTCTTCTGAGGACCCCGGTCATGTTGACTTCATTTTAACTTAACTTCTGTAAAGATCATCTCCAAATACTGTCACATTCTGAACTACTAAGCTTTAAGATTTCAATATATGAATTTTGGAGAAGGGAAACAACTCAGCCCTTCACAGAGGGAGGTGAAAGATTTCAGGATCTTATTCCCAAGGGTGGAAGAGGAATGATAAGGAAAGGAATGGAAAGAGGTAAAGATATCCACAAAAGTGCAGGTTGGGGAGCTAGGTCTTTGAGGCCAGAGGGTTAAACTGAGACCATGAGGGCCAGTGCCAGCCTGAGGGCACCTACTAGTTGGTAACAGAGACAATTTAACAAGGCTGACTCCTGCTCTCATTCCTGAGCTCCAGAAGAAGTCTGGGGATGTGCCATGATGGAACAGATGGGGTCCACCATTCTCTGTGCTTACTATAGGGAGGACACAGGCAGCCAGCAAAGCCCTGTGTCAGAGCCTCTCCGGAATATGACAGGCAGATGACTGCCTCCAAGGATCAGGGGGACATTGGTAAGAAGACAGCAACCTGTCAGAGAAAGCACCATTCACTGGAAAGGGCTGAGGCCTGTATTTTGGTGGTGGTGGTGGTGGTGGTATGGGCCACTTTAGCACAGACCCTGAAAGCTGGGCCACTTGGCTAGGCAGGCTGGGCCATAATGCAAAGTAGATCAGCCCAGCAGAACATCACATTCTTGTCAGCAGACAATTGCCCACAGTCAAGTCTGGCCCTCCGATTGTTTTTATGAGCAAAGCTTTATTGGAATGCAGCCATGCCTGTTCATTTACATATTGTGTGTAGCTGCTTTCACCGTAATACAAGGGCTGTGCTGAGTAGTTGACAGAGACTATATCATCCACAAAGCAGAAAATGTTTACTTTTCAGATCTTTACAGCAAAATGGCTGGCCCTTGCTCTTGAGATTTGAGAGTTCCAGGCCTTGGAACTTCCTGGTGAGCTGTCCCTGCTCAGAGGCCCATTTCCCTTCTCTATCATGGAGAGAGTACTATCCTAAAGTTCCTGTGATGATCTAGGGAGGCGAGGCAAGCAAGAGAGAGCTTTGTGAACTATAGCATACAGTCTTCCCTTGTTAGCCAAGGAAGATTGGTTCCTGGAGCCCTGGGAGGTACCAAAATCCATGCATGCTCAAGTCCTTTACAAAGAGTGATGTACATTTGCATATAACTTACATCCTGCAGCATATGTTTAAATCCTCTCTAGATTGCTTATCATACCCAGTTTTCTGTGTAAATAATTATTACACTATATTGTTTAGAAAATAATGACAAGATAAAAGTCTGTGCTCAGTAAAGACAATTTTTTTCAAATATTTTTGGTCTATAGTTGGTTGAGTCCACAGCTGTGGATCCCACAGATAGGGAAGAACTGTGTTGTTCTCTGCATTCAGCGTCCTTGTAACTCCTTTCTTCTCCTGATCTTCTAAGCAAAACACTTCTTTTCACAGCCTCTTCAGACTGCCCTTGGTGGTGATGTTTCCCTTGGCAGGCTCACTCTGTTGTCTCTTCTTGGTTTTCACCTGCACAGTGTTGCCTGATGAGCAGGGAGGTGGGATACACTAGCCAGCTGGGATTTGTTGCACGGCAGGAATGGTGTCCTCAGTTGTCATCGTTAAAATGCTATTTCCCATGCACGTGCTGTGTCCTAGGCACTGTGCTAAATGCTTTGCCTGTATTGCCTCCCTTAAACCTCACCATAGGAGACAGGCATTCATTCAGCAAGTAGGTAGGGAGTACCTACAATGTGCCAGACACTCTTCTAGGTTGTGAGAGTATGTAGAGTGCTGAACCACAGAATTCCTGACCTCATAGAACATACAAGCCCACTAAACTGGAGAGTCAGAGGATAAAGTAAATAGGCTAAAATATAGTGAGCTAGAGGCCAAAAGGACTATATAGAGAAAGCAGAAAAGGCATATATTGAGTGTCAGATGGGGTTAGGTGTGAGGAATGAAGTTTTAAATAGGATGATCTGGGAAAGTGACATTTGAGCTGTGTAGATTTTGGGGGGGAAGAGTGTTCCAGGTGAAAGGAACAGTAAGTGTGGAAGACAGTAGAGAGGGGATGCTGGTGTGTGTGAAGTGATTACTGGTGCAGTGGCTTTTAGCTCATGAGGGCCTGGTGGCTCTGGTGAAGACTTGGGCTGCTAATATCAGGGAGATGGGAGCCATGCAAGAGATAGTAAGTAGCAAAGGAGGGACATTATCTCTTGTACTTTTATTTTATTCATTTATTTATAGTATGTTAACAGAATATATGCATTTTAAAAAATTGTTGTAAAATATACATAATACAAAAGTTTCCTTTTTAGCCATTTGAATGTATCTAGTTCAGTCATGTTACATAATTCACATTATTGTTTAGCCAATATCCAGAACTTTTCATCTTGCAAAACTGACGCTGTGAAAAAAAAAAAAGAGTTGATGTACTCTGATGTCCAAAGGCAGTCTGAAGGCAACATTTCTTCCTCAGAAGACCTCAATCTTTTTCTCTTCAGTTTCAGTTGACTGAATGAGGACCACCCACATTATGGAGAGTAATGGCTTCCTCAAAGTCTACCAATTCAAATGTTGATCCTATCTAAAAAATCTTTTCAAAACAAGTTAGACTTGTGTTTTACCAAATATCTGGCCCCATAGCCTAGCCAAGTGGATAGATAAAACTATCTGCCACAGTAATAAATATTTGTTAGCGTGCTATAACTGATATTGCATATGGATTGCCAGCATTTCCATGTCTACTTCTGAGTACAGGGCCACACAAATATCAAGGAACACCTGGGCACTGGTTCATTTGTAAGTAGACAAAACAGTGTTTCAATAATGCGTGTGAAATATGAAATGGAAAAAATTAAGAGATAGATGGAATTTATTTTCAGATTCCAATTTTTTATCATTTTAAAACTGATGAACCATTACATTATTCATCTATTCAGAAGCAATGAAGTAACAAGAGTTGGCATTCCTGGAGCTGTTTTCTAGACCCTGCTTTATTGTTAACTGGCTGAACAATCTTGGGCAACTCACTTTTTGCCTTTCCTGGTTTTGCTTCACCAACAGCAAAAGAAAATCTCAGAGATTCTTTAAGTCAAGTGCAGAATAGTACACTGAAAGACCTGGCTCCATATCTTCCACGTGATATGTTCTTCTAGTTCTAACCAAGTTACTTCTAGGCCCTAGTTTCTGCAGCTCCAAAATGGGAATAAGGATGCTGTTATGGTTTGTGTCTAGATGTCACCCCAAAGCCTCATGTGGTCATTGGAGGGGTTTTTTGGAGGTGAGGGGATCTGGAGTATGTGATGCTGGAATCAAGGGTATGTGATTACTAAATTAGTCCACTGATTGACTTGTCAGAGTTCTGAGCAGGATTAAGCGTGCCCCACCCTGGGTGTGAGTGCTGTCCACCCTTAGGGTGAGTAGACTAGATAAGATAAAAGGGGTAGAAAGAAAGAGGATCTCAGGAGGCTTGTCACTTGTTTTTTTGTTTTCTGTTTTTGGGGGGTTTTTGTCTTTTAGTGTCCAGTTTATTTTTTTTAATTAATTTTACTGGTACATTTTAGGTATACAGTATAATGACATTCATCATTGGAAGTTTGCACTTTTACATAATCTCTCTTGGTTCTTATTTTTCCCCCTTCCCCTGCCCGCCCTTCAACCCCTCCATCCCTCCCTATTTACAAAAACTTTGTTTCCATTTTTTCATTTTCTCATATTAATTCCATTCCCTTTTTTCCTTTCCCCTACCCCACTCACTTCTCCTTCCCCTTTGCCCCTTTTCTTCCTATTCCATATTATCTGTTATACCTTTTAGTCCTTTTTACACTTTCAGTTTCTCACACTAGAGAAACTATTCGGTATTTACACATGTGTGTCCTATTTATTTCACTGAAGAGTATGGCCATGGGCCAGGGATTTAGCTCAGTGGTATCCATGCCTACCTCCCAAGCAAAAGGTCTGGAGTTTGATCCCTGGTACCAAAAAAACCCCAAAATGAGTATGACCTCAATGTGCATCCATTTAGCTATAAATGTCTCTAATTTCTCCTTTTTCGTGGTTGAGTAGTACTCCATTTTATTTAAAAACCCACATTTTCTTTATCCAGTCTCCAGTTGATGGGCAATTGGGCTGCTTCCAAGTTTTAGCTATTACAAACTGTGCTGCTATGAACAGGGGTGCACATTTATCACTGTGGTATGATTCTTTTAATTCTTTGGGGAAGATAC
>NW_004624747.1:2088031-2177294 GCF_000247695.1 Heterocephalus glaber | reverse complement strand
CTTTTGTTGCCAGTTCAGGGAGTCCAGGTGGTTGAGTATCAGATTGTTCCATCTCATTTCCCTTTGGGGTTGCTGTAGGTGATCTAGAAGTCTGGTTTTGAGACTTGTTTACGTGTCTTCTCATTTCAAGGGAGGAGAGGGGTGTGTGCTGCTGGCACCCGCAAGGCTCACTTCCTCAGTGCTGGGAGGGGCTCTGCTCCTTGGCGGTGGAGGCCTCGCTTGTCACTTGTTGCTCGCTGCCATTCTGCTGTCTGCCTTCTGCTTACCTTGGTTTGCCATGGACTGTTTCTCCTGTGACACCCCTCTGTCATGCCACCTTCCCTTTGAGCCAGCTGACTATGAACTGAAACCTGTACAAACTGAGCTAAATAAACTTTTGCTCACTTAACTTGTGGTATTGAGTATTTTGTCTTAGCAACAAGAAAAGTAACTAAGACAGATACCTACCTCACAACAGGGCTGTTAGGGTGATCGAGTAAGACAAGTTGAGTGCACAGAGTACCATAGATGCTAACATGGAAAGAACATGTTTGCAGATGGAAAGTTAATCTCTCTTAGAAAAGTGTAACTTCCAACAGAGACTAATCATAATCAGAAAACTCAAAATATACAAATGAAGTGATAGAAAGACTTGCACTGCTTTTGTCTTGGCAGAACTTTATTTCTTTGGAAAGAATTAAAAAAAAATAAACTGATGCCATGTTCCCATCCAACAGTCATCCCTCATCTTTTTGCCCTCAGCCACTGGCACCCCCCATTCTACTTTCTGTCACTGAATTTGACCACTCTAGGTACCTCATATATTTGGAATGACAGCAGTTGTCCTTGTGTCAGTAGCTTATTTCACTGAGCATAATGTCCTTAAGTTTCATCTGTGTGGTAGCATCTATTAGGATTTTCTTCCTTTTTAACACCAAATAATATCCATTTGTATGGATGGACCACATTTTCTTATCCCTCCATGAATACTTTGCTTGTTTCTACCTTTTAGTTATTGCAAATAATGTGGCTATAAAATGCAAGTATATAACTATCATTTTAAAACCTTGCTTTCAGTTTTTTGGGATATGTATCCAGAGGTAGAATTGCTGAATTATATAATAATTCTGTGTTTTAATTTTTTGAGGAACCACCATATTTTTTATTGTTACAACTACATCATTTTGTATTTCTACCAGCCATGTACAAGGGTTCCTATTTCTCCATGTCCCTGCTAAGCTTAATTTTTGTTTCTTGATAGTAGACATCCTACTAGGTTTGATGTAGATCTCCTTGTGGTTTTGATTTTCATTTTCCTAATAATGAGTGGGACATCTTTTTCATGTGCTCCTTTTTCATTTGTGTATCTTCAGGCAAATGCCTGTTCAAATTCTCTGGCTATTTTTGAGTTATAGAATTTAGTCATATATTTTAGAAATTAATCCCTTATCAGTGATCTCATTTCAAATGTTAGTTTCTATGACTGTAAAAAAAGACCCAAGGAAATCAAAATAAAGAGGAGGAGGTTTATTTTGGCTCACCATCTCACCTTCCTGAGCCTCAGTTTCCACATTTGTAAAATGGAGCCAATTCCTTGGTCTTCACTAGATAGGTTTCAGATTTCCAAGTGCTGCTGGCAGAGCTCAGATTGAGCTTGTTGAACTGGGGGGGTCTGGAGCTGTTCACTGGCCTGGTGCTGACATGGATGGTATAGGGCTGAGACCCAGCTGAGTGAGAGTGCACCATTTTCCAGAAAATGTGGCCAGGGATTCTCTAAGCTCTAAGAGGCAACTGGAAGGAAGGGAGAGAGGGGCAGTGAAAGCTGGGATTACACTTAGACAGTGGCCTGGATGTATTGAGTCTGGATGGGCCGCAGGAAAGCAGGCAAGTCACCCACTGGATGGGGTGAGTCAGGACCTTGCTCCCTTCACCCCCTCATCAGAGCCCCATGATGCAGAGCTGAGATTGACCTTTGAATCATCTCTTTCATCCTCCTCAGTCTCAGGGTTACTAAGGACTAGAGAAAAGGGCTTTGCTTGAGTTCCACGATGACTCTGGGCAGACAGGATCTAAAATCCAGTGAGACAGAAGGGTATCCAGGCTAGCAGAGGGTCTCCTCCATGAACAGAGGGTTGGGTACCCTTTCACACTGTGTGCCCCAGGCTTGGCACAGTTGGAGGCACTCAGGAAGTACTGTTGAGTGAGTAGTGAAAAAACAAAAACAACCTGGTGGCAGATCCAAGCTGGAATTGTCTCCTCTCTGGGCCAGCTCTGCCTCACTGGACAAGTTGCTTCACCTTGCTGAGCTTCCGTTTCCCAAAACAAGTTTCTAAGTCTATTTGGCAGGTGCCCCAGCAAGGATTTGAACCCAGGTGAGCCCAGTTCCATGGCTGATTTTCTTTTTTCTTTTTTTTTTTTTGGTACCAGGGATCGAACTCGGGTCCTTGCGCTTGCAAGCCAAGTGACGGAACCACTGAGCTAAATCCCTGACCCGATGGCTGATTTTCTATACAGCGCTGTCCTGATTCCTTTACTGACTCACTCATTGAGAAACTTTTGAACAACACACAATATTTTCCAGACACAGTTGGGGGGTCTGTGAATACAAGCAGTAAACAAGGCAGGTGGGTTTCTGCCCTCAGGATTTATATTCTAGGAGGATTCAGGAATAAGGCAGTGTAAGATGGAACAACAATGGTGGGGAGTACTCTGAAGGGACCGGGATAGGGACAAGATGGGGCTGCCTCAGTTGCTGTGGTCAGGGAAGGATATTTTGAGTGGCATTTGAAAAGTAGCAGCCATACATGTACCATATGTAGCCACTGTATGCAAAGAGCCTGAACAAATTAAGAGGGAAGTGGGAACCATGTAACTAGATAAGCCTCAGACCTGCTGATGACAGGGTGATGAAGTGTGGAAGGAAATCAGTTACCAAAGCACCCTAAACAGCCTGAAAAGGCTCTGTGGAACAGCACAGTAGGTGTGCACCCCTGGCCACATTGGTTCTCCTCTCCCCTGCCTCTGCCTTCTAGGTAAAGCAGATCATGGAGGAGGCTGTCACACGCAAGTTTGTCCACGAAGACAGTAGCCACATCATCTCCTTCTGTGGTGAGTCTATAACCCTCCCAGGCCTGGGAAAGTGGTTCCTTCTCTGGAGCTGCCTCAGGGAAGGTGCATCTCTCAGCCAGGGTTCTCATGTACTGTTTTTGCTTTGTGACTTTGAAGTTATTTTTGGATCCCAAAGAGACTCTATTGGGGAATTTTGAAGTACAAGACTTTGGACCCCCATGGAGAGGTCATCATGGGGGATCACCTTCCCCTCCTCATGGGCTCAGTTTGTGCTACCCATACCCTGAGCACTGGGTGGTCTTGCCTCTTGGAAATAACCTCTGTGTCTTTCTTGCTTGGCCTGTGATGAGCGCTAAAGGGAGAGATCCACAGAGATATTTAATGAGAAGAGGGAGAGAGAACCCTGACACATCCTGAGGGACCCCAATAGCTGGCCTAGCACAGGAGGCAGTGGGAGCTCAGAGCATGACTCACTGCTCTCTTTGCACAGCTCTGTCGTAAGATCCAGAAATACCCACTCTGCCAGGTCCCACTGTATTTTGACAGCAGCTAGAGAAACGTATTGTGTGTGCCTGAAGTCAGCATTGAGCTCAGAATCTGTGTGTATCTATACGTGGGAATGTTCTTTCCTGCTCTCTGAAACACTTTTTCTTAATAACTGGAGTGTCTGATGGTGAAGAACACGCTCTAATTCCCCTTCTGTGACCTTGGACTTATGGAGAGGCCTGAGCAAGGATACCTGGCCAGCCACCAGCTTCCATCCAGATGGCTGGGGTGCCACCACCTGGGGCCCACATGCTGAGCCCACTGTGCACACACTCACTTCAACCCCTTTTAGCCAGGTAGACTTGGGTTCAAATCCCCACCTCTACCACTTACTGTTGACCTTGGGCAGAATCTTAATTTTTAGGTGGATTATTTTTTTTACATACACACATGTATGTATATATACACACATATAGATATATGTAATATATATTTTGCATAAGTATATATGTATGATACATATTTTTACAAATATGTTTTTATATATAATATATATTATATATATAATATATAATATATATATTATATATATTATATATATGGCTTTTTATTTTCTCCTGGACATGTTATTTGCAAATAAAATCATGTTCATATCAGAACTTGGCAACATGCTTACTAATTAAAATCTTAAAAGGATAAAAAGTGATAAAAAGATTTATAATAGTTCCCTAACTCTGATCTAAGCTTTTGGGTAGAAGAAATTGGACGGCACTAAAGAGACCTAAAGAATCCCACTGATGTTTCTTTTATCCATTGTCCCTTAGGGTCATTGTCCTGAAGAATCGGACAATGTATATGAAGCCTGAAGAGAAGATTAAAAAAATAAAAAGTACTGTATATGTAAATTAAAACCACACACACTCATAATTCCAGCTACTGGGAGCCAAGGCAGGAGGATTGCAAGTTGGAACCCAGCTTAATCAACTTAGACCCTGTCTCAAAATGAAGAAAACTAGGATTTAGCTCAGTGGAGCTGCTCCTGCCTCGAATATGCAAGGTCCTGAGTTCAATCCCTGGTACCAGAAAAAAAAAAAAATGAAGAAAACTGAAAAATGGTCTGGGGATGTAGCTCAGTGTGAAGGCCCTGGGTTCATTCCCCAATACCACCACCACCAAGAAAAATGAAAAGATCTTGAAGAGAAACTCACCCACAATATTTTAAATGTATGGGCAAATTAATCAATTTTTAGACATTCACTCAAAACCAAGTAATGGCTTATTGAAACAAAGACGATTAACCAAAAACACCTCGCAGTTAACACGTAACCTAGACCAAGCTCTTACTTTGGGAATGGCTCATTTGTTCTGTGAATGGTGATAACTAGAGCTCTTACATCATGGGTTTTGTAGCAAGAATTAGGTGATGCAAATCATAACTTACCTGATACAAAGCAGGTGCCAAATAAGGAATAGCTTATTCTCACTTTTCAAAAAACATGAATTATGCACCTATTGCATACCACCGTGAGACAGAAGGTAAGAAGATAGAGGGCCCCCAGAAGCACCAGGACTAGGATGGGAGCCTCAGAACAGTTTGAACAGGGCCAGTTTCCCAGAGGGGCTCATTTAAGCCTAGAGAGGGAAAGTGACTCACCTGAGGTAGCTCAGCAAATTAATGGGAGAACCCAGGCCTAAACCCAGATAATCATGTCCTGGGAAGGGTTTCCAAAGGAAACACAGAAATGAGATGACTATGAAATCCTCCTTCCCAGGCTCTTTGTGGAAACACAAGTATTACACATGGCACACCTTGAACTCAGACCGCATTGACTCCTGGCTCCATCACTTATTTGCTAGGTGGCCTGGAGCAGTTGTGTCCACATCTCAGAAGTGGGGATATTTTCTTTCTTGCTGGGCATGACAGATTAAATGAGACCCATAAATTTTAGTTGTGCTGTAAGCACAGTATTGATGATGATGATGATGATGATGATGATGGTGATGCAATTCCTTAACCTGATGAACCTCAGCAGTCAGGCGGTCCAGTCTCCTCTCCCTCTGACCGAAACAATAGAGACATTCATGAAGCAACCACTGTGTGCCAGGCTCTGCCTAGTACTTCTTATGCATTTTCACCTGTCCTACCAGCAACCTTTTGAGGTTAATGTTTATACCATCCCCCTTTCACAGATGCAAATGCTGAAGCCCGGAGAGGGCAGTCATTGCCCGCAGTCACACAGCTGGTTAGTAGCTGGCCAAGGATCTGAATAGAGATGGTCTAGACTTGGGCCACAGCTGTAGACTAACCACTGTGCTTTCTTGCCTCCTTTGAAGAGTGTGGCAGATG
The DNA here is from genome assembly GCF_000247695.1 of Heterocephalus glaber. The sequence continues at coordinate 2,171,413 of NW_004624747.1, read as the reverse complement.
GAGGAGAGGCATGTTTTTCACTGTAATGCTGACCTGAACTTCGTGATTCTGGGAGTCCTGGCTGGCCAGGGCACCTCTGATCAAACCTGTGAGCCATACAGATGCTGAGGAGTGTGGACAGGACAGGGCCTGCTGACTCCCATGTTCCCGCAGCGGCAGTGGAAGCCTGTATCCTGCATGGGCTGCGTCGGCGGGCAGCTGGCTTTCTGCGCAGCAACAAGATCGCAGCTCTTTTCATGAAGGTGGGGAAGAGCTTCCCACCAGCTGAGGAGCTGAGCCACAAGGTGCAGGACCTGGAACAGCTGATTGAAAACGCGTGAGTGTGAAGTATTGGGCACAACCTGGGACAGTCCCCCAGGGGATGGTTTACAACCTACCTCAGGCCCTGCAAGGGATCACGCCTCTTGGACTATCTTCATTTTCTTTTCTGATTCTCAAACCTGCCAGACTCTTTTCCACCTCAAGGCCTTTGCACATGCTGTACCCTTGTATTAGTCAGCTTTCCATTGCTGGTACAAAATACCTGGCATAAACTACTTAAATGAGAAAAGACTGATCTGGGTTCATAGTTTCAGAGGTTTCAGTCCGTGGTCACCTAGTTCCAAATTAGAAACATCAGTGGAAGGACATGGCAGAGGAGAGCTCCTTGTGTCATGGCAGCCAGGAAACAGATCAAGGACAAGCCTGAACGAAGATACACCCTTCAAGGGCATGCCCCCAGTGACCTACTTCCTCCAACTAGTCCCTGCCTCCTAATAGCACATTCAGCCATGAAGTCACCCATGGGTCAGGTTAGTGTCCTCATGATCCAGTCACCTCTCCAGACATCTCTTAGTCCAGTCAAACTGACAATCAAGATAACCTTCAGCCCTGCACCGGTCTCATCGCCTGTTCTTCCAGGACTGGTTCCTTGGCTCATCTACATATCCCCTAGCTCTGTAAATTCTGACCCACGTGCCATCTTCTCTCTCATATCACCATTTGTTTTCTTCCCACTTGTTGCAACCTGTAGGTAACCATTTGTGCATTCGTTTACTGCTGACTTGATTATAATCTGTCTCCCTAAACTCCATGAGAACAGGCAGCTCACCTGTGCCATTTCCGATTGTGTACCAAGCATGTGGGGCAGTGTATAGCATCTGGTCCATGCCCATGACATGGTTGTTGAGTGAGTAAGTGCTGAGTGGGAGCCAAACCCTGTTCAAAATGTAAAATGACTGACATTTAACAGAACCCACGTGGTCTCTGCATGAACCAGATGCTAGGGTTCCTGGTTAAAACTCACATTGAAGCAGCCATTGAAGGGGAAGGTGGCTTCACTCACTTGTCTTGGTGGCTGCTTGTATGTGTTGGGAGAGGCTCAGGACTGAATGTGGTACATGTTATACCTGCCCCCTGAAGTCTCAAATGGATAGCCAAGTTCCCAACAAGGAGCCTGGCCAAGGATGGCAGATAGGGCTCAGCTCCTTCTGGTGCAGTGGCTCCCAGGGGACAGTGTTGTGGAAAGCTTCTAAAGCTGTGGGAAAAATGTATGGATCAATTGGCCATGTCTGTCATAGGCATGGCAAGGGAGGAGACAAATATGCTGTGTGTTTCCCAGTTTGCCATTACTGTAACAATGTGTGCCACGCACTGTGCCAGGTACTGTAACAAGTGGTAGCTCATGCCTGTAATCCCAGCACTTGGGAAGTTGTGACATGAACATTGCCATGACTTCAAGGCCAGCCTGGTCTACAGAGTGAGTTCAAGGCCAGCCTGAACTGTATAATGAGAGCCTGTCTCAAAAAAACAAACCATTAATGTAAGAAAATTCCTGAGATAACCAAATTATATAGAGGAAAACTTTATTTTGACTCAGTTTTGGAGGTTCCAGTCCATGGCTGATTGGCCCCATTGCTTTTGGGCTTGTGATGAAGCAGCACATCATGGTGGAAAGTACATGGCAGAGTAAACTGTTAAGCAGCCTGAATGCAGAGCCAAGTGCTGTGGTTAACTAGCCAGATGCAGAAAAAAAGGAGGAAGAGGCTAGTCCTACAGTCCCCTTTGAGGGCATATGCTCAATAACCTGATGCCTCCTCCTAGGCACCCTTCTTTTTTTGGTACCAGGGATTGAACTTGAGACCTTGCACTTGCAAGGCAGGCGGTGGAACCACTGAGCTAAATCCCCATAGGCCCCCTTCTTAAAGGTTCCATCGCCTCCCAACAGCACCAAGCTGGGGACCAAGCTTTAACCCATGGTCCTTTGGAGGACATTCCAGATCTAAACCATAGCATGCCCTAAGTTTGACATCTCTTCCATGATCATTCCATGAAGTGAGAAACCCCTCCTCGCTTTTCTTTCTTGCCCTTTGCCTTTCTTGCCTGCCAAGCGATGCTGGCCAGAAAGAACTGTGGGCAGAGCTCAGGATTTGGCTCTGCCAGCTCCCTTTGGAATGACTTCCCAGTCAGGCAGTCTTTGGGTGCCTTCTAGCCCATCTGCTCAGCTCCCAGATGTTCCCAGGTAACTTCTGAAAAGCCTGGGTCTCTAGGGCCTTCCACAGTGTGAGTGACTTCCCAATGGAAGGGTAAGAGGCATCCCTGCCAGAGGTAAGGGAAAACCACGCATTCATCTGTGCAGTCACCATTTATGGATGTATTTGATGTGCATCTTGTGTGCCAGGCACTGTGCTGGAGAAATAGATGTGAAGGTGCTCATACTTGCTACTGGATAGATTCTTAGTATTTTAACTTTAAAAGACTTGAATTGCTTTTGCATATGCTCAAGATCACAGAATAAAGGGAAAGACAGAAAAATGAGCAGGCTGAAGGAGCACAGCAGCTTTGGCTGGTCTCAGAGGGCTGTGTATAAGAGGAGATGGTCTTGCTGAGACCAAAAGAGTGAGAGAATCATCCCAGGAATGGGGCAAGGGGGAAACTGGGAAGAAATGGCAGCCCATGGAAAATCTGGCAGCTGCAGGAATCTATAGGTAGCTCTGTCTGGCTGGAGCATGAACTGAGAGGGGACTGAGGACAAGGTCATGGAGCACTCTGCTGATCATGTTAAAGACCTCATTTCCCAGGGGTGGTAGTGGGGAGTCACTAAAGGCTGTATAACCAGGACTTCCTGGTCAGGAGAAAGAGAGAGAGAAAAAGAGTGAAGGAGAAGAAGAAAAGATGGGGAGAGAAGACAGAAGGAGTGGGGAGAGACTTAGAGGAAGAAGAGAAGGGAGGGCCCTGAGGTGGGGGGAAGGAAGGAGAGGAGAAATTGGTCAGGATCCAGCTTGCCTGTCAGTGGTATATGGAGGTGTGTTTAGCCATATCTTCATACTCACTGGGCATTACTGTCTTTCCAACTCTTGGCCCATTTGCTAGGAGCAATGTGAGTTCTTGGTGTTTAGCTGCCACTTCCTCATTTCCTTGAGACAGTGAACATTGTCCCATTTGCATATCTGGTCCTGTGGATTTCCTTCTTTGTGAGTGTCTACCCTTCCCTTATTGCTTTTGAAGGAGGAACCAGATACAGGGCCTCCAGGAGAACATGCGGAAGCTTCCGAAGCTGCCTAACCTGTCCCCGCTTGCCATCAAGCACCTGTGGATCCGCACAGCCTTGTTTGAGAAGGTCCTGGACAAAATTGTGCATTACCTGGTGGAAAACAGCAGGTGAGAAAGGGAAGCTGCACACCTGGTGTGCTGTGCCTCCACCTGTTGGCATTTCTCAGAATTGCACCCTCTCGCACAGAGCCACTTTCTTGTTCTGGACAGGCTCTTAGATTGGAAAGCGGTTATATATAAACCTCCCGGATGTTTGACCCTGAACTAGGCTAGGTCAGAAACTTAGGAAGGTTCAGATAGTTACTAACAGTACACAGGATTCAGAGTTAGAGTCGGTTATAGGGATCTTGAGTTTCTTCCTTCTCCTGTGGATTAGTCCACTTGATAAGCAATAGAACTACTTAGCCTTTTGCTCCTTGTTGTCCCTTTGGTAAATGGCATGGGGATTGGTGCCACTCCCAAGAAATGAGAAAGAAATTTAGTACGTAGTATTTAGAAAATTCAGTGATAACTTAGACTAACTTAGATGTTGGGGATACAGTAGTACTGCCTGTCATATTAAAAAGCTTGGCTATTATTTCAAGAGCAGTGTGGAGCTACTGAGTGATCTATACTGTAATGTGAGAGTCTTCATGGCCAATATGCCTTTCCAGCCAGAGAGAGAGAAAAATCTAAAGGAGCTGGTATTTTAGGTCAGTGGTAAAGTGTTTCATTTCCTGCATTCAGTACCCAGCCCTGAGGGGAAAAAAAGGAGAAAAAGACAAAAGAAATCTGAACTTTCCTGTTTTTCATTATATGAAAGTGCTTCTTTAACCACATGTTCATGAAAGTGGGTTTTACTATTATTTTTTAATTCTTTGCCCCTTTACTAAGAAAATGCATATGATAATGTGTGTTGAATGTTCCAAGGGGGTATGGTGGTGATGTGTTGTGGTTTTATTTTTCACTACTGGGGTTTGGACCCAGAGCCTTCCCAGTGAGCTATGTTTCCAGCTCTTTTTTTTTTTTTTTAATTTAATTTGAGGCAGGATCTCTACTAAATTGCCTACGCTAAGATTAAACTTGTGATCCTTCTACCTCAGCCTCCCAGGGTGGCAAGATTCCAGGTCTGCACCGCCTCACCCGGCTTGTGTTGGTGTTTAATCCCCTTTAGGTGGCCAGGGAAAGTGTCCTGGAAGGAGTGGCATTCCAAAGGCATGATGCAGGCAGGGAGGGGGATGGGAAAAGGGTGCTCCTGGTGGAAGCAACAGCAGGCACAAAGGCCTAGACAAGGGAGTGAGGTTGAAAGAAACCTGAACTCTGAATCTCCATTTAACCTCTTTTCCTTGTAGTAAGTTGTAATGCATCTATGTCTCCGGCTGTGAATGGTCCTGGGCTTCTTTAGTCATCCTGCTGAATAAGTCAGTCAGAAATAATTAGGAATTTATTTGAGCAGCAATGTCAGCCTGCTATTTTTTTTTCATTATATTTTGAAATTTAGATTTCTCAAATTCTCATTCTAAGTTGCAAAATTAGTACAGAGAGTACTGATCAGCTAACCCCAGTGATTACATCTTATATAATAGTACAGTTGTCAATACCAAGATACTGATCTTGGCATGGTACTATTAACAGCCTTTATTTGCAGTTCACCACTTTGTATATGAACTTTCTGTTTATTTGTTTGTTGGGCATATAGTTAAATAAGATTTTAACTCACAGATAATTTTGTCTGGCCAGTATCACAATCAGGATAGAGAATTGTTCCAAAACTCCCTTAGGCTACTTTTAATAGTCACATCTTTTCCCGACCCTGCCTGCCATTTTTAGGGCAGAATTTCCAAGCCCTTTGATCACTGTCCTGATTTTTGGAGTGGGACTCAAGTGGCAGCAAAGTGGGAAGTGTCTCAAGGTATTTTTTTCAGGTTTGACTTCTAAATGTAGAACCTTGATATTGAGCAAGTTCAAGGCAAGTCAGCTCTGGCTCATCCAGTATTCTGACTGTTAGAAGATTCCTTTGGGGTAAGCTTGCAATGACATTGGCACCATTTAGTGAGGACTACCTGGTATGGGCTCTGTGCTCTACAGGCAGCTCATTGTTCAATCTTTCCAATAACCAGGTAGTTGAATTCTGTCATTCTTCTCATTTTATAGCATAGCTAAGGACACTGAGTCTCAGAGAGGATATTAACTTGCCTGGGGCACACAGCAAAGTGGAGAGTGGTTGAGCTGGGCTTCTGCCCAGTCTGACTGGCTTTAGATCCTGTCTCCTTCACCCCCTGCTATATGATAGTAAGAGTTAAACTAGCTGGGTGTAGCCTAAGACCACATCTGCCTGCTGTGTGACCTCTAGCAAGTCACTTTACTTTCCTGCACTTGAGATTGTTGGAGGATCAGAACAGGATCCTTTCCAACTTTGAAATCTTCTTAGTTTCTAGGTTACACAAATTTTCAAGGAATTAGGAAACATTGCACCAGAACGCATACATGGAATCATGGCATTGATGACATCACATAAGCCAGATTTCAGAGTTCCCTTTTGAGCATCTCATGGCAGTGTTATCAGCCTTAGTTACGAGGCAGGACAGCCTGTTAGCACAGCCTTTGAGTACACATTGCAGTTGAACAGCATTTTATTGCCTCAGGAGTAGCAGACCTGACTTCATCTGCACCTCTAAGTGACTTGCCATCTCCAACAGAAGTAGATGGAATCTGCCAGGCCTCAGCAGCCTTCTGATTATTATTCCTGTTACTCTCAGAAAGGTTCTCTCACAATCCCATATTAACAGGTGCACACCACCTATCAAGCTAAATGCCTTTCTGTTGTGTAGCTCAGAAGTCCTTCTCACACCCCTACAAGATACATTATCATTGTGCCCATTTTATGGACAGTGCAGCTGAGCCTCTGAGCATTCCTGGGTGATATGGAGGCACTGAACCTAGTCTTTCAGTCGGATCCTCTGGTGGTCTCCATCTAAACCTGTGTGTTCTTTGCTTTCTCACTAGTAAATACTATGAGAAGGAAGCGCTCCTGATGGACCCTGTGGATGGCCCCATTCTTGCATCTTTGTTGGGTATGTGGTCCAGTGCTCGGAGCTCCATCTGGACCTCTGGTCTCAGGTCTCAGGCACCTCCTGAGGGCCCCTCTCCTCTGCAGCTTTACCCATCAAAACTTAACTGTTCACTCTCTTGCTTGAAGGACCTTGTTCTGATCTCTTTCTTTGCAGGCTGTAGGACTTCTTGGCTAAGGGGAGGGGTAATGGAATGGGTGGTCCATCCCATAGTAGATAGGAGGGTGGACTTTTGGGAGCTTCAGGTCCCCAGCCTCATGTGCTCCACAGTGGGTCCCTGTGCCCTGGAGTACACCAAGATGAAGACTGCAGACCACTTCTGGACTGACCCTTCGGCTGATGAGCTGGTCCAGAGGCATCGCATCCATAGCTCACATCTGCGGCAGGACTCACCCACCAAGCGGCCAGCCCTCTGTGTGAGTAGAAGGAGGTTGTGAGGCAGTGGGAGGGCCCTGGGGCAAGGTCTGGACCTGAGGACAAGGAACAGGGTAGGACCCCTGAAGGTCACTCCAGGGCCATCCCTCTGTCTCCTGTCACACCACCAGATCCAGAAGAGACATTCGAGTGGCAGCATGGATGACCGGCCATCCCTCTCTGCACGTGACTATGTGGAGTCCCTGCACCAGAACTCTCGAGCCACCCTGCTCTATGGCAAGAACAATGTTCTGGTTCAGCCGGTGAGAATTCATGGTGGGCCCAAATCTGCCTCTGAGGGTTTTGGCTGCATTTTATAGAGGAAGAGTTTCCTTCTGGCCCCAGGTTTCTCATCCATTCATCCATCCATCCACCCACCCACCCATTTGTTCACCATCCATCTGCCAATAACTCCATCCATCCATTCATCCAGCCAGTCAATCTCTAGGCTCCCAACCAGCCAGCCAGCTCTCTTTCACTCTCCACATACACCCGTTCTCCTATTCATTGCATCCATCCATCATTGGTTCATGCATCTGTTTATATCCATCTATCTATCTTTATACCCAGTCATCCATTCATCCAATTGTCTTATTTATTTTCTAGTCCATCTCTCCACCCTACCTCTGCAAGGCTAAGAAGCCGTGAATTTAAGATCCACCTTCTTTTCACATAACCATCAAGGGGGCTGGGGATTTAGCTCAGTGGTTCCGCTGCCTGCCTTGCAAGCGCAAGGTCCTGAGTTCAATCCCCGGTACCAAAAAAAAAAAATGACCACATAACCATCAAGGAATCACAAATGCCATTTAGATTATATACAGGATTTTTTCACTACTTGCAAATTTTCATCTTACCCTTTTTGATTGTTTGTTTGCTGAGGCAGGTTCCACTATGTAGCCCAGGCTGACCTCTAACTCACAATGATCCTCTTGCCTCAGCCTCATCTTACCCTTTTTGAAACAGCTCTTTGAGACTTATTTAGACATAAGGAGGCTTTTTTGTCTTTGCATCACACATTGTTCTCTTAAGAGAAAATATAATTTGAAGCACTTTAGTTTAAGATATTCCTAAAGTATCTCCATATTTCAGAATTCAATCTTCTGTATCACTTTTTGATTTAGAGTCATTTGAGATTCTAATTTTTCCACGTATAATACTGTTTTCTGTTGCATCAAGAGGGGAGAGCAACAAATTATAGCAGCCGGTCAGATGTGGCCCTCCACTTGTCTTTTGAAACATAGATGTGACCATTTGTTTATGTATTGTGTATAACTATTTTCAGGCTATGGTGCAGTTGAGTAGTTCTGGCCGAGCCTGCATGGCTCATACAGCCAAAAATATTCCCTGACTCTCCCTTTACTCTGAAGTTGGTTTCCCCTGACCCAAAAGAGCAGGAAGTGCAGCATTTATTGTAAAAATGTCCACTCTCATCTCTGAGACAACCAGGTCTGAAGTCCCATCAAGCAGCAGGTGGGTGCTTTGTAGGGAACTCTGGAGTGTGGGCACCCCTGCAGGGATGAATAATGTGCCTGTGTCACCAGTGTCACATTAGTACTGCACTGCTCTGTGCCCAGCCTGTGTCACAATAACTTTTCAATTCAGAGCTGAGTCATGGGGTAATCCTTTGGAAGACATCAAGAATAGCGTCTGTTCTCCGAATGTGAAATAATAACCACACACAAAACTCAGTTGACGTGGCAACAATGTGAAGAGCTATGACCAAGTCTGTGTGAGATCAAACAGTGCAACTACATCACTGATTATAATAGAACATATGTTACAGGATTTATGAAACACTCTGCTTCCTCATGCAGGGGTATAGCACATGTACTTCACTTGTGACAGTGGGTGTGGTGACTGAGCCATGCTTAGTATACTCTTCATCCTCAGTAAGTGTTGGCTGTCTATCTTCCTGTTGCTAGGGTGAATTTGGTGGAGAAACTGCCTCCTTCACATATGAGGGATGTTGACATTGCCCTCCCTATCCAGTTGCTTGGGATAAAACAGAGCATGTGAGGAGTCCTTTAGGCACATTCTGGGAAGGCAGAGACCTGAATGCTGCATCAGAGTGTGGCAAGGGTGCTTGGGAAAGAGGTTTTGGGGTGCTGTCTGCGGGACGGACCAGAGAACTCACTTGCCATTTCTTCGGTCATAAGATTGGCCAACATAAATGCCTTGTTTTGAAAAGGGTAACATTAGGAGAGACATAGCCCTCTTCCTAATTCTAAAGGAACAGTGAAACAAGGCTCCTTGGCCTTAGGAGGGAGGCATAAGTGTGACAGAGTGGGGGTGGGTGGCTTTCTCAGCTGTACTCTACACCATATCCTGGAAGCCTTTGCAGATGGCTTTCCTTAGCAGAGCCACCTGGAAGGAGACTTGGGGTCTTCCACATGGCCATTACCTTGAATAACTCAACTTCTTAGTTCCAGTTATGCATCCTTGACACAAAGGGGCCAGGACCTGTGTTCACTAGGGGCTCCAGCACCATGGCCAGGTCTGAGTGCTCCTGTGTCTGCAGAGGGACGACATGGAGGCTGTGCCAGGGTACCTGTCCCTGCACCAGACAGCTGATGTTATGACCTTGAAGTGGACACCCAACCAGCTGATGAACGGCTCTGTGGGGGACCTGGACTATGAGAAGAGGTAGGGCACTGTGTTCATTGTATGTCCGCTAAGTCCCTTTACTCTGCTCACCACAAGGAAGTTTCCTTGGAGGGTGGTTATTCCCTACCCCCAGGCCACTCTGCCTGGTGATTACAGGGTTACCTTGCTCAGCCTCCCTGCAGCTGTGGCCTCAGGGGTGAGTGAAAGACTCAGGAGCATCCACAGACCAACTGGAAGAGTCTTAGGGTGTGGAAGTTAGGTATTTCCCTGGTTAATCAGAAAGAGAAATCTTTACAGAGATCCATTAAGCCTGCAAATGGCAAGACACTCCCCAGTCTCTGCCTACTCTCACATCACTCAATTAAAGGAGAATGGGAGTTGTTAGCCAGTATGTGGTCGCCAAGGCTGTGTCTTCTCTGACACTCATGATGTATAAGACGCAGCAAAAGTTTTGGAGTCACACTAGGAGGAAATGCTGGGCCAGGGCTCCCTCCTGCAGATAGGACACAGGTATCCATCACCCAGCCCTCATGGCCATCCACACGTCCCCTAGTCCCTACATATTACTTGGAAGGAACATCTGTAAATATGTATCTCTAAAAAATAAGGACTCTTTCAAAGAAACAACCACAAGATGGTTGTGTTCTATTAAATATCAAGCCTATGATTCACATTTAGGCCTTGGAGTAATCACTAGTGTTCTCAAAGCTGGGTAGAGGAGTGCTTGGGGGAGGTCTTTCTTCTGGCTTCCTGAACTCCTCTCACAACAAGGCAGGTGAGTTTCCTGAAAGTCAAACTCTCCCTCCCATTCTAGTGTCTACTGGGACTATGCCATGACCATCCGCCTGGAGGAGATTGTCTACCTGCACTGCCACCAGCAAGGTAGGAACTGTGGGGACAGCAGGGACCTGGCTGGCTGTTCTTAGATCCCCTTCCTGCCTCCACCCCTGCACATTTGTTAGCAACATGAGAGAGTGTAGTGAGTGACCAGTATCACTTGTGCAACCTCAAACAAATCACTACCTCAGTAAAATGAAGACCATGGTTAATTAATCGTTGTAACAACCTGGGGGTGGGGTGACATCATTCCCACCCTAGAGATGAAGAAGCAGCTGGACACAGAGTCAACATAGCCTGTGAGCTGTAGAGCCTGGACTTGAACCCAGGTCTTTGTTTCCAGTCAGTGCTCTCCAGATCGGGGATTAGTCATTTCAGCATTCCTTTAAAGCCAGATATAGTCAGAAAAAGCAGAGAGACAGAAAGCAAATGGTCTGTGCCTCACCAAGGCTTGAAACCCAGCAATTTTAATGCTTTTTAATGAGACAGTCCTGGTTTCAGATTCAGGCTCTGCCTCATACTTGTTCTCTCTTGGGGAGGTATTTAATCTCTGAGATGTGGTTTCATTATTTGTAAAATAAGCAATAATAGAAAAAATAATAGAACTTCTAGGGATATTGTGAATATTACAATAAGACAGTGCTTACAACATGCTATGCTGGCATATAGCTAGTGTTCACTTCATTAACCATTGTCAAGGATGGCCCTGAGAAGGGGGAATCTTATGTCTGAAGACCTCCATACAAAAATAAGTCATATTTGCAGAGGATTTTTGAATAACACTGGGTGTTTGGGGGCCTCTTTTTTCCTTTGGTGGGTAACATTCTTGACCTTGTCCTGTAGTCTCCTAGGCAGTGGTGGCTGGTAGGTAGGTTGCAAAGGTCTCAGGACCCAGATCCTGAGAGGAGGACCCCTTTGTGGCGTGGCACCCTGGAACATGTGTTTTCAGAGTGGGGGCCTCTCACCATGCCTCATATAGTGACTGCCTGCTGATCTTCTCTGGCCTCTTGCTTTGGCAGTGGATAGCGGTGGGACAGTGGTGCTGGTCAGCCAGGATGGCATCCAGAGGCCACCCTTCCGCTTCCCTAAGGGAGGTCACCTCCTCCAGTTCCTCTCATGCCTGGAGAATGGGCTGCTCCCCCACGGTCAGCTTGACCCACCGCTCTGGTCCCAACGGGGCAAGGTGAGTGGTCAGAAGCTTGGGAGGTCTGCCATGGGGAGAAGTCCTCCTTGCCTCGGGACCCTAAGTTGTGGTCTCACGCACTGCCACAGAGACCCTTGGGCTGGGCAGGCTGTGGGAACAGGTATTCCCTAGGGACTTTGCATTGAAACCAGCTTTTTTAGGGCAAAGTGTTTCCCAAACTGCGAAAGCGAAGCCCCCAGGGTTCTTCCGAGTCTACGTCTTCAGACAAGGAGGATGATGAGGCCACAGATTACGTGTTCCGGATCATCTATCCCGGCATGCAGTCTGAGTTTGGTAAGGTGCCCTGTCCCCATGCCCCAGGCCCACCTGTTCACTGAGCCTGGAAACCATTCCCAGTGCTTGGGACTAGCAGGGAGATTTGGAATCTGGAGATAAGTCTCTTGGCAGCCTCAGTTTCCCCCAAACTGAGAACAAATAATCATTCTATACTTGGCTAATAAAGATGCAGCTGGGCAGCAGGTGACATAGGGTAGCGAAGGTGACATAGGTTCTGGAATCCTGGCTGAACTTGGACAAGTTACTTGGCGCCTCTGTTTCCTCATCTGTAAAATGGGGGTGCTCTTAGCACCTATTAGGATTGCCATGGGGGTTAAAGAAAGTAGAGCATTTGGCACACAGAGCACTGGAGTGTTGTTGTTATTATATCCCTCTTGTCAGTGGCTGAGTTTGGTCTGGGTGTGGCCCCGGCTTGGGGGCCAGGTCTGTGTTTCTTGGGTTAGCCTGTGTTTCCACCCATGATGTTCCTTCATGGCCAGTTGGCAGCAAAGCTTTGTGTCTTGCATCACCCCAGTGTGAGAATTCTCCCATCCCTTCCCTGCCTGATATCAGGGCCTGGAGCACTGCCAGCCTCTGTGTGGTACCAGTATGGTACTCAGACCCCATACCAAGGCTTTTCCAGCCCTGTGCTTAGAAGATGCCATTAATGAGGGTGAAATCTCAGAATGCTCCACTGGCTTGTCCTGTTCATAAGAATCTTCTTACCCCAACCAAAACTGATGTGCCTTACAAGCCAATCACAGAAGAAGGCCAGGTCCCTGTAGCTGCCTTTGAAGGAAGCTCCCCTGTCACCCAGATTCTCAGTCAATAAATAATTTCTACTGAGAGCCAGCTGGGCACTAGACCTATTTAGATGCTGTTCATGTTGCCCTGTTGTGGCTTGACATGGCCAGAGGAGCAGATGCCACCCACAGCGCTTGACATTTCTCATTCTGGACATGCCATTCACCTGCGAGCTGCCTACCTCCGTGTCTCTTTGCCTCAGGGTCTCTCAGACCATGAGGGTCCCTCCTCAGGAGTGGGGCATATTGGCGTAGATGGGAATCAGTGTCTCCCTGGGCAGCCCTCAGCCTGTCACCCCTCAGGTGAGCAAAGTCTGAAGTATGTCTTCTGCACAGTCACCCCAGGGTCCTCTAGAGATTACCACAGGGCAGAATTTCCCCTCGTTGAAAACTGCTGGTGTAAAGAAAAGAACACATCACTGTGTGCAGCACCACCACTGCAGTATGGTCACGTGACTCGTTCTGTTCAGGGATCATTTGCTGCTCTGGAGAAAGGAGATGACAGCACTCCCCACTCAAGATCATATTTGGAGGGGTTAGAATGATGACTCATGAAGCTCCTGGGTACCTGATGTGGGCTTAGTGTTTGGCAGATGCTCAGTGAGCAGTCATGGGTTTTGTGTATTGGGTGCCATGGGTATTAGACCACCTCTGTACTCTAATCCCTAGCACAGTCCTCCCAGGCAAAGGCAAGTACGACTGTCATCATCATCCTCCATTTTGCAGAGATGAAAACAAGCACAGAAAGGTTAAGTAATTGAGCCAGAGTCACAGAGCTGATTCTTGGCATGCCTAAGCTTTGAACACAGGTGGTCTGGCTCCAGATTCTGTGCTTCTAACCATGACTCCACGGATATTGTTTTGACTGGTAGGGGAGAGGGCCTTCATCTCAGGGTCAGATTCAGCCTGCATAGAAATGGTAACTGTCCTTGGTTGATATTCTCAGCGGTCTGGGCCACAGATGGCTCAACAAAAGCAATCATATTTCAGTTTTCATCTGTGACAGGCATGAAATCATTTATGGAGTAGTAACTAAATCAGAAGTCACCAAAAACCCCCTCCCTGTAGACCAAATTTGATCCACTGCCTATTTTTGTGTTTGTTTTTCTTTTTGTAAATAAAGTTCTATTAAAACATACATTACTTTCTTTTTTTTTCATCCATTGCTTTATGTATAATCTGTGGCTACTTTCAGGTCACAGCATCAATGTCCAGTAATTGTGACAGAGATCATATGGCCCACAAAGCCAAAAAATATTTAACGTCTGGCCCTTTGTAGAAAAAGAATCTCATCCTGTGGGCTGGGAGGTGTGGTCATAGATGGTTCTAAACTGCCTTCCAGTGTCTTATCAGCCCTGCTGCACCACTTGGTACTGTGCTGCCCTTCTTTCCTGGAGAGGCAAAGATAGGTTCTAAAGCAGTGCTGGTGAACCTTTGAGAGCTTTCAATATACAAACAGGCCACTGTGGCATGTGTGCCATAGGTTTGCCACCACTTTTCTAAAGCATGTGGGCAGATGCACAGTCTGTCAGTCATCTCAGGCTCCTTTGCTGCTGAGCTTGTCTCTGTTGTTTGGCAGCCACAAGCTACCTGTGCCCACTGAGCCCGTGTTATGTGGCCAGTGGACCTGAGATGCACTGTAAGTATAAAACACAGGATTTTGAAGACCTTACAGTGGACCCTTGACTTAAGAACTCAGTCGGTTCAAGAAAGCTGGTTGTAACTAAGATCTGGATGTTTACCTAGGTACATGGTATAGATAGCAAGAGGCAGATGAATCTTCTGTTAACCTAATTAACCCAAGTTGTTCATGTGTCAGGCTGGTCATAACTTGAGGGTCCGCTGTATATGCAAAAAAAAAAATCTAAAATACCTTGTTAGTAATTCTATATTGATTATATGTTAAAAAGGTAACACTTTGATATAGTGGGTGAAACAAAGTATATTGTCAGAATCTATTTCATGTTTCTTTTTTACCTTTTTAATGTGGCTTCTGGACAATTTCAAATTACATATGTGGCTCTGTCCTGTTCCTTTTGGACAGTGCTGTGCTGAGGCCAGATTTCTCAACCTCACTACGGCTGACATGGGACAAATAATTTTTCGTGTGTGAGCTTGTCCTGTGCCATGTTGAGTGTTGAGCAGCATCTCTAGCCTCCAGCTATGACACGCCATTAGCATTGAGCGAGTACCCAAGTTGTGACAGCCAGAAACGTCTCTACACTTCACCAAAAAGGCCCCAGTTGAAAACGAACAATGTGAAGAGTTTGGAACCAATGGGAAAACAGTAAAGGGGGCATGAGTAAGAGCTCAGAGTCAAATCCCCTGGTTTAGAATTTCAGCTCCTCCATTTAACTAGCTTAAACATTCCATGCCTCAGTTTGCCAATCTGTAAAAAGGGTTAATAATAGTGCTGCCCTCAGTAAGTAATAACTGCTGTTGGTGGAAAGAGAAGGAAGACTTCTGTCATATGAGACCAGCTGTGTTACTGTCTGGCTAGGGTTTGGGAGATGAAGCTGTATCACCACTCTGAGCCTCAGTAACTGCTTCAGTAAAGGGGGAAGAGAAATGCATCTTTTCCAGGGTCACCAAGGACCATAAGGCAAATCTCTACCTAGTCCAGCACTTAGCATGAAGTAGGCACTTTATAAATATATCCCCATTCTTTCTTTACTCAAACACTGTACACATGGGAGCTGTGTGGAGCAGGGGAAGTGTTCGACCCCAAGGAATTGGTTTTTCCAGCTGTCTCCCTGCCCTGCCTCAGACCTTCCACTTGACCACTTCTTTCTATTTTGTGTCTCAAGTTGCCTCCAACCACTCAGGCAGCACTTACTCCATCTCTATTGGCCCTGCCTGGATGATGGTTCCTGCTGGTCAGTCTATGCTGGTGGTGGCCAGGAGTATTCAATGGGCACAAGCCAGATGGGATACCGCCCTCCCCACACTGGGCCTGAAGGAACAGCCCCTCAGTAATGTCTGAGCTCTCCCTCCTTCAGGTGCTGGGTGCCAGCCACCTCTGCCGTGTTGTCATTTATGAGTGTTGATCCCAGGGTAGTTGGGAGGAGGATGCAATGGATGCCTTGATGCTATCTAGCCTTCACACTGCAGAAGGCTGTCGGGGGTGTTGTGGGTTCAGTAGGGAAGGGGCTTCACTGGTGAGGCTCACATAATGTGAGGGGTTGGGATGGAGGCTTGCTCACCACATGTGCACTGAGCTGATCAGTGCTACCCTGAGGCTGGCTGAGAACTGGGCATGTCTTCCTAGGACATTTTGCAGGTCTCACTGGCCCTGCTTAGCCAGCTCGCTGGTGAGTCTGCTTGGGAGGAAGAGTATAACAAGAACCGCGTTCTTCAGGCAGCTTCATCTGTGTCAGTGGGTAGGACTGGCCCTGTCAGCTGCTGAGCTTTGTGACAAGTGGAGCCATGTCCACACTCCTTCCCTCACAGCTCGAAGAGTCACAGTCACACCAATTGTACTTGAGCGGCCAGCGCTTACAGGGAAAGTGTGTGCTCTCTCATTTCCTGGAGTAGAGGTTAGAAAACCATGGCCTGCAGGCCTAATCCAACTTCAGTCTGTATACCCCATCTGCTGAGAATGGTTTTTATGTTCTTAAGTGACTGAATAAAAAAATTATAAGAATGTTTTGTGACATATAAAAATAATACAAAATTCGCATTTGAGTGAACAAAGTTGTGTTGGAACATCCCTATGCTTGTTCATGTGTGTATCTGGCTAAAATTGTCCTCTGACGGCAGAGTTGAGTATATAAAAGTTTACTGAGCTTTGTCATAGAGAAAATGAGAATATTGCCCCATCTAGAACTGCCAAGAAACCAGGAAGCAGACCACAGAAATCATAATACAGTACATATGCATATGTCACTGAATGTTTATTCTGCAGCTGCCAATATTGTGGTTTTCCTTAAGCAAAGAAAGAAAAGATTAGAGACACTGAGTGCTTTGTCCTGGGAGCAGCTAGTCAGGAATAACCAGTGTCCAACAGTTAAAAAAACAAGGTCTCTCCAGTGGAGCTGCTGTATCCACATTATTATAAAAAGATTTGTCAAGTGTGATGGTAGACACCTGTAATCCTAGCACTCTGAAAGGCTGAGGCAGGAGGATTTCAAGCCCAGTGTAGGCAACTTAGTGAGACCTTGTCTTAAAATAAAAAACAAAAACAGGGGCTGGGGATTTAGCTCAGTGGTTTTGCCGCCTGCTGCGCAAGTGCAAGGACCCGAGTTCGATCCCCAGTACCAAAAAACAAACCATCTGTGAATGTAGCTCAGTGTAAAGACCCTGAGTTCAATCCCAAGTACCACAAAAAATAAAAATAAAAAAGTAAAAATACAGATTTGAAAGCTCTGTCTGCAAGAGATTTTAATTCAGTAGGTGAGGGTTACAGGATGGGCACATTGCTTTTTAACAAGCCCTCACAAGACTCGGGATTACCAATCTGTGTGGACCCACTTAGTGGTGCAGCGTTGTGGTTCAGAACCGCGGACAGCACCCCAGCCACACTCCTCTGGGTCTCCTGCCCTAGGGTGCTTTTCCTCTATTGAGATAGGCTCCCTCTCCTCACCACCAGGAGCTCCCAAGAAGTGCCTAGTAGGCTCCCATCCTTCCCATCAGCATCCTGTGAGCACAACTAAATGACAACATGGCGAGGCAGCCTGCTCTGGGATTGGGCCTATTTTCTTGGCTCTAGTTTCTTCCTGTCTCTTTGGCCTTCAACAGCTCTGCCCATATGCTGGAGCTTTTGCATCACGGTGGTGGCTTTCATTGGATCAGGTGGGCTCAGGGCTGGAGTCAGACTGTGATCAAGGTTCTATTTTCTACTTTCACATTGGAGGTCTTTCCTTGTCCCTCTGCTAGCCTGGAGGGGAGCTAACTGCTTTGGGTAAGGTTTCTGTGACCCACACAGACTTAATCAGGGCTCTTCTTCTGTCCCTTCCATATACCACAGTCCCCCCGGATCTGATGGATGTCTCTGTGAGCAACCTCCCATCCCTATGGCAACCCAGCCCCCGAAAATCCTCCTGCTCATCCTGTTCACAGACTGGCTCAGCTGATGGTAGCTCAAACAGTGGCTGCAACCACGAAAGGTAGGAGGGGCTTGCATTGTGGTTGAAAGAGACTGAAGGGTTGACCGGGGCCTTATGGATGCCCATTACTTGCCATGCAGTGAATTTGGAGTCGTGAACATAGGCCTATGGAATCATCCAGAGCTATGTTAAATCTTGGCCTTGTGCAGTCTTGGCTGCTGGAGGTTGGTTAGGTGTGTCAGTCAGGACAAACAAGGGTATGGCGTGGTAAGTCTTGATACCTCATTGGCTTTTTATCGCAAATTTTATCTGTCACACATGCTATGTGTCTATCATAGGTCAGCTGAGAGTCTGCTTTCTCCAAACCAAAGGGCCTGGCTGATGGAGTAGCCACTATCTTGAATGTTACCAGTCAGAATGTCAGTGGGAATGGTACCTCTGGAGGGGCTTAGCCAACAAGAAATGTTGGTTATTTCTACTCCCAACTCTTTGGCCCTACCCACAAGGAAGCACACTCCTACCATGTGCTTGGAAGGCAAAAACAATGACAACCACCTATGTCTCAGTTTGCTCTTCCACAAAATACTTACTTCATAGGACTGTAAGGATCAGATCAAATAATGATTTAATGTGGCCAGCATGAGATACCTGGCACATGGTAATGTTCAATAAATGACACTTTTATTATACAAAGTTGAATCTCAAGTTCATCTCCTTCCTTGCCCACAGAGCTTCTGTCTCTTTGAACTAAGCCAGTTCAGAATGGTCTGTTTCCCACTGGAACACCCAGGGAAAAGGCACTCCTTGTCCTTGCTAGGCATTTGTTCTAATGGGAGCTCCAGTCTTTATCCATACACGCAGAGTCTGTGCTTAATACCACCCCAAGATCATGTATATATATTTAAGTGTGAGAAATTCTAATGTAACTGGAGATTCTCAAACTTTGAGTCACCTGGGGGAGGTAGCAAACCATAAGGCCCAGGAATCTACATGTTATAGAAAGTCCAAGTGACTATTGGACTGGCCCAGTTGTGTCTGTGGGCCGTTGATAAATGCTGCTTTACCCAGTACCCACTTCCATAGTGTATGCTTACCTACCTGTAAAAATGGGAAGCTCTTTACCTTGCAGAGAGCATCAAGTCAAGTTTTCAGTGTGATGCTGTTCTTATGTAACCTGAGCATGTCTGAATCTTACCAGTCTGAGGGCACAAAGGGGGCCACTTAAATGTTTAAAGCTTCCTCTCTAGTTTCCCTGGGTTTCTCTCGGTGTCTCCTGGGATGTCCTAAGAATGAATATATAGATATCCTTCCATTCAGTCCTCTGTAGGAGTACATGACACTTCCTGTGGCAGTCCTTGTTTCTCCAGCAATGCTGGGGTCCCCACTCTTTTCTTTTAGTCAGAACAGCACCTAAAAATTCCTGTGCAAAGAGAAGCTTTTAAGCATCACCTCTTTTGTAATCAGCCAAACTCTGAATCCCAGTTTGGCTCACTAGGTCATTTTAAGAGCTCTTTCTGCAAGTGACAGAAACTTACGTGAGACAAGTTCAGGAAAAGAAGGAGGAAAAATGTGTTTCCATAACTGAGAAGTTCAGATGCACAGTAGCTTCAGGCCTGATCCAGATACTCAAGATAAGAATCCCTGTGTTCTTTTAAACGTTGTCTCTGCTTGCCTTTGTGCTAGTTCCCCATGCAATGGCAAAGATGGTTTCCAGCAACTCTGATTATATGTCCCACTACGTTAGAAACCCAAGCAGAAAAAAAGAGTGTTTCCTAGTAGTTCCAATGACAGTCGCAGGGCTGATTCTCATTGGCCCTGTTGGGTCACGTGATCACCTCTGAGCCAAATACCTTAGCTCCATCCTAGATCGCACACTAGGTAGACTTATCCACCCACAGAGACTTATAGGTGGTTCCTCAAAGGAAAATGTGGGTGCAGATAGCAGGACAGCCATGCTGCTGGGTGGGTGGGAATCCTAGCAGCCCAAGCTGCAGTCCCCAGGCTGGCTGATTTTAATCTACCCTCAAGAGTGAATGAAGTGAGGTCTTCAGACAATCCGTGCCGAGTATAGTTCTGTTCTAAGCATCTCCCTCTCTCTGCACCTGCAGGGCTCCTCTGAAACTGCTCTGTGACAATATGAAGTACCAGATCCTTTCCAGAGCCTTCTATGGATGTAGGTATCTATAATCATTGATGGTGTGGCATCCAAGGAGCATTTATTGAGTGGCTACTATATGTCAACAATAGCAGGGGAAGGAGCCAGACTCTGGAGTTTGAACTTCTGCTCTTCTATTTCCTAGATGTCTGGTTTTGAGGAAATTGCATTAACCTCCAGTTTCCTCATCTACAGATCAGGTGTACATTTTATCCCTGAATCCTAAGAGGGTGGTGAACACTTGGGCCCCTGGGCCAGGGGTTTGGTTTAATCACCACTGCACCCTAAGCCTCACCTTGGAGGGTTTGTTTTCAGGATTGGATGAGAAGCTTTTATAAAGCCCCTAATACTTCATATGGCATGTTGCAGGTGCTCAATAAATGTCTGTTCCCTTCTCCTGTGGGAAGAAGAGTAATGTGATCTGATCCCTTTCCTGAAACTTTAAAATTCCTAATCAGGTATCCTATTCTGATAACTCTCATTTATCAGGTGAGGAAACTAAAGCAGAGAGGCAAAGGGATTTGCTGAGGGTCGCACAGCTAACAGAAAGGAGAGCTGGCACTTGAACATGGCCTACCTACCTCTCCAGGCTTTGATTTTCTCCTCTCTGCTGTATTGATTCTTAGCAGGTTTTATTTCCCCAGCTCCAAGGCTTAGATGGGGGAGATAAAACATGCATTTTCAAGCATTCTAGAAAAGTCTTAATCCGACCCGCATGGGCCTGTGTGTGCAGTAGTAGTGCAGGTCACCTCTATGAGCCTGGAGAGGCACAGAGAGCATGAGCTCCACTCAGACACCTTGAGAAAGGTGACAAAACCTTCTTAGGGATAAGCAGTCAAGCCAGCAAATGACATCACTCCTCCCTCCTAGTCTCATTTTCTTTGTCTGGCAAAGGGAGTGATGAGAATTTGCTCATTGTGGGGTCCAGGAAGCTGGGAAGCAAGACAACATTTTGCAGACTCCATGAGACAAGGCAGGGGGTATTGTATGGTAGATGATGATGCTTTCCTTCTCTGCCCTGCAGGGCTTGCCTACTGCAGACACCTGTCCACTGTGAGGACGCATCTGTCAGCCCTCGTCAACCACATGATTGTGTCTCCAGACATGCCCTGTGACGCTGGGCAGGGACTGACAACTGGGATCTGGGAGCAGTACCTTCAGGACAGCACAGTAAGCCTGGGCAGGGCTTGGGCTGCGGTAGGGTGGAGGCTGTTGTGTCTTCTGAGGAATAAATGCCCCTGCTTTTGGGTACTCAAGATCCACATGCCTGGGTTGCCCATATGCACATTGAAAGGCCCTCGTATTCTTGAGAGTTCCAAACTCACAACTCTGCCTGTTAGGGTTAAAATTGAGGGACTGAAAAACATATACAGGTTAGCATCCCTTATGTGAAAATCCAAAATTGAAAATCCTCCGAAATCCCTAACTTTTTGAGCAGGGACTTGACACCACAGTCGAAGATTGTATATACAGCCACCTGACCATATATGCTGGGTTAGAGTCAAAACGCACATGCACTAACGATATCTGTATAAAATTACCTTCAGGCTATTCATATAAGGTGTAAATAAAACACATGAATTTTGTGTTTAGATTTGGGTCCCTTCCCCCAAGATATTTCATTGCATATATGAAAAAAACTACAAAATCTGAAATCCAAAACACTTCTGGTCCTAAGCATTTTGGATGAGAGGTGTTTAACCTGTATGCTCTCCTGAGAGTAAAGCATTAATCAGTTTGTGAGCATTTGTTATTGTACACTGGCCGTACACTGTCCTGCACAAGTTGCTGCCATCTGTGTCTAGCTCATGGAATTTGTGATCTAGGTGAAACTACAAGGAAAGCACCTGAGTTTGAGGGAGGCAGCGAGATCACGAAGAGCTTTTCCACCACTGCTGGAACTCTTTTCTCCCATCTCCTTCTTTGGGCCTGAAGTTCCGCAAAGATACTTTGCCTAAAGATTCCTTGAATGCTTTCTAAGATTTCCTTAGTAAAATCCAAATGTCTCTGGAAGGAAAATGTGTATGTTTGAAAAATTTCATCATCAGATGGTTAGGGAAGCCAAGTATGGTGGTGCATGCGAGTAATCGTGGCACTCTGGGAGGCTGAGGCAGGAGGATTGCAAGTTTGAGGCCAGCCTGGGCAACTTAGTGACTTACTGAGGCCCTGTCTCACAGAGAAAAAGTTGAAAAGAGGCCTGGGGATATAGCTCAGTGCAAAGGCACAGGGTTCAATCTGCAGTATTGCTCCAAAGACAGGGTTCTTTAAAGGTTAAATCATTTTCTAAATTTAGTGGGACTTCCGAGAACTTTGGCTGTGCTGATATCCTTATCACACTCAAGAAATCAGGGGTATGGAGGCAAGCATGTAGAACAGGGATGGCAAACCTTTTAGAGTTCTCAATGACAGAAACAGTCCACTGCAGCACACGTGCCATAGGTTTGCCACCATTGATGAAAAACATTCTCTCAAATATATTTGACCACAGAAACCTTTGTTGGAAAAATCCATCCCATGGCTCATGGAAGGCAGAACTCATTTTAGGAAGCACTAATTTATGCCAAGAACAGGATTTTGGCGAAGGCACCTGTTTCCTCCACCTGAGTGGATCTGGTGGCCCTATTGGCTTTGTGCCTTCCCACCAGGTGCTGGAGAAGCCCAGCTGGGGAGCACCTGGGATGAGCTGGTCCCCATACCCTGTGAGAAGCTGCTCTGTGACCATTCCTGGGGAGTGGGAAAGTTGCCCGTGGATTCAGTAGGAAAAACACATTGATTCCCAAGCCTAGACTAAAAGAATTATTTTTCTTTTCACCAAAAATAGTTGTTTTTTTAAGTTACAGGAGTAATGCTCTTTTATTATAATAATTCAAAGAATAAAGAATGAAAGTATATAAAATTTAAAAATTAAATATTTCCATGATCCCCTGCGTGAATGGTTGGTCTCACTTGGTGTAGAATGTTCTTTGTATTTCATATGCTTACCCATCGCAATATCTATGTCCTTATACCTTATCTATATCTCTGTATCTGTAGCTATAGATACAGAGCCATGTGGAGTCATGCATAGATCTAATATATATATTATAGCTTATCTGTATATCTGTAATATATAAGATGATAGATATATAACTTATTGTATTTTTATATATAAATCTACATAACTATAGATATATTTATAGATGTATCTGTATATGTTATACAGGTTATATTTCTATATCTTTTATATTTACATAGATTTGTTACCTATATCTAGGTATCTATCTTATTTTTGATCTCTTATGGAATAATTATTATATATAATATATAGGTAGATAAATCTATAAAGTATTACTGAGGTATATAAGTCTATACCTCAATATTTATATCTTCCTTACCATATCCTTTATTTTTAAATGTGTTAATGTTATACATACTTGTGTTTTAAGTTTTTTTTCTTTCCGGTACTGGGAATCGAACTCAGGACCTTATGCTTGTCAGGCAGGTGTAGTGCCACTGAGCTACATCCCCGGCCCATGACCCACCCACTTTTATGTCCACTGAATGAATAAACATCTCCAGATTTCTAGATGAGATAGTGAATGTTCCAACTTTGCACCTCGTATGAATAGCCCATAACTTACTCAAATCTTCCCCTAATAACAAACATCTGCATTCTTCCTTTCTCTTTAAAAAGTTATTTCAAACAACATTGCAGTCAAGATAATTATAAGCACAGATCTTCCTGCTCTAGTATTTTTATTTCAAGAATGGGCTTCTGGAAGTAAAATTGATTGCCATGCATTTACATTTTAAATAGATAGGCCAACTTACTTTCTCAGAAGGTCAAAGTATTCATAATCCCCTGCAGTATGAGTGTGTATGTTTCCCGAGAAATTTAAAACATCATAGATTTCTCAGCTCAGCTCCAGCTCAAACTAATGTAGCATCTCCAAGAGTGGAGCCCAAGAATCTATATATTTTGAAAGTTCCCCAAGTGCTTTGGTGAATCTTCCCAATTTGGAAGGCATTAATCTAAGGACAAATCAGTTGAAACAATAAATTGACCAAGAGTGAATATTTTTTATCTAACATATACTTTTCCCACCCTGTTTGGCCACATTTTCACTTTTGGTTGCATTGTCATATTAGGTTAGACTGAGCAATGGTAATCGCCCCACTATTTGGGTTGCTTGATACCATGGGGTTTTATTTCTTGTGTACTGAATATCCTGGGTGGGTGTTTCTGATGAGTGGGCATCTGTCCTACCCCAGAGATTTAGGCTCCTTCAGCTTTGTGATCCAACCATTCTTCAAGGGCTAGTGGTCATCTGCCTCCAGACAGCAGGAGGGGAAATAGTGGGGAGGGAATCTATCTGCTTTTTCCTGTCCTTGGCCTAAAAGTGGATTACATTACTTTCTTTCATAACTGCCACAAATAATTTTCAAACAGCTTCACAAAGCTGTCTGTGTAATACAAGTCAGAATTCCCAAGAGACAAAAGAACGGTTGGCTTTTCCATGGTGATTGATACATCTAAGACTAGGCTTACTACGAAGAACAGACTTTTAATGTTACAGTATGCAGTAAAGAAGTGAGGGGAAGGGCTGGGGATTTAGCTCAGTGGTTCCAGCGCCTGCCTCGCAAGCGCAAGGTCCTGAGTTTGATCCCCGGTACCAAAAAAAAAAGAAGTGAGGGGAAATAAAGCAGCCTCCTGTAGCCGCAAGCACAAGTACTGCTGGGACCTGCTGTTTCCTCAGTTCAGCTAATCCTAACTGCAAATATTTTGTCTGAAAATGATTTTTTTAAGTGGGCACATCTGTTCCACCTACAATAAAGCAGACAGTTGTTAATATCATGCTAGTGTGCACAAAAGTTATTAGTATATGAAGTCTCAACTAGACATGTTCATTTCAGATGAATTCACTTTAGAGTTCTTTTCTTAGAGCTGAGTCAACAGGAATAACTCCAACATAGTATTTCCCAATAAGCACAACATGAAACATTGACTGAAAGTTAAATAGAAATGTTAATTCATTATATACTGGCCTTTTTAATTTTCTTTATAAAATGATTTCATTCTACACGTTTTGTGTATTTTTTGTTGTTGTTATTTTTCATTTAATACACAATGAACATCTTTCATGTAGGATAACCTCTTTCCTTTTTAAACCTCTTATGGGGTTCTCACATAGGTACACATAGTCTCCCATTGGTGAGCAGTTGGGGTGGGGAGTTACCCACATTTGGCTTTTTCCTATGATGTTCCAGTATATCCAGGTACACAGGACTGTGCTCATTTCTGCTAGGACCTCTAAAGCTGTTTCTGATAGGCAAGACTGCTGAGCCGTAAAGCCACCCACTGGATATCTGTGGACCAAACCCTTTTTGTCCCCCACCACTGCAGAGTTATGAGGAGCAGGAACTGCTGCGTCTAATCTATTATGGAGGCATCCAGCCAGAGATCCGCAAGGCTGTGTGGCCCTTCCTCCTCGGCCATTACCAGTTCGGAATGACGGAGACAGACAGGAAGGAGGTTGGTTAACCATGATGGGTACCAAAGTCTTTGGCTGCCAAAGGAGCCCAGGTGCTGTGGGGTGAAGGAGCTCTCGTTCCATGTTGAACCAAGGTGGGCAGGGGACAGTTGAAATAGCTTGGATCTCGAGGGTAATGCTGTCTAATAGAAGTACAACACAAGCCATATATGTAATTTCTAAATAAATCTTTCATTTTGAAATCATTATAAACTCATACACAGTTGCAAGAAGTAATGCAGAGCTAGGTATGGTGACATGCCTGTAATCTCAATATTCTGGGAGATTGAGACAGGAGAATCACAATTTCAAGCCCAACTTGGGCAACTTAGCCATTTAGCAAGACCTTGTCTCAAAATAAAACATTAAAAATGGCCTGAGGATATAGCCCTGGGCTTAATTCTCAGTACTACAAAAAACCCAAAATGGTGTGAAACAAAACAAAACAAAAAAATAAAAACCCTGTGTATCCTTTATGCAGCTTCCCCCAATGGTGACACCTAGCAAAGCTGTGATGTAGTACAGTAATGCTGTCAGGGTATTGACCTTGGTATGGTAGATCTATTGATTCAGTTGTATCTGTACTCCTTTGTTTGTGTGTATTTAGTTCTCCTCACTTTTCTCACATGTGGAGATTTGCACTCACCACAGTCAACATACAGAAAATTTCTGATGCTGTAAGGATATTCTTATTCTTTTATAGCCACCCTACCTCCCTCCTAACCTCATCCCCAACCCCTGGCAGCCACTAATCTCTTACCATTTTCTATGTGTTAAATAAATGAAATCGTATAGCATGTAACATTTTGGGATTGACTTTTTTCATTCAGCATCAGTCTGTGGAGCTCCATATAAGTTGTCAAATCAGTAGGTAGAAAAAAAATCAGTAGGTAGGTATACCCCAGTTTGATTCACCTGTGGATAGGCAGCTAAGTTGTTTCCAGTTTGCTTGTTTTTTTTAGTATGAACAAAGCTGCAGTGGACATTCACGTACAGGTTTCCGTGTAAGCATTAGTTGTCATTTCCCTGGGATAAATGCACAGTGGTACAGCTGCTGGTTGGTATGGTAGCGGCAAACTGCCACACTCTGGCAGCATCTGTACCCTTTTACATTCCCTCCAGCCACATATGAGTGAGCCACGCCTGCATCTTCACCAGAGTTTGGTGCTGCCACTGATTTTTGTTTTGTTTGATTGGTTGGTCTGCTTTGTTTTAGGGTTTTTTGTTTGTTTGTTTTTTAGCCACTCTGGTAGGAATGAATCTAAATGACATTTCATTGTGGTTTTGATTTGTGTTTCCTAAATGGCTGGTGAGGTTGAATACTTTCCTGTGTACTTGGTGGCCATCACTTACCTCCTCTGGTGAATTGTCTGCTCATGTCTTTGTGGATCTTTTTATTGGATTGTTTGGTTTTTGACTGTTGACTTTGAGAGTTCTTTTATATACTCTAGATAATTATCCTTTGTCAGATAAGAGTTTTGCAGATATTTGCCCCTAGTTTGTACCTTGTCTTTTTACTATTGTAAAAGGATCTTCTGCAAAACAAAATTTTTTTTTGGTACTGGGGATCAAACTCAGGACCTCATGCTTGCCAGGCAGATGCTATGTTGCTGAGCTATATCTCCAGCCCCAAAATCTTTTAAACTAGGCCATCACATACACTAGGCAAGTGCTCTACTAGCTGTATCCCCAGCTATCTCCAGCTATCTCCAGCTAGCTATATCTCCAGCTATATCCCCAACCACTTTTAAAATGTTTTATGAACTCTACTCTGACCATTTTTCCTTTTAGAGATTGTGTTTTTAGGGTCAAGTCTAAGAACTTTCCAGCCTGCCCTGGGTCCAAAGATTTTCTCATTTTTTTTCCTAAAACTTCTGTAGTTTTATATTGTACCTGCAAGTCTGTGATCCATTATGAGTTCATTTTTGTGTCTGCTATGTCATTTAGATTAAGGTTCATTTTTAAGCTGTGGTGTTCTGTTACTCCAGCATCCTGTGTTGAAATGGTTCGCATTCTTCCATTGAGTTGCTTTTGTACCTTTGTCAAAAATCAGTTAATGTATATGTGTATGTCTGTACTTCTGGTCGTCTATTCTGTTGTATTAATTTCTATGTCTATACTACTGCTAATACCATACTGTCTGCATTATGGTGACACATACAAAATTTTAAATGTTTTAATAGCCACATTTTTTTTTTCGGTGCCAGGGGTGGAACTCCGGTCCTTGCACTTGCGCAACAGGTGGTGATACCACTGAGCTAAATCCCCGGCCCTTAATAGCCACATTTTAAAACGTGAAAAGACAGAGGTAGGGGTTATAGCTCAGTGATAGAGCACTTGCCTAGCAAGACCCTGTGGTTTGAATTCTCAGCACCACAAAAAATAAATAATAAAAGTAGAAAGATGTGATTAATATCTTTAAACATTGTATTTTAATATAATTATAAGTTCACGAGAAGTTGTAAAACTAGTACAGAAGTGCTGTGTACCCACCCAGCCCTCTCCAGTGGTAACATCCTATGCAAGGACAGCACATGAGAAAAACCAGGGCCTAGCATTGTCCTAGTACAACTCGCTAGCTCCAGGCCTTACTACACTCTCACCAGCTTTTGCTTCTGCACACATGTATGTGTGTGGGGGCGGAGGGATGTTCTATAACATTTCTTCAAGGTAAAATTCATTTTAATAGATTTTCTTAACCCCAGTATATAATCATTTCAATATGTAATCAATATAAAAATCACTAATGATGTATTTTACACTCATTGTTACTGTTTTGAAAATCTATGGTATTTTATTCTTCCTCTCTATGTACCACCTGTACTGATTTGATATTTGTCTTTTAAAAATCAACTCACTTGGCCCGAGGATTTAGCTCAGTGGTTCCACTGCCTGCCTCACAAGCTCAAGGTCCTGAGTTCGATCCCCGGTACCAAAAAAAAAAATTTCACATAACTTATTTTACTTTTATTTTTTTGGTACTGGGGATCGAACTCAGTACCTTGTGCTTGCAAGGCAAGTGGTGGCACCACTGAGCTAAATCCCCAACCCACACATAACTTATTTTAGAAGATATTTTATATTCTTGCCATAAATATGAAACCACTGTGACTCACGATAAACAGAAGAACTATACATCATTTAGAATAAAACCAAATGATGTAATTGAGTTGTAAGTAGATGCCATAGAAAAGAGGAGTTTGAAAGTTACCAGCACAAAAAATGATAAATGTTTACGGAGAAGGAAATTACCCTGATTGTTACATATTGTATCGGTTTTGGGGGGGGGGGGGGTTGGTACCGGGGATCCAACTTGGGACCTTGTGCTTTTGAAGCAGGTGGCAGAACCACTAAGCTAAATCCCTGGCCCTTGTTACATATTGTATACATTTATGAAATTATCACACCGTACCCCATAAATATGTACAACTGCAGTATGCCAATTAAACCTTAGGAGGGGCTGGGAATGTAGCTCAGTTTACCACCTATATACCACAGCACTTGCATAGCATATGTGAAGCCTTGGGTTCCATCCTCAGTACTGAAGAAAAGA
This sequence comes from Heterocephalus glaber, assembly GCF_000247695.1. The sequence continues at coordinate 2,142,452 of NW_004624747.1, read as the reverse complement.
GCAAAGACTTTCTCTTTTTTTTTGGTACTGGAGATCGAACTCAGGACCGTGCTCGTGCAAGGCAGGCATGGTGCCACTGAACTAAATCCCCAGCCTGACAAAGACTTTCTTGAAAGGGAGGTTATCAGGTGTTAAGAAGGTATTGACCACAGTAATACCAGGCTGACCCTATTCTCCTGGTGGAATCAGACTTGGAAGAGTTAAAGGTGGGAAGTTCCAGAAGTTCCGTAGGAGAATCTGTGCACGTGAACCATAGTCACCTCAGCCCCTGTGTAAGGCCACCCACATTCATCCCATGTCTGCTGGGTGCTGGGCAAACAGTTACTGAGGATCTGGGCATCCCCAGGTACACTAGGTGAGCTCCTTGCCAGGTATTGAGTTGGCAGTCAGTGATACGGTAGAGGCCAACCTGAAGCTATGCCAGCACCTGGAGGGCACCTAAGACAGGCAGGAGGGAGAGTCTGGCCAAGAAAAGGCCCTGGAGGAGCTGCTGAGACCCACATTCTTCAGGAGTTGCATTCCAGGCAAAGAGGATGAGGAGAGACCTTAGGGAAGGAGGATAGCAAGAGCACAGAGGGGAGGCAGCATGATGTGAGGTGTGTGTCTGTGTGATTCATGGGGAGTGGGGAGAAAGACATGGTGGACATGAGTTGCTGAAACAAAGGCCTGAAATAAGGGCAGCTGTGAGAGGTGAGGCCGGAGAGGAGATGAGAATGAAGGTTGCTGAGTGGTATATGAATAGAAGGGGGCAAGCTAGGATAAGCAGGGACCCGAGAAGAGACTGCTGGGGTCATCCAGGTGAGGGGTGGTGGAACCTGGCCTAGGATGCCAGGAGGGCAGGACTTGGAGGAGCCTCAAGGAGTTTGATGAGGACCCAGGCCAACCTTGGGCAGATGGGCGTAGACCCACACCCTCTCTTTGCCTCCTGCCCATATGTGCCCAGGTATCTGACAGGTTCAGGTCCTCAAGTCACCTGGGCTGTGTGACTCAGGGACAAGGAGAGCCCCCCCCCAATGTCTCTGCTGAGATCCCACCCACAGAGAGACAATTTGAAACCTGTAGCCTTCTAGCAGGCCATGGCTGCATGGAAAGAAACCACATTGGTTTGATTCATCCTTGTGTTCTTAGCTCTTGGCCCCATGTTAGCCATGTGGGAGGCCCTCAGTAATGCATTGTGTGAGTGGATGGACAGCTGGCTGGATGGATATTAGGTTACTCATTTTATATTCCATATGCCTGACTTGATGGCTGGCATATTGTAGCTACATAACAGATTAAAGGAATGAGTGGATGAATGAGTGAGTGAATTAATGAATGAAGAACTAGAGAAGGAAGGTAGTAAAGAAAAGAAAGTATCCTCACTTTTGTTGCTCCAGAGCCTAGTAGACTGATACATGGTGGGGACTCAACAAGTGGTTGAATGGATTTATGAGTGAATGAATAAAGGAAGGGAGGGAGGAAGGAATCTTGCCCCTTGTCTATCTCCTGGCCTAGCCCATGTGAAACATAACATAGTAGGTGCTTAGTTAATACCTGCTGGGTGCTTATTGAATATGTGCTGGAGCAGTCAAAGCCATTCTCTTCCATATGAGGCTGGTTCTGCCCAAGGGCCCCAGCCCCTTGGGTGAACTTGCATCTGCCCTGGCAGGTAGATGAGCAGATTCATGCCTGCTATGCACAGACCATGGCTGAGTGGCTGGGCTGCGAGGCAATCGTGCGGCAGAGGGAACGGGAGTCACATGCAGCTGCCCTGGCCAAATGCTCATCGGGGGCCAGCCTGGACAGCCATCTGCACCGGATGATGCACAGGGACTCCACCATCAGTAACGAGGTGAGGAATCTCTGGCCTAGGGGAGCACCAGGGTGGTGATGGCCAGTATCTGCTCCATCAGGCTGTTTCTAGAGTGGTGACGGCTGGGTGTTCAGGGCCTTGGGACAGCCTCGCCCTTAGCTGCTTTTGAGGAGGAGGAAAGATGTAGGGGGAAATCACATTTAGGTTTAAATTCCAGCACTAGCTCTAGGATCTCCTACAAGCACCTTCTCTTCTGGGCATTTCTGCATCCGTAAGATGGGGACAGTCAAATGGAGAGAGGTTTGTATGCAGCTCAAACAAGACAGTGTACAAGGCATAATCCAAACGTACAGTAAATGTATAATTCTAAAAATGTTATTACAGTTTCTATTATCCCCCTCATAATATCCCCATTGCTTTGCACACACCCGATCATTCTTGCCATTTTGAAGCAGTTGTGGAAGTCGTCTTTTGTGAGTGTCTTTAATTGCACAGTCATGGCCGCCTCAGTGTCCCCAAGTCAATTCAAAATATCTACCTTTTGTAGTCATTTTTTTTTTTTTTTTTGGTACTGGGGATTGAACTCTGGACCTTATGCTTGTGAGGCAGGCGCGGTGCCACTGAACTAAATCCCTGGCTCATAGGCATTTTTACTTTGGGGAAGAGCCAGAAATCTTACAGTACCAGATCTATAAATAAGGGGTCTGAGGAAACACTCTGTTTTTATGAGCCTGCCTTTCCATCGGATGGCACTCAGCAGCAGCATTCACCATATTTTTAATCATATCTTGTAAAGACACTCACAAAAGAAGACTTCCACAACTGCTTCAGAGACAACTGCTTCATGACTAATGGGATAAATAAGTGTGTTCAAAGTGATGCGGAGTACTTTGAGGGAGATTAATAGCAATCTTGTCTTTTACTGTAATTTTTTAAATTTTACACTATTTTGATTGGCCTTTGTGTATCAGATAGCAAGCACAGTGTATCAACAGAGGCTTACTGAGTACCTACAATATGCTAGGTACTATCAGGAATGTGCTAGTAGCCAAGCAGACATTTCTGGGCTCATAGAACCTCAGCTGAACAGCCCACAGAAGGACCTCGAACAGTTCATTCTTCTCACCAGGGTAGTATCATCCTCAGTTGCCTCAGGAAAACTGCAAAATAAAAACCACCTGAAGCCAGAAATTTCCATTCATCCACACTGTGCTCAATATTTTTGCCCCTGAGTCTGTGGGTGAGCTGTGCACCTCTGCTCCAAGTTGCGCTGCTGCCAGCTATCAGTGGCTGTCACCTACAAAGTGGTTCATGTTGATTGTACTGCCTGCCCCATCTGGGGCCTCGGCTCTGCTCAGTGTGTCTTACCCTCCATCAGGCTATCGGAGGCTGCTCTCACGGTGAAAGCAGATGCTAATGAGAGAAAGCAGAAGTGCACAAATATTTTAAGTCTCTGCTCTGTTAACCTATTGATTAAAGCGAACCACATGACCAAGCCTTGCCTTAGGGTGGGCAGACACCATGAAATTAGAGGACAAAAGGCTTGAATACAGGAAGTGGGTGAAACATTGAGGCAATAATAGAACCAGTTACTCTGAGTGAAAGTAATTCATCAGCCAGAAGTCTCCAGTTTAACAGAGCCATTAAGGGAGGGGTGCTCTAGTTGCCAAAGATTGGAAGTAGGGACCCACAGGCCAAAGTAATCCCTGAGGAGGCCCCTGGGTTCAGGAGTGGTCTCTCTTTTCTTACACTGGACAACTAGGAAGGTGAGACCCTCAGAGGGGACTTGTCCTGGCCAGGAGTAAAGCTGGAACAGATTTCTTGGCTTACAGCCCAGCTTTCCCTCCTGAGCAGGGTGAGAGCAGCCTCAAGGACTCTCCCCCCAGCTTCTCTTTCTCTCAGTCCTCGCAGAGCTGCAGTTCCGGCCGCCAGAACCTCTGCCTGCAGAGTGACTCCAGCAGCAGCACACAGGTGACTTCCAGAGGCCCTGTTCCCCACCTGGGGTAGTGAGAACTGAATGCCTGTCTTCTACTGGTCACTTTTGGTTTATGTGTTTTAGCTTCTAATGCTAGCATTAAAAGTGGATTTTTTAGCAATACAGTATAGTCAGCCTCTATGATTCTGTTTTCCCTGTAAAATGTTAAAATATTGCAGAGGAAGCTAAGCAGACTTCTCTCTTCCTTCACCTCACATGCCCTGCTTTGAGATAACACCACTTTCACCAGTCTGCTGTATCCTTTCAGCACCTTCCACATGCCTTCACATACGTAGAAGTATTAGATAATATGTAACAGCAGTTAGTAGTTTTTAAAAATTTCTACATAAATGCCATCATTATATCATTCAACACTTTTCTATTTTACTCAATGAAAAGATAATTCACTAATATTGAAGAGAAAAATAAAGTGCAAAAATATGCATAGTACATCAGTTTTTGTGTAAAAGAAAAGAAATACTTTGAAGTGAAAAATCTAATTTTAACTCTGGGATTAAAAAGAATTACATATGTTAAATCAATCAAAAAGAAGTACTTGAAAACACAGATATGAACTGGGAGTGTAGCTCCATGGTAGAGCACTTGCCTAGCATGTGAAAGCGCTGGGTTTCATGCCTACTACTGCAAAAATACAAAACAGAACACATGAGACTGACTAAATCCAGTTGAAAGGGTAGGGCCTAAGGACATAAAGAACTACAAATGATCTTTAAAATGTATTCTGGACATCAGGGATTTAGCTCACTGGTTCCAGCGCCTGCCTCGCAAGCGCAAGGTCCTGAGTTCGATCCCTGGTACCAAAAAAAAAAAAAAAAAGCTGTACAAAACTAAAATGTATTCTGGAGACACTTTTATAGTATTTCATATATAGCTAACTGGTTTTGAACGTTGATCCATAATAGCCCACCCACCACATGGAGAGAGTAAATTTTTAGCCTATTTCTTACATTAACTAACTTTTTACTTAGAAAAAATGACATGCACATGGTGAAAGCTTATCTGAGGAAATTATTCTCTGCCAGTGCACTACTCTCCTTAGAGTCCTCCGTGGTGCTTTCCTGTTTCTTTCTGAACCATCTATTCCTATCAAAGTACTCAGACCCCTTTTTTCTTTGTCACACCTTATTCTTCCTCACTCTTCTCACCGATGGTGTAGCATTTCCCTGCATGCGTGTTCCATCCTGAAACCCATCCTCTGGATTGGATATTTAGGTTGCTGCCATATGTGGTGCTGCCATGCACATCCTAGCCCATCTGTCTTTGTGTCCTTGTCTACAGGTGTTTGAGTCCGTGGATGAGGTTGAGCAAGTGGAAGTAGAAGGCAGGATGGAGGAGAAACTGCCCAAGATCCCTAACGGGAACCTGGCAAATGGCACTTGCTCCCCAGATTCTGGTCATCCTTCTTCCCACAACTTCTCCTCTGGCCTCTCAGAGCACTCAGAGCCCAGTCTGAGCACAGAAGACAGTGTCTTGGAGGCCCAGCGGACCATCCCCCCCGTGCTTCGACCTGGGGACAGCAGCGTGGAGGATGGGCAGAGCAGTGAGGCCACCACTTCCCGGGATGAGGCCCCTCGGGAGGAGCTAGCTGTGCAGGACAGCCTGGAGAGCGACCTTGTGGCCAATGGGAGCATGGATGAGTTCATGTCCATCACTGGCAGCATGGACGTGGCCCTGTCTGAAAAGGACGGTACAGCGGTGGAGGGCTGGCAGAGCAGGGAGACAGAAAAGCACAGCCAGGTGGACAGTGAGGACAACCTGTCGGAGGAGCCAGAGATGGAAAGCCTCTTCCCTGCTTTAGCTTCTTTGGCCGTGACCACTTCTGCCAACAGTGAAGCATCCCCCGTCTCTTCCAGTGGCGTCACCTACTCTGTAAGTCACTGGGACACTCTCTCTCTCTCTCTCTCTCTCTCTCTCTCTCTCTCTCACCTCCAGCTGAGGGAGCTAGGGATGTACCACAGCCTCCTTTACCCAGAATGACCCAGGAGTGACACCACTGGTTTGTTCCATATTATCTGTCATGGGGGAGTCATGTAGAAACCAGTTTGGGAGAGAGAATAATGTAGGTTGAGCATCTCTAATGCAAAATCTAAAATCCAAAATCTGCAATGCTCCACTCTGAGCACAATGACATGCACCTGTTATCTCAGCCATTCTGGCAGCTGAAGCAGGAGGTTCACTTGGGCCTGTGAGTTCAAGGCCAGCCTAGGAAAACAGCAAGACCCATCTCAAAAAACAAAACGAAAACAAAAGTGCTCCAAAATCTGAAACTTTTTGAGCACTGAATTGGCACCACAAATGGAAAGTGTCATACCTGACCTTATATGATGTGTTGCAGCCAAAATGCACAAAATTATTTACTGTATTGTATAAAATTACCTTCAGGCTATGTGTATAAGGTGTATGTGAAACATCGATGTGTTTCATGTTTAGACTCAGGTCCTATCCCCAAGAATATTTCACTGTATATGTGCACATATTTCAAAACCCCAAAATAATCTCAAATGCTCCTGGTCCCAAGCATTTCAGATAAGGGATACTCAAGGCAGAGTATTTAAAGAGTAGTCTTAGCCAGGCATGGTGACACACACTTGGAGTCCTAGCTCCCAGAAGACTGAAGCAGGAGAATCTCAAGTAAGGCCAGCCAGGGCTACATAGGATGACCCTGTCTCAAGACCAAAAACACAGGCTTTTCAGTGAACAGTTTGGGGTTCAAATTCTAACTTCAGCACATCACTTTGGTCTTTCCGTGCCTCAGTGTCACTATCGGTCTAGTGCCTTCCTTCCCTAGTTATTTTCAGAATTAACACGCTGAACTCCTGTGTGTTTGTCATATAGTAAGCACTGGATTGGTGGCAATCTTGATGATACATAGCAGGGTTTGGACTCAGGTCAAATATCTTTTAAGTATTCAAGTTTGGTTTCTTGCCACAAAGTCAAAGCCAGAGGATATCAACTGAAAGGGAAGTTTTCTGAGCCAGACACTGAGTATCCATTTTCTTTTAAAGAACTTACTTCTATCAAAGATTGACAAGTCCATAATTTAAGAGTCAAACACGACAGGGCCAGGGTTTTAGCTCAGTGCCACCGTGCCTGCCTTGCAAGCATAAGGTCCTGAGTTCCATCCCTGGTACCACACACAAAAAAAGTCAAACATTACAGAAAGCCAGATATAAAAACCAGATGTCAAGCTGAGCACAGTGATATGCAGTTATAGTTCTAGGTGTTGAGAATCTCAGGAGTTCAAGGCCAGCCTAAGTAATATAGCAGAAACCTAGGGAAGGGAGAGAGGGTTGGAGGGAGGGAGGGAGGGAAAATGAAGGAATTTGGTTGGTTTTCCTGAACTTCCCCAGAAGCAATCATACTACTTACCCTGCCCAAATTATTTGATTTTTACCCCATATCTTAAACATTCTTGTATTGCTACTTCTTGATCTTTTTTTTCCAGTCTTAAAAATTATCAATGGACTTCCCACTATGGAAGGGGAGGATTTAGCTCCCATTCCCTGCATCACCCCACAAAGGACCCTGGGCCATTTTTATCTCTCCAAAGAGTGACAATTGGCAGGGCATTTAACTCAGTGGTTCTGGCATCTGCCTCTCAAGCTCAAGGTCTAGAGTTTGATCCCCAGTACCAAAAACAAAAGAAAACAAAAAGCGAACAGAGAGTGACAATCATTCTTTAAATGATTATTCAGTGCTAACATGATTATAACACTATAATGTCTCAACCATTTAGTACATTGCTTTTATTTCTTTCTTTCCTGCAAAACAGTAGTATTGTTTTTCCTGGATGTATTTTCACTTTCTTGTCTGTTTCTTTTTCTTAGTTTGCTACATACTTATCAATTCACTACTCCAAATTCTTTGCCAGTTCTCTAAGTCTCTCAAACCCAAATGCATCAGGCTTTCTGTTCATTCTGTATGTCTCAAGAGCTCTCCCCAAGAGAGAACAGTTCCCTGTACCTAATGCACACTTGTCATCCATGACCTCCTTTTCCCTTCCTCTCTAGGTTCTGTTCACTCCTGTTTCTTAGGTCTCATGCTTTCCTGTTAGTATATCCCCTTGTTCAGGTGGGGCACAGACCTCAGTGGCTTCCACATTTCGCTTTTCACACCTTACATTGTAGGCCTCTTAGTCTGGGACACTGGTACATTCTTTAGCAGAGTATCTCCACTTGGACTTATCTTGAGTGGTTTTTATTTTGCCCATTCCTGAAAGGTTTTTTTTTTTGTACTGGAAATTGAATTTAGGACCTTGTGCTTGTGAGGCAGGCGTGCTGCCACTGAGCTAAATCCCTGGCCCTGAAATATTTTTACCAGATATGCAACTTTAGATTGCAGTTATTTTTTCTCAGCACAGATGGTCTCCCCACTTAAGATGGTATATAACTTTTCAACTTTACAATGGTGCAAAAGCAGTATACTTTTAGTAGAAACCATGCTTCAGAATTTGCATTTGGATCATTTCCTGGGCTAGTGATATGCAATGTGATCCTCTCACAATGGTGTGCAGTGGTTGTGGCCGTAGCACCCAAGTCAGCCCTGATCATGAGGAAAGGCAACTGATGCTCCGGAAGGGCGCTGTGTACCAGATAGCTAAGCTAGGATGTTTATTTGGTAGGTTAGGTGTACTCAGTGCATTTTTGACTTACAATATTTTCACCTTAAAAAGAGTTTATCAAGCTGTAACTCTGTGGTAAGTCATCTGCATTTTGAAGATATTGTTCTTCCAAATTCCATTTTTGCCATTGAGAAGTAAGGAATATAGCTTTTGAAGGTACCCTCCTTTTCTCTTTGGCTATTTTAAGAGTCTCTGTTTGGTATTGTGTGTCATGTATCTAGATGTGGATTTCTTTTTATATTTCCAGGCCAGTGGTTTTTTGGGCTTCATATATTTGCAAATTAGTGTCTTTGGTCAGCTCTGGAAAATGTTCATCTTATTATTTATTCAGCTGTTGCTCCTTCCCCGTTTTCTCTATCTGCAGCTCTGATTAAATATTTGTTAGACTTTCTCACACTATCCTCCACGTATATTATTTCTCTTTAATTTTATCATTTCTGTGTTTCTCTGCTGAATCCTGGGTAGTTTCTTCATATCTCTTTTCAGTATACTAATTCTTTCAATAATGTCTGATTTTCAGGCTGGGAGTGCAGTTCAGTGGTAGAGTACTTGCCTAGCATGCGTGAGGTCCTGGATCCCATCCCCAGCACCAAACACTGCAGGAAAAGAAAAGAGTATCTAATTTTCTACAACCTGTGTGATGAGTATTTAATATGTTTTTTAATTTTTAATTTTTCCAAATATGCTATAGAGTGACCAGCTTGATCATTTTATAAACTCTAGGTCTTTAACCTCTTTCATTTCTTTAAATATATCAAACAGAAATACTTTATATTCTATCCCTGGTACTTCTAATAACAGAGGTCCTCATGGTCCCAACTCTGCCTTCTTATATTTACGCTGTCATTTACAGCCTTCTTTCTCCAAATATTTTATGATTTTTGAACATGGGCTCATTTTTCACAGATTTTACCTGTTGTACTGCCTGCCTAGATGGCAGGTCATTTCCTCAAGAAAAGGATTTCTTTTGTTTCATCCTAGCACCAGGAATGTAGCAAATCTGAGATGACTTTAGACTACGTTTTCTGATCTTTCAGGCCAACCACAGAGTGGAAATTTGGATTATAAACCTGCCTGAATTATGAGCCTGATTTATAGCTTTTATTTATCCAGGGAGCTATCTTCTACATTTAAGTTGGCACCTGTGTTCAAGGTGAAATCAATTATGTTTAGGCCCCATAATGTTAGTAGGGTTTTTTTTTCCTAATTTTTCCTTACCTTGGGGTCCTATTTTGCTTGGGAAAGGTCTCTTAGACTCTTCACCTTGGCAAGGGGCACAGACAATTAAATGTAAGCATAAGTTTTCCTGGTTTGGCAGCTTCCTTCAAGGCAAAAGCCAAGTTTGGTATTTTCTTACTTTTCTGGGTTACTTCTTGGCCCTAAAATGTTTCTTACTTTCTTGTTGTATCATTGGGCCATTCATCTGGCTTACTGGTCAAGGCATCTCATCTAATACAGAGCTGGAGTTGGACTTCAGTTCAGTTCCTTCATCCTCCTGTCCAGTTTCCAGCAGAGAAGAACATCCAGCTACAGTGGTAACCATTAGTCTCAGTTTTGTTAACTTAGAAATGGTAATAATTTATGTACCTTATGAGAATGTTTTACTTTAGAAATAAAAAATTTACATCATACACAGGAAAAGGCTTTCCCAGAAAACATACAAATAAGCAAACAAAATCAAACACCTAACTGACCGATGTGAGATGTTTTTATCACTGTCCCCAGGAAAGAACCAGTAGAAGGAGAGAAGATCTGTCCCCAAGTGGGGAGTTTGGGTGTAGTTTTTCTTTCTTGCCCTCCTGTGTACCTGTAGCCTGAGCTGCTGGACCTGTACACTGTTAATCTGCACCGCATTGAGAAGGATGTGCAGAGATGTGACCGCAACTACTGGTACTTCACACCTGCCAACTTGGAGAAACTGCGCAATATCATGTGCAGGTGACTGGGGCTGGGGAAACCTGGGGAAGAGGATGGCTGGGGTGGGCAAGGTGGAAAGAACTTCAGGGAGTCCAAGTGGAACTTATTCTAGCACCCACTGCCAATTAAATGACAGCAATATGGGACAATTATTAAGCACTTACTATATACCAGGCACTGTCTTGAGCCCTGTATTGTCATCAGGTCACTTAGTCTTCCATTCTGAGGATATGGAGACTCAGGAACCACACTCCTCAGGTACCCCAGCTGGGCAGGAACTTACAGCCATGTCTCTCTGGTTCTTTTTCTTTAGGCCAGGATCTAAGGCTACTTAATACTGTTCACTAAAAACTGTTTTAGTGTTTCTTAAAATATGAAAGTAACCACAAGTATTAAAAATTTAAATCAAACTAGGTGTGGTGGTGCATCCCTATAATCCTAGCACTCTGCGGGACTGAAGCAGGAATATTGCAAGTCAGTCCATCTTGGGCAACTTAGTAATTTAAGGAGATTCTGTCTCAAATGAAAAATAAAGGGCTGGTGTTTTAAGTTCAGTGTGAAGCCTCTGGGTTCAATCCCCAGCACCCCCACCCCCAATCTAAATCCAGGAAATCAGAAGTTCATAAAATAGAAAGAGAAACTTCTTTCATCTCCATCCATTAGTGCTGCTCATCCAGAAGTAATGACTGCTAACAATTTAGTGAATATTTTCCACAGCCGTACAGTAAGTCCCTGACTTATAAACAAGTTCTGCTCTGGGAGAATTGTTCATAAGTTGGATTTGTTTGTAAGCCGACAAAGTGAGTCTTACATAGTACTCCTGCGAAAGTTCACAACTCAAATGTTCATAAGTCGGAAACTTACTGTATAATTTTCTGTGTGAATACTTACTCTTAATGTGACATTGATTGTACATTGTATAGTACAACATAAATGCATTGTGGATTATATAAGAATAATTTTTAATGTTTTAAACCATAATATAATATAATAAATGTTACACTTAAAATGAAAAAGTGAGGGGAAGGAAGAATGGACTGACTTTTGCCTGCTTTTGAACATAAGAGAAATCACAAAAGGTCTCACAGAGGTGATGACTTTCCAGATAGACTTTGACAAATTTAAGAAAAACGACCATTTAACATTAGAGTTTAAGATCATATGCTCTCCAGGAAGGCCTTCAGGGTTCTAATACTGCCTCTGCACCTACTAAGTATATGACTTCAGTCATGTAATTTACCTCAGTGTGCCTCACTCTCCTCATTTGTGATCATAGTGATATCTGTTTCATATGATTATTTTGAAAATTAAAATATACATTTATAGTGGGGTGCTTGTACAGTAAGTGCTCATTAAATACAAGGTATTGTTAGTAAGAGGTTGACCAAATTCCAGAATAGGAAGTGCTGGAAGCATATGCACAGAAGCATAAATATGTGGTTTCTTTGTACAAAGTGAATACCCCCATGTGGTTGGAGACAAAGAAGCAGTAGGAAGTGATGTGTGAGGCTGTGAAGATGAGTGTGAGGAGACTGCTTTGCCTTGTGCCCAGTAAAGGAGTCTCCACCTGATGGCAGGAAGCTGGTGCAGGTTTTTGAGTCATGCTGGTGGCTACATCTAGTATGTGTACATCGGGTTGAGGGAGTGGACCAGGTGAGGGTTGGGGCCCTAAACGGGGAAGGAGGAATGGGTTGGAAGGCAGGTTAGTGGTGCCATCCATCTCTGAGCCCCCTTGTATCTCGCACAGCTACATCTGGCAGCACATTGAGATTGGCTATGTGCAGGGCATGTGTGACCTTCTGGCTCCCCTGCTGGTCATTCTGGATGATGGTGAGTATTTCTTCCCTCCCCGGGGGTGAGGGTACACTGTCCTTCCAACTACATGGAAAAAAGTCATTCTTGCTTTGTGGCTGCCTGAAATGAGTCAGAAGAGGCACTCAGAAGACCTGTCTCCCCCAGAGAACTAGAGAGCCCTTATATACCATAGTACCCAACACTCAGACATAGCCAGGCCTTGCTAGCCACTGATTATACAAACGTAAATGAGAACAAAGAAAAACCCAAGTGCAGGTGGCTTTGCTTAGGAGTTCTATCAAACATTTAGGAAGATTCAGTATGAATTCTTCACAAACTCTTCCAATCCCTAGCACCACAAAATAAATAAATATATAAATAAGAAAGAAAATGAGAGACTGCTTCCCGACTCATTCTTTGAGGCCAGCCTTCACGTAAGGTCAGTTTCTTATTGTTACCCTGGTACCTGTATCAGACAGGGGGTACAGACATCTCAGTATGCATCATGAATATAAATGTAAAAATCCTCAACAAGGTACCAACAAACTAAATTCAGCAGGCTATCAAAAGGGTTACACACACTGACCAACTGGGGTTTGTAGGGAAATAGATGCACCTTGAGACCATAATGTTAATTGAAATAAATCAGACACATAAGCTTAATTAAATATTGTATGGTTTCTGTTATATGAGAAACCCAAAATATGTATAAAGAGCAAAATAAAAAATAGCATGGAGATCTTTCTCAGAGGGGAAGGGACTCAAAAGATGGAGGGGAGGAGGAGAGGAGGGGTAGGGCGTGAATACTGGGATTAAGATGCACTATGTACACGTACCAATGCCCCACAAAGGTTGTAAGCATTATGTACTGCAAACATGTACTAATAAAAAAATCAAAGTAATATAATAACTGGAAAAAATATAATCATCTCAGTTGACATAGAAAAGCATAACAAAATCTAATGCCTTTCATGATTCACTTGACAAACTAGGAGTAGAAGGAACTTAACATGATAAATGAAATTTATGAAAAACCCATAAATAATATCATACTCAATGGTGAAATGTTGAACACTTTCCCTTAAGATCAGGAACAAGGGAAATGTATATCTATTTTTGCCTCTGTAAGTTCAAGGAGGGGCAATTGAAGAAAAGAAAATAATTGGAAAGGAAATAAAACTATCTCTATTCACAGGTGACATGACTTTGCATATAGAAAACCTAAGAATAAAAAAATAGAATAATTGCGTTAATCAAGGTTACAGAACATAAGATCAGTACACAAAAGTCTGTTGTATTTCCATGCACTGGAACAATCCTAAAATGGAAATTAGGAAAAGTTCCATTTGCAGTAGTATCTCAAAGAATAAAATACAAATAAATAAATAGTGCAAGATTTGTGCATTGAAAACTATAAAACATTGTAGAAAAATTTAAAGAAAACCTAAGTAAATGGAAAGAAATCTCATGTTCATGGATTTTAAGACTTGATATTATTTAGGTATTCTCCAAATTGATTGATAGATTCAGTGCAATACCTTTCAAAATTTTCATCTGCTTTGTTTGCAAAAATTGATAAGCTGTTCTTAAAAAGTGATGTGGAAATTCAAGGATTTGAGCATAGCCAAAGCAATTTGAAACAGAAGAAAATGTTCCCAATTTCAAAACCTAATACAGAATCAAAACTGTACAGTAGGGGCCAGGGATCTAGCTCAGTGGTTCTGGCACCAGCCTCATAAGCAAAAGGACCTGAGTTCGATCACTGGTACCAAAAAGAAAAAAAACTGTACAGTAATCAGAACAGCCACAGTAATGAAAAACTTTATATATTTACACAAGGATTGATGTATAGATCAATGGAGTGGAATTACAGGTCCAGAAATAAGCCTCTGTGTTAATGGTCAAGTGATTTTGACAAGGCTGCCATAAACTCAGTGAGGGAAAAAATAGTCTGTTCAACATAACGTTGCTGGGACAGCTGGATATCCATGTGCAAAAGATTGAAGTTAGACCTCTCTCATAACACATACAAGGAGCTAACTTGAAATGGGTAATAGACTTAATACAAGAAAAATTGTTTAACTCTTTAGAAAACATAGGAGTAAATCTTTGTGACCTTGGTTTAAGCAATGGTTTCTTAGATATAGCATGGGAAGTGTAACTAATGAAAGAAAAAATAGGAAAATTGGACTTCATCAAAATTAAAACTTTTGTGCTTCAAAGGACTCTATCATGAAAGTGAAAAGACCCACAATAATGGAAGAAAATATTTACAAGTCTTACATATGTTAAGGGACTTTTACCCAAATATATAAAGAACTCATAACTCAATAAAAAGATAAACTAAATTTAAAATGAGTATAAGATTTAAGTAGACATTTCTCAATGGAATCAAAGAGACAAGAATGGCCAATGATTTAATTAAAAGTTGCCCAGCATCGTTAGCCAATAGGAAGATGCAAATCAAAACCAAAATGAGACATGCTTCACATGCACTAAGATGGCTAGAATCAAACCAGTGGAAAATAGCAAATGTTGGTAAGAATATGGAGAAAGTGGTGGCTTCCTACATTGCTGGTGGAATTATAAAATGATTTGGCCACTTTGGAAAACAATTTGGCCAATAGTTACTCTTAATGTTAAATATAGAGTTACCATGTAACCCAGCAATTCCATCCATAAGTATTTACCTAAGAGAATTGAAAATATACACCGCATTATTCCTAACAGTCCAAAAGTGAAAACAATCCAGTGTCTATCAACCAAAGAATGCATAAGCAAAGTGTGCTATATCTCCACAATGGAATATTATTTAGCAGAAAAAAAGAATGATGTTCTAATTCGTGCTGCAATGTGGATGAACCTTGAAACATTATGCTAAATGAAGACTCAAAAGACCACATATTGTATGATTTTATTTATATGGAAATTCATGAATAAGCAAATCCAAGGAGACAGAAAGTAACTAGAGGCTGACAGACTACTGGTCTGTCTCCACCAGGAAGAGGAAAATGGGGAGGGCCTACTACATAGGTTTCCTTTGGGGGTGAAGATATTCTAGAAGGAGATGGTGGTGCTGGTCACGAAACATTATGAGTGTATTGAAACCACTAGCTTCTACATTTGAAAGGGTGAATGCTGTGGGATGCAGATCTAAAAGACTGTTAAAAAAATGAGGAGCATAACTCCCTACACTTTCGAGATGGGCTTCAGATAGTGACCAAAAAAGACAGTGTGGAAGCAGGGAGGTGGGAGTGGTGAGAGAAACTTACCAGTAGAGAAACACTGTGACAAACACTACCTCAGCCAGATAAGCCAAATGGCTCTAAAAATAGTCCTTAAAAAAAAAATGAGGCACATGCTTATATTCCCAGCACTGTGGGAGGCTGAGGCAGGAGGATTACAAGATTAAGCTCAGCCTGGGGAACTATGCAAGACTCTCTCAAAAAACAAAAAAATTATTTATTTATTGAGGGGGTTGTTTGTTTTTTGTACCAGGGATCAAACTCATGACCTTGTGCTTGTGAGGCAGGCGCAGTGGCACTGAGCTAAATCCCCAGCTATTTTTTGGTTTTTTGAGACAGGGTCTCACTATGTAGTTCAGGCTGGCCTTGAATTCACTATGTACCCCAGGCTGGCCTCAAACTTGTAGTGATCTTCCTGCCTCAGCCTCCTGAGTGCTGAGATTTCAGGCATGTGTCACCACACCCGGCTTCAAAATAAAATATTTTTTATTTGTATTTATTTTTTATTTTTTATTTTTGTTTGGTACTAGGGATCGAACTTGGGTCTTTGCACTTGTGCAGCAGGTGGCGAACCCACTGAGCTAAATCCCCAGCCTTAAAATATATTTTTTAAATGGCATAGGGTTGGGGCAGGCTGAGTATAGCCCTTGGGATAACTTCCAGTCTAGTGCAGCTCCCCTGAAGCTATTAATTGTTAAGAGAAAAATAAAAACAAAAGAACCTACCATTTTAAAGTAAGTTTTTGAAACAGGTTCTTTTATTGCAGGTCTTCTCAGCACCTCTACTTTTTAATATTTGTAAGCATGGATATTCTAAGCAGCAGATGCACTACATAGTGTCTTTCAAAGTAATTTTACCCTTTCTTTACATGTTGCAAAAGCCCTTCCCATATTGTCAATTACTGTTTGAATATGGTGGCTCCTGGACTTGAGAATTTCATGAACCAGTAAACTTTGAAAATAAAAAAAAGAAAAAGAGTTTGGAACCAACAAAACACTGTCAACTTTTTACTGTATAGCAAATTGGGGTCTTCTTTTAAAAAGAGCATCTGAGCCAGGCTTGGTGGCTCGGCCCTCAGGAGGCTGAGGTAGGAGGATTGCCATGAATTTGAGGCCAGCCTAGGCTACATAGTTCAAGGCCAGCCTGAACTACATAGCAAGACCCTGTCTCAAAAAACCAAATAAGGGCTGGGGATTTAGCTCAGTGGTTCCAGCGCCTGCCTCACAAGCACAAGGTTCCGAGTTTGAACTCCAGTAAAAAAAAACACAACAGATAAATAAATAAATAAATTAATTAATTAATTAATAAAGCAAACAAGCATCTGCTGTCACCATGTTTTCCTAAAAGAGGATATTCCAACCTCCCTAAAGTAAGAAGTAAGTGATTCAGATTAGAGAGCATCTGAACATAATCTACTTGGCTACATGTTTCTCCTTTGGCTGTGGATTTTTGCACCAGCTCTGGGCCTTAGTAGACCCATGCCCTTGGGAACTCAGGTCCTGCTGGCAGTGACAGCTGATTGTCCTGTTCTGTTCCCCCAGAGGCCCTGGCCTTCAGTTGCTTCACAGAGCTCATGAAGAGGATGAACCAGAACTTCCCCCATGGGGGCGCCATGGACACACACTTTGCCAACATGAGGTCCCTGATCCAGGTACGACTTGATGTCTAGTCTTCCAACTCTTTTGAGAAATAAGTGATTGGCTAAATTGAGTGGCTTAAGATTGAGTGTTGTGAAGCCACCCTGAGTTTGAATACTGTTTCTGCTACATGCTAGCTGGATAACCTCAGGCATATGCTTTTATTTCTCTGGATCTCAGTTTCCTCATCTGGAAAATAGATTACTTTCCCATTTATATGATTCTCAGTAAATTACTATGGTTATGTGCTAAAACTAATGTGTTTATATTGTTGAACACAGTGCCTGCCAGTGGCTCTCAGAGTCTAATCCATGAGTCAGCAACAGTAGCCCCACTCGCTAATTTATTAGAAATGCAGTTTAAGCCAGGCAAGGTAGCATTCCTGTAATCCCACCACTCGGGGAAACTGAGGCAGGAAGATCACAAGTTAGAGCCCAGCCTGGGCAACTTAGTTACTTATCAAAACCTTGTCTCAAAATTTTAAAAATGGGGCTGGGGTGTAGCTCAGTGGGGGAGCACCCCTGGGTTTCATCCCCAATACAGTTAGTCCATCAAGTGGGGATATAGCTCAGTTTGGAAGCCCTAGGTTCAATTTCCAATACCACCAAAAAAAGAGAAGAAGAAAATGCACATTGCTATTGTCTTTCCTCCTGAATCAGAATCTCAAGGCATTTGGCCAAGCAGCCTGTTTCTCCTTTGGCTGAAGCTCTCCAGGTGACTCTGATGCAAGCTTGAGTTTGAGAAGTGCTGTGATAAACACTAGCTCTTTCAGCACCCATCATGATTAGTATATCTACTACCCAGGAAAATTGAGACTTTCTTCCCTTTGAATAGAAGGAATGAAAATGTATTAACGCAAATAAATGATAAGAGATACATTATACTATCAGTGGAGATACAGCAGTAATCAAATTATCTCTGATTTCTTTTGTAGAGTTAAAAAAAACTACAAAGTATTTTGGATGTCGTGTTTTCACCTCACTTACCCAAGAAATAAAGCATTAAGCATAGTTTTTCAACTCTCATATATCTATTGTTAATTCCATGTCCCCACATCTGTCTTCCCAATGGGAATTTTCATGCCAGAAGGTGGGATGTGGAGGCCCACTAACAAGGGCGGTAAAAGAATTTACCAACAGCCTGGCATAGTGGTGCACACCTGTAATCCCTGTACTCGGGAGCCTGAGGCAGGAGGATCATCATGAGTTCAAGGCCAGCATGAACTACTTAGCAAGACCATGTCTCAAAAAAACACAAATTACCAATAGTCAAGGAATATAAGAAAGATAAAAGTTTATTCAGGTCAGAATACAGTGTCCAGAGGGACAGTGGGTGAGTTTCCAAGAGAGAAATCACAGAGGGTGATAGATTAGGGTTTTATAAGGAATTGAAGATGTGGGAATTGATCTGAGTTTGCAAAAATTAGTATCTCAGAAATCCATTTTCCAGGACATCCTGTTCTTGTTAATCTTTCAGGAACATCTGCATTATGTCTAAAGTTGTGCATCAACTTGCAAATTGACAAAGTTGTTTAGCCTCACAGGGAGAAAGGTTTATTTTTATCTCATGCTGTTTTTGGTCAGTGTTAGTGCATTATCTTATGACTTAGCGCAGGATTACTTTAAAAGGAGATTTTTACTGCTGCAGGGTTTTAACTCTTTTGTTGCCTTTGGATAGCCACCATAGGAACCACTTTCTAGAATGTGATGTTTATCATTGTCCTGTACTCAGAAAACCCTTCTGCTACATATGCACACGTTCCTAAACAACTTACAATTTTGTTTCCCAAGCTCCCCCACTTTACAGAAGTACTTTTTAATGCTGTGAGTCCTGCAGCTTTTCTTCATGTTCATTTTTTCCTTTTCTCGTATTTTTTCCTTTCCCTTCTTTCCTTTCCCCTATTCCTCCCACTTCCTCTTCCCCTTTAGACCTTTTCTTCCTGTTTCACATTATCAATTATACTTTTTTATTCTTATTTACACTTTCAGTTTCTCACACTAGAGAAACTATTCGGTATTTACACATGTGTGTCCTATTTCTTTCACTTAAGAGCATGGGTTCAGTGTGCATCCACTTAGCTATAAATGTCTCTAGTTTCTCATTCTTTATGGCTGAGTACTCCATTTTATTAAAAAACCACATCTTCTTTATCCAGTCTCCCGTTGATGGGCAATTGGGCTCTTTCCAAATTTTAACCATTACAAACTGTAATGGCCACTATAAACTTGGGTGCCCTTATATCACTGTGATATGATTCTTTTAATTCTTTGGGGAAGATACCCAGCAGGGGAATAGCTGGGTCAAATGGGACCTCTAATCCTACTTTTTTGAGGTATCTCCATGCTGATTTCCACAGTGGTTGCACCAGTCTGCACTCCCACCAACAATGAAGAAGTGTTCTTTTCTCCCCACGACCCTGCCAGCATTTGTTATTGGTTGATTTCTTGATAGCAGCAATTCTTTCTGGGGTGAGGTGGAATCTCAGTGTTCTTTTCATCTGTATCTCTCGAATGACCAGTGATGTTGAACATTTTTTCATATATTTGTTTGCTGCTTTTACTTCTTTGTCTGAGATATGTGTGTTCATTTCAGATGCCCATTTTTGAATTGGCTCTTTAAATTTGGGGCGTCTGATATTTTTAAGTTCTTTATATATTCTAGATAGTAGTCCTTTGTCTGAGGAACAGCTGGTAAAAAATTTTTCCCACATTGTAGGTTGTCTCTTAGCTCTGTTGGTGGTTTCTCTTGTAGTGCAGAAACATTTTTTTGCTACCAGGGATCAAACTCGGGACCTTCCGCTTGTGAGGCAGGCAGCGGAACCACTGAGCTAAATCCCCGGCCTGCAGAAGCTTTTTTTTTTTTTTAATTTTATTGGTACATTTTAGGTATACAATATAATGACAGTCATCATTGGAAATTTGCACTTTTTCATAATCTCTCTTGGTTCTTGTTTTTTCCCTTCCCCTGTCCTCCCTTCAACCCCTCCATCCCTCCCTATTTACAAAGGCTTTGTTTCCATTTTTTCATTTTCACATATTAATTCCATTCCCTTCTTTCCTTTCCTCTACCCCTTCCACTTCCCCTTCCCCTTTGCCCCTTTTCTTCCTATTTCACAGTATCTATTATACCTTTTAATCCTTATTTACACTTTCAGTTTCTCACACTAGAGAAACTATTTGGTATTTACACATGTGTGTCCTATTTATTTCACTTAAGAGCATCACCTCAGTGTGCATCCATTTAGCTATAAATGTCTTTAATTTCTCATTTTTTATGGCTGAGTAGTAGTCCATTTTATTAAAAAACCACATTTTCTTTATCCAGTCTCCAGTTGATGAGCAATTGGGCTGCTTCCAGGTTTTAGCTATTACCAATTACCACAGAAGCTTTTATTAAAAAAGGATGAGATCCCAGTTGTTGATTCTTTATGCTAGTTCCCATGCTATTGAGATTTTGTTTTTAAAGTCTTTTCCTATACCAATGTCTTCAAGAGTTCTACTTTATCTTCCAGCAAGTTTAGTGTTTCTGTTTTAATATTTAGATCTTTTATCCACTTCAATTTTAGTTTAGTGCATGGTGAAAGATATGGGTCTAGTTTTAATCTGTGGCAGGTTGAAATCCAGTTTTTCCAGCACCACTTATTAAAGATGCTATCTTTACTCCAGTGAGTGTGGTTGGCTCCTTTGTCAAAAATGAGGTGGCTGAGTATGTCTGGAGTTGTGTCTGCATCTTCTAATCTATTCTACTGATCCTCAGGTCTGTTTCTTTGCCAGTACCATGCTATTGCATTTCTTGATAGTTAAAATTAATATCTTTTTATTTTCTTTTGATGTACTTGAATTGCTTTCTGTGAATTGCCTGTTCATACATTTTGCCCATTTTATATGCATGTTTTTCCATAATTAGAATTATATTGTACATACTTTTCTTTTTGTGCTGCTGTTTCAAACCTGTGCCCTACCCCAACCCCTTTGTGGTACTAGGAATTGGACTCAGGGCCTTTGTACTGAACTTCATTCCTAGCCTTTTTTTTTTTTTTTTTTTTTTTTGGTGCCAGGGATTGAATTTGGACCTTGCACTTGGGAGGCAGGTGGTGGAACCACTGAGCTAAATCCCCAGCCCTGTATTTTTTATTTTGAGACAGTGTCTCTCTAAGTTGCCGAGGCTGGGCTTGAATTTGTGATCCTCCTGCCTCAGCTTCCCAGAGTGCTGGGATGACAGGTCTGTACCACCACATCCAGCACCCACCCCACTCCCCTTTTTTGAACAGCATACCTGATAGCTGCAGATATTCTTCTACTACCTGTCTTTTTAATAACAATTTTGTTGAGATACAATTCAGATAACCAAAAAATGCACCCTTTTAGTGTACAATTTAGTGGCTTTATTATATTCACAGTTATAGAACTATCACTGATTTCAGAACATTTTCGTTACCCCAAAAAGAAACTATGGACCCAATAATAGTCACTCCTCATCCCCTCTCTCTCCTCAGACCCTATTTTTTTATTCCTGTAGATTTACCTTTTCTAAACATTTCTTATAAATGGAATAATACATTATGTAGCCGTTTGTGACTGACTTCCTTCACTTCATGTTTTCGAGGATCATCCACTTTGTAACATGTACCAAAACTTAATTTTTATTGGGGAATGATATTCTGTTGTGGATATACCACTTTTTGTTTATTCGTTCATCCACTAATAGACATTTGAACTGTTTCCATGTGGCTATTTTGAATAGTGCTACTTTCCATATTTTTGTACAAATTTTTTCATGAACATAATTTTCATTTCTCTTGGGAATACACCCAGGCATGGAATTGCTGAATCATATGATGGCTTTGTATTTAGTGTTTTGGGAAACTGCCAAACTGTTTCCACACCAGCCACACCATTTTGCTTTTCAGTAGCAGCATATGAGGGCTCAGGTTTCTCCACATCCTCAACAGTTGTCATGTCTGTCATTTTGATTTTAACCACGTTAGTGGATGTGAAGTTGTATCCAATTGTGTTTTGATTTGTACTTCTCTAGTGATTAATGATGTGTAACATCTTTCATGTGCTCATTAGCCATTTGTGATCTTCTCTGGAGAAATGTCTGTTTGTACTCTTGGCCCAATTTGAACCCCTCCTGGTTGTTGAGGGCTGTCTGTGCAGTGTGGCACCCACCGTCATTGTTTCAGCTGTGCCCTCTGGTCCAGCCCTTTCCGAGGATGCTGATGCCACCCTTTGCCTCTGGCAGATCCTAGACTCGGAGCTCTTTGAGCTGATGCATCAGAATGGGGACTACACCCACTTCTACTTCTGCTACCGCTGGTTCCTGCTGGACTTCAAGCGAGGTACAGACCAGAAACTGGGGCCTTCTCCCCAGACACTTTGTGACAGAATCTCAGGAGAGGAGATAGGGTGGAGATGAGACTGAGTGGGCGCTGGAGCAAAGGTATCAAGTTCTGTTGGTCACCTGCCTTGTCTTGGAGTGACACTGTGTGGAGGGGTTGTTAGGATCCCCACTTTAGCTGACCATGCTGGCGCAGGCTTGTAATCTCAGCACTGAGGAGACTGAGGCAGGAGGATCCTGAGTTTGAAGCCAGCTTGAGCTACATAGTGAGTTCATGGCCAGCCTGGACTACATAAGGAGACCCTGCCTCAAAAAAAATTGTTTTAAATTAAAATTTAATAAAGATCCTGTCTTTACAGATGAAAAAACTAAGTTGAGAAGAAGCCAGTTCAGAGATAAAAATAGTGGAGTGAGGATCAGAGCTCACCTCTGTGTACTCCAAAGCCAAGCTCCCTTCCATTCTCTTAGGCTGCTTAGCAAAGACCAAGTCTAAAGCCCATAGAGTTAAGAGTTATTTCATACATATTTTTAGCATAACCTAGAAGTAGTGTCATCTCTGAGTACATTGCTATGGTGCACTCTTGGAGCGATGCTAACAGTCATGATAACTAACACGAACAGATGTTATTAAGTGCCATGTACTGTGCTGGGCCACTTACATGTTTCATGTCTAGTCCTTTACTATTACCAGTGTCACCCTACATATAGATTAAAGAAGAAAGAGTCTCCTGGAGAAGTAATGAACCCAAGCTCCCCAGCTAGCTGTGACAAAGCCAGTAAAACCAGGTTATTGGACATGGGAAGCCTCAGTCTTATCCACTGTGCTCTTCTATCTCTTTACTGGACTCAGAGGCAGCAGCCAGCTCTG
The DNA here is from genome assembly GCF_000247695.1 of Heterocephalus glaber. The sequence continues at coordinate 2,119,242 of NW_004624747.1, read as the reverse complement.
TCTGTGGCTGGGTAGGGGGAGGGAGACACCCTACTGGATGCCAGGATGCCAGAGCAGATGGAGGAACTAGTCAAGGTCCAGGGCAGGAACAGATCCATGTCCGTTTCTGACATGCACATGTCAGTTCCACCACTCATAGGATGACAGAGCCGGTGCAAGGAACTTAGGAACCACCAGGTTTACATAGCCCATTCTACAGCTGGGGAAGCAGAGGCTTTGAGGGTCAAGTTACAGTGTACAGGCCTCTTGCCTCCTGGCTTGGTTCTGTGCACTGCACTAGGGCACAGACACCAAGTCCTGCTGGCCTGGGATTTTCACAGGGGAGGGTAGCACCATGACTGTCACTGATCTCCCCATGTACCTGAATGTTGGTGTCTTGGCAGAACTCATCTATGATGATGTCTTCTCCGTGTGGGAGACCATCTGGGCAGCCAAACACGTGTCATCCGCCCACTATGTGCTGTTCATCGCCCTGGCCCTCGTGGAAGTCTACCGCGATATCATTCTGGAGAACAACATGGACTTCACTGACATCATCAAATTTTTTAATGGTACTTGAGGTCTAGGGTTTCATGGGGAAGGCGGGAGGGACAGAGATGTGCTGAGATGGGAGCATGGAGAAGGAGGCATAGGGTGCTTCTACCCACTTTCTGCAGCTATTTCCAGAGGGATGAGTTCATGTCCTGTAATAATGAGGTATTTTTCTCAAGAATCTGGCAGGGGGAGAATGAGTGTTGAAATCCAGCTAAAAGGCCAAGTCTGGCTGGCAGGTGACCATCTGTGCACATGGGCCAGGCACTTCCCCCTATCCTAAGCATCCTCATCCTCATCTGTGAAATGGAGCAGCATCTGCTCCGGATGATTGAGGTGCCTGGGAAAAGCAGGCATAGGGCAGCAGTCCAGGTGGCATGGAAAAGGCCCAGCCACTGAAATCAGACAGCTGTGGAATCTGACCTGTTTCCTGTCACTTGGGTGCTATGTGACCTTGTCCAAGTGATTTCATGTCTGTGGGTCCCAGATACTTCAGAGATAGAAAGGTGCAAACACCCCTTCTCTTGCAGGGAAGTTCATAGGGTTAAAGGACATGGCATGGACAAGTCTCATCACCTGGTAGTTGGCCCATATGATTGGCTCAGTAAATGAAATCTATTGCTACTATTGTCAGTATTTAAAAATAAAAAACTAAAGGCTCTAGAAATAAGAAAAAGAGAAAAAGGGCAGCTATGACTTCACCTTTGGAGCATTATTTCAGTTTTATTTAAGCGTACTTTTTATTTGGGGATGTTTCGGATTTACTCATCTACCAAAATTTTGGTTTTAGAATTTTTTTAGATTTACAAAATAATTGCAAAAATGGTTCCAAAGAGTTCCTGATACCCTTTGCCCAGTTTAAATTACTGTTAGCATTTTACATGATCCTAGCACGTCTGTCAAAACTAAAAAATTAATATTGGTGTGTTATTATTTACTAGATTACAGGCTTTATTTGGATTTCACCTGGTTTGTCACAAATGTTCTTCTGTTCCAGAAACGAGCTAGAAAAACCACATTCCATTTAATGAGCTCATTAAAAAATATCCAGCCAGAAGTAGTGGCACACGCCTGTAATCCCAGCTACTTGGGAGTCTGAGGCAGGAAGACTGCAAATTTGAGGCTAGCCTAAGCAGTTTAGCAAGACCCTTTCTCAAAAAAGGCTGGTAGTGTAGCATGTAACTCAGTGGTGGAGGGATCCTGGCCTCAGTCCCCGGTACAGGAAAGATAATCCACCCAGGCTTTTCCACAATCACGTGTATTTTTATGTTTTTACCATCACAGAATCCAATTGTATATTTTCTCCACTTAATGTTAAAATGATTTCAAAAATCATTTCCCATAGTAATCACTTTTTAAGACTGCAGACTTCACCTCAAATGACTATCTTATAAATCACTGAATCAACCTTTATCATTGAGCATCTAGTTGGAGATAGGATTGAAACACCCAAAGTAATTCAAATCTTAGTGAGGGATTCCCTAGCTTTTTCTGTCCATGGCACCCCTGGCATCTCTATAAAATGTTCACAGGATCCTAGGCCCAAAATTCCATTTAGTAAGTGGGTAGGTCCAAACCACTTAATAAGTTTTTGTGTCCTAACAACTTAGTGGCTATTTGAAAAAAAGATATACATAAATTAAAAGAAAAAGCCAAATGTGGTGGTGCAGGCCTGTAATCCCAGCACTCTGGGGACTGGGGCAGGAGGATCACAAGCTTAAGCCCAGGCTAAGCAACTTAGTGAGATGTTGTCCCAAAATTTTAAAATAAATAAATGAAAGGGCTGGGGATGTAGCTCAGTGTGAAGGCCCTAGTTTAAATCACCTATGCTGCCCAAAAAAAATATTTTTAAAAGAAAAACATTTTCTTTTCATTTTTTAGAAGCACAGTGAATTTTTATGGAATCTATGCACTTGTTGAACTGTGTGCAGCTCCTCCAACTTTGCAGTCCTGCTGCACTTCCCCTTCATATCCTGTTCCACCATGAATTTTATGTGTTTCTTACTTTTCATCACAACAACTACTGAAAACCTAGCTTTTTTTTTTTGGTACTGGGGATCGAACTCGGGACCTTGCACTTGCAAGGCAGGCAGTGGAACCACTGAGCTAAATCCCCGGCCTTGAAAATCTAGCTTTGCAGGCATACAAAGCCGTGGTTAGGAATGTAGTACAAATTAGTTTATGTAGTGCTCAACAGATGTAGGGTATCACTGTGCTTCTCTCCAAATTCCTAAATTCCTAAAGTTCACTGTGAAACTCGGGGTGGGGGGGTACCTTGGCACCTAGTTTGGGAACCATGATCTTAGTACCTTTTTCCTTTATTAAATGGTTTGTTTGTTTATTTATTTATTTATTGGTACCAGAGATCGAACTCAGGACCTTGTGCTTGCGGGGCAGGTGGCAGAACCACTGAGCTAAATCCCCAGCCCTATATGTTTTATTTATAATAAATGTCAGACTATAGGAGCCAGGCATAAGGCCCATGTCTCCAGTGTCAGCACTTTGAGTGGCTGAAGTGGGAAGATTTCAGGTTCAAGTCCAGCCTGGGCAACTTAGCAAGTTAACAAGACCATCTCAAAATTTTAAAATTTAAAGAGGGTTTGGGATGTAGCTCAGTGTGAGAGCCCTGGGTCCAATCCCTAGTACTGGAAAAGTAAGTGGGTGGATGGATGGATGTCTAAGTTTAGAGTTATTCTATTGTATTTAAAGGTTTGAAAATGAAACTATTTTGTGTGACTCTTGGTAAAAATTAGTTTTGCTTTTCTCTCTCTCTCTCATTCTTGGGACAGAGTTTTGCTTTATAGTTCAAACTGGCCTGGAACTCACTATGTAGCCGAAGCTGGCCTCCAACATGTGGCAATCCCCCTGCCTCACCCTCCCAAGTGCTGGGATTACAGATGTGCACCACCATGCCCAGCTTGCTTTTCTCTCTTTTTTTTTTTTCCCCTTTCTTCTCTTCCTTCCTTCTGTCACTTCCTTCATTTCCATAAAATCTGTAAGCATCTGCCATGTGCCTGGCTTTGCTCTTCTGAAAGGTTCCCAGTCATTCTCATGAGAGAAGAGGGGAAGGACCTGACTTTTTAAAGCATACACTGAACCAGCATCATCTTATTTGATTTCCATTGTCACCTTGAGTGGTGGTTACTGTTATGATACCCATTTCACAGACAGGGAATCTGAGAACTAGAGGTACTTGCAGAGCCAGTCTGTGATGGGGATGTCCAGAGGGCAGACATAGATGGCACTCATGAGATTTACTCTGTGCTCTCACAGAAATGGCTGAGCGGCACAACACGAAGCAAGTCCTGAAGCTCGCCCGGGACCTGGTGTACAAAGTGCAGACGCTGATCGAGAACAAGTGAACATGCTGTGCCCTGACCACACCACCAGTCACCAGCCGCTGTCCTCCTGCCCTCATCCCTTACGCCAGCCCAGCCTGATGTGGAGTCCTGGCATCTGCCCATGAATGTGGACTTCTGTGTAGAGAGAGGGGATCCCAACCTTGGCCATTGGGCAGGTGGGGTCAAGGGGTGGACCCTTCAGTTCAGCCTTATGTTTTCCTGTTTGACCAAAGATCGCCCAAGTCTGGGATTCTCCCTCACAGACCGGAGGTGGTAAGTGGATGGAGGAAGTGTCTTCCTTCCCACTCTCCTCTTCTTTCTTCTGACCCTCATCTCTTCTGATGAGACTGGGGGAGGTCACTCTTTAGGAATTTGGTATCAGGTCCCTGGGACTCCCTTTGTCCCCTGAAAAGGACCTCTGGGGAAGTTCCAGAACCTGCCTGCAAGCCTGGCTTTGAGCAGGTCTGTCACCCTTCAGCATTGATAACCTTTGAAGCCAGCAAATGCTTTGAGATGAGGACTCTTCCTGTCCACTGGAAGATGGTGAGCACTGTCCCTGGCTTCTGCTCATCAGATGCCAGTAGCACCTCCCTCTCACCCAGGTTGTGACAACCTAAGATGTCTCCAGACTTTGCCAGCCCAGTTCTCTTTAGGAAGCTCCCCTCTGTCCTGTGGCCTTTCCAATTTAGAAAAGGCACACAGATTCCTTCACAAATCTCTGCTGAATCCCAGGGTCCCAGTGGCTGTATTTTCTCCTTTTTCCTCCTTTGTCTGATGCCAGGAGATATTTCTTTTCTTCTTTTCAAGAAAAGCACCATCCAGCCCAGTGTGGTGGCACACACCTGTAATCCCAGTACTTGGGAGGCTAAGGCAGGAGGATCTCCGAGAGTTTGAGGCCAGCCTGAGCTTCATAGTGAGTTCAAGTCCATCCTGTACTACATAGTGAGACCCTGTTTCAAAAACAAACAAAAAACAGCAACAAAAAGAAAAGCACCTTCCTGCATTTAAAGTGGAACCTGAGAATGTCTGTATGGCTAAGACAGTCTGAGACACTTTGAAGTCCTGTCTGGAGCTGAGGCAGGGCCTCACTTCCAAGGGAAGACCTCACTTCTGACCACATACCAGGGGGCTTCAGAGGTTTGGGGAGGTGTGTGTTGGTGGCTGCCCCTGGGCTTTTCTGTAAGCACCCTTGCTCACTCAGGAAGGAAGGAAAAAGAGGAAAAACTAGGTGGGGCCTTCAGTGGGCAAGTGTTTTCCCTGGAAAACATCTGCTGCTCTGAGCCTGCTCTCATGGCTGGGTCTAGGAATTGTCCCCTTCTTACCAAGGGCCACCAGTCCCCAGACAGACCCTGGGCGACCTAGTACACGTCCCCTCAGCTCACCAGAGAGGAGCCCGGCCACCTGTCCTGCTCAGAGAGTGGTCAGAGAATGACCACTAGGGTTTGAAGAGGGAGGAGACAGAGAAAGCGGATTGGAGCATTGCCAGAGGGCATCTTTCAGTCCTCGGCTGGGCAGAACCCCTGCCCTGCCAGCTGCTCCTTCCACTGCATCTGAACCCCACCCTCCACCCAAAGGGACAGAATGTGAGATCCCATGGCCCTTGCTCCCCAGGAGAGCTCTTAAGAGCCCGGAGGGAAATTTGAGGCTGCTGTAGCCCTCATGGACAGGAAGGGGAGGAGACAGCTTCTGCTGCCACTGGAGTCGCACCTCTGCCCCTGACCCCAAGACAGGAGAAAGATAGTCAGATAAACCTTTATTTGCCACTCAGCTGTGGACTACAGAGGATATTATTTTAGCACGACCAGGGCTCAGGCCTCCTGATTCTTATTTATTTTTGTAACAGACCAGACTCAGAGTATAGCACAAGATCTCTTTGCCTTCCCGTGTGGTGTTCTGAGAGCATGTGTGCTTGTGGTTTGCAGTGACGCGTATTTATTCCGTGTACTGTGCTTATGCAGACCTCTGTCCATTGTGTATGTCTTTGTGTTTTGGAATTGAATGTGTGGGAGTCATTCTCTCTATGGAGTGCTCTCTTTTTTCAGTGTTGTAAATGTTTACTGAAGAATTGTGTCTATATAGAGAAAAAATAATATATGAGCAGAGAAACATGAATCTGCCTTTTTATTTGAAAGAAAAATGTTTGCTTCTGAAGACTGTCTTCCAATCACTATCCCATCCCACACCCAGGTGGGGTCAGAATCTTATGCTGGCTGCCTGACTTCTCCAGACAAGTCAAGGTCAAGATAGATGACTCACTCCTTGCTTTAGTTAGCTGTTAGCACCAGCAATGCTGTGTAACAAACCACTTAAAGTATGGTTCAACGTAGCCATTTATTTAGTTTATGGTTGTGTGTGTCAACAATCTGGGCTGAGTAGTCAGGCATGGTGGCACATGCCTATAATCCCAGCCCTCGGGAGGCTGAGGCAGGAGGATCACTGTAAGTTCAAGGCCAGACTGGGTTACCTAGTGAGTTCAAGGCCAGACTGAACTACATAGGGAGACCATGTCGAAAAAGAAAAAAGGATGGGCTGGGAGTTTAGCTCAGTGGCACCGCACCTGCCTCACAAGGGCAAGGTCCTGAGTTTGATCCCTGGTACTGAAAAAAAAAAAAAAAGGAAAGAATCTGGGCTGGGGCTGGGAGGTTCTTCTGGTCCTGGCCAGCATTCTGTGGTCACCTGACAGCCCGAGAGGTAATTCTCTGATGTTTGGCTGGCTGTCACCTAGGGCATTGGGGGAAACTGGGTCATATTGTTGTGCCCAGATCGCGAGATCCCCAAAGACCACCAAGGAGCCGATTCCGATTCAAACACACGAGGGTCGTTTATTCAAGCTCAAGCAGGGACTCTCATCCAACACCGACGCAGCGGGTCAGGATTGAGAGCCCCGACTCTAAAACACCAGGGGTTTTTATAGAGGTTACAGCAAGGCAAGGGGTTTTCAAAAAGGCATGGGGTTTCAAATCACATGCAAATCACACGATTGGCTAGCATTTAGCAAGTTTTGAAAGTTTAAACCTGGTTGGCTATGCCTTGAGCGCTGAACTGCAAACGGTTGCTCAAGTCATTGAAAAGAACATCTGGGATACTGGGGTATTGGGGTAACTACTGATTAGCTGTTGCAAGCCATCGAGAAGAGCATCTGGGACATTGGGGCAGCTACTGATTAGCTGTTGCTAGGCTAGTTGCTAGGGGACTGCTGAACATTATCACAGGCAGGTGGCCAAAGTACATCTTGTGGTTTTTCTTGGAACTAGAGTTTATGTCCAGGCCACCTCACTCTAAGATGGGGCCAAATTTTAAAATGGAGTCACTCAGGCCTCACAATATATGTCTCATCCTGCAGCAGGCTGGCTCAGGGTTGCCTGCAGGGCCAGGATGGTGGATTCCCAGAGAGCAAGCAGAGACATGCAGTGCTTCTGGTTTCTTAATTTTTTTTATTTTTTATTTTTATTTTTTTGGTACCAGAGATCGAACTCTGAACCTTGAGCTTGTGAGGCAGGCAGCAGAACCACTGAGCTAAATCCCCAGCCCTTATGCAGCACTTCTGGAGACCATGTCTGCCATGTTCTGTTGGTCAGTGTCAGATTTAAAGGTGGAGAAATAGACTTCACTTCCTGATAGAAGGCTTTGAAAAGTGGCATTGAAAATCAGGAATATAGACAGGGAGTCCATGTCTGCAAATTCAACCAACCTTAGATACAAAATAAAATAGTGGAGTGCCAGGGATTTAGCACAGTGACACCGTGCCTGCCTTGCAACCGCAAGGTCCGGAGTTCAATCCCAGGTACCAAAAACAAAACAAAAAAACAAACCAAATAAAATAGTGGAAGAAAATTACATCTATACTGAACATGTATGACCTTTTTTTTTTGTCATTGCCTAAAGGAAATGGTGTGGCAGCTATTCTGATAGCACTTAACATTGTATAAGGGATTATAAGTCATCTAGAGATGATTTAAAGTATAAGGGAGGATGTCCATAGGTTCTATGCAAATATTAGATCATTTTATATATGAGATTTGAACATCCTCAGATTTTGGTATTCACAGCAGTCCTGGAGCCAACCTCCTGTGGATACCGAAGGCCTGTTGTAAATGAGATCATTTTTGTAGTCTGTATTACTTTTCTTCGGTGCACAGCAAGGCTTCCTCATTGGTCAGCCATTTGACAGTGGCCCTCTCCTGACCGTTGAAATGGTTCCCCACTCACCCTCATTGTTTCCACAGGCCATGAACTTGTCTCCCCTTATGTGTCTAGTTCATTCTCACTGTGCCCATTAATCTTTTTTTGTTTTCTTCCTTTAGTACTGAGAATTGAAGCCAAGGACCTTCACCCTGAGCTACATCCTCAGCCATATTTATTTTTTTATGTTGAGACAAAATCTCATCAAGTCAGTAAGTTACCCAGGCTAGGCGTGAACTTGCCATCCTCTGGCCTCAGACACTGGGAATGCTGGGATTATAGGCATGTGCCACCACACCCAGAAATTTGCTTGAATTAAAGACTCCTGGAGAGATGACTGGGTTGTGAGGGCACTAACCTGATCAGTGGATTAACCCTTTGCAGAGCTCATAGCTGAATTGGGTATCGCGGCCTGGTTGGAGGAAGTGGGTCATGTGGGTGTGACCTCAGTGACATTATGTGTTCCCTGGCCCCTTCCTCTCTGCCTCTTGCATTCTCTGCAGCTGGCTACCCAGGGGTGAGCAGCTCTGCCACTCCTTTCTGCCCTGATTTTCTGCCATGGAGGCAGTTGACCATGGACTGAAACTGAGAGTCAAGTAATCCTCTGCTCCTTTAAGTTGTGAATGTCAGGTACTTTATCTTAGCAATGGAAACCTGACTAATGCACTCACAGTGGCTGCCATTCAAGACCATAGTTGTCAGGCAGTGAGGACTTCCAGGATCTCTGTCACCCAGCACCCTCAAACTCAAGCTGAATAAGACATGTGGTCCACCATTGCAGGAGCAAAGCTGGATTTGTTCTAACATTTTAGCAAGCAGCCATCAAAACTTAAGGTTTTCTGTAGAAAAAGGCCTCCAGATAAGAGCAAGGTAAAAGAAGAGTTTGCAAGTGGCCTTGGGAACATTTTCAGCAGAAGCAAGCAGGAAGCCACACAGCTGTGGGCAGGCAGGGATTTGTCCTTTTGCCAGCTCAGTCGGGGGTCTCCTAGTTCTGCTTCTTTGTAGGCAGAGCTTCAGAGCATAAAGTCTGGTCCTGTTGTTCTGACTGTCCTTTGGGTCACCAGTCTCATTTCTGACTTCAGCCTCAGCTCTGTGCAAGGGGCTCTCCCCATGGAGGGCCACACTATTGTTTGTGGCTGTTTGATACTGCCAGCCCTGGGGCTGTTTATGTACAAATTCCTGGTTATTTGTGCTATTGGCCTGTTTAAAGTTTTGGGGATAGACCCCCAGGGCCTTGCACATGTTAGGCAAGTGGTCTTCCACTGAGCTTCACTCCAGCCCTTTTTAAAATTTTGAGACTGGGGTTCACTAGGTTGCCTAGGCTGGACTACTAATGATGTATTTCATTGAGAGGAAAATCCTAAATGATCATTTTTGCTTCTGAAAGGCTTTTTCCGAAACACATGGGTCTGAATGTGTGTCAATGTGAAAAGTGTTGGCTTACAAGCACAGTGCCATGATTTAGCAAGTGGTTCCTGCTCCCATGTGCATGTGCAGCTGTGGCCTCCCAGCCTCTTCCTGCTCCCCCTCTCTCCATCTTCTTCCCTCCCTCTTTCTCTTCTTCCCCTTCCTCACATTCTCCTCCTCCTTCCACCTTTTTTTTTCTTTTGGAGGGGGGTACCGGGGATCGAACTCAGGACCTTGCACTTGCGAGGCAGGTGAGGGAACCACTGAGCTAAATCCCTGACCCCATCACCTTTTTTTCTTGTAGCAAAAGGCATTTGGTGATGTCTGTGCCCACATTTCCCACTTGAATCGTGCTGCTTCTGCAGACCAAGACTGCAAAGCAAAGGCCTCCTACCTTCTCCCCCTTCCACTTTGAAGCCATAATCCCCTTTCCTTTTTGCCTAGAATGTGCCCTTTGGCTTGGGAGGAGGTCAGGGGCCCTGGAGAAGTACTCCTTGTGCAGAGTTTGGGGACCTAACATTCCTGCAGTGCTATGCCAGCTCATGTCCCCTTCCTTCTTCCCTCTCTTCTCCCCAGGCCTAAGGTCTTAGGACCCCCAAGGGGAGGGAGAAGATGTTGCCTCAGGGAAGTAGGAAGAAGCAGTGTCAGTTTCTTTCCTTAACCAGAAACTCTCTGGTTTAATGCACAGTAGATTCATGGACCAGTTTCTGTGGTCCCACGTTTTATGACGGCACCTCCCAAGCTCAGGCCCCAGCCATCCCTCTCTGCATGATTTTTACCACAGCTGTGCACTGCCCATGGCACTATATCCTTCGCAGTTTTTTTAAAAAATTAACTCATTTTTAAAACCTCAAATATGGAAAGTCAAGGTCATGTGCATAAAAAGATAATTGTAAAAATAAGTGTGAATATTTTCCTAAAATATATTTTTCTTTTTGTCTTTTGGTACCGGGGATCGAACTTGGGACCTTCCGCTTGTGAGGCAGGGGCCAGAACCACTGAGCTAAATCCTCGGCCCTAAAATATATTTTTCTTAATGAAAGATCAAAAGCCTGAAGCCTACTCTTTCTTGTTTTCTAAATGTGTTAGCTTTCTGTTCCTATAACAAATAACTGAGATAATCAGCTTACAAAGAGAAATGTATTATTTGGTGTCTTAGTCATTTTCCTGGGTCACTGAGACACAGTGCCCAGCACCCACAAGTGAAAGGAGGTGGGGCAATCCACTTTCTGGGTCCCCTTCTGTCTCTCTTAGACAGAAGCTATCTCTTTCAAGAAGTAATTCCTGCTCTTAACCTCCATTGTTCCTAGGATTCATTCTTTGATTTTAGAGAACACAAAATATTGGGCATCTAGTGGGTTGAGAGTTACAGTATTTCCCTCACATTATTTAGAGGTCCATATATCATCCCTATATCATACGCCCTATATCACTAGGACAATAGAGACTCTGGGGTGCAAACGAAGGATGAGGGAAGGAGACGCCCCCCCAGTGACCCGCCTCCTCCAGCCAGTTGCCCCCTCCCATAGTCACGTTTAGCTGTGAAGTCAGTGGACTAATCCTTTTAAGGCCAGCTCCTAAAAGCCCCACCTATGAGTGCATGAGGCCTTGGGTGACATCTAGATGTAAGCCATAAGATCTGGTGAAGTTTCAGAGGTTCCAGTCTGTCGTCAGAGTGGACCCATGCTTTTAGGGCTCCAGCAGAAGGGTAGTACATCATGGAGGAGTCTTCGATGGAATGAGATGCTCACCTCAGGGCTGGGAAGTGAAAGGAGAGGAAGGGGCTGGTGCCCCACTTCCCTTCAAGGGTGCACCCCAGTGACCTGAACTCCTTTCACTAGGCCTCCTCTCCTAAGGTTTTTACAACAGCCAGGCATGATAGTGCTCACTTGTAGTCCCAATACTCTGGGAGGCTGAGGCAGGAAGATTACAAGTTCTAGTCCAGCCTGAGCAGTTTAGTAACTTAGCAAGACCCTGTCTCAAAAGAAAAATTTTTTAAAATTTTTAAACAAGAGGGGATGTGGCTCAGTCCAAAGGTCCTGTGTTCAATCTCTAGTACAATGCTCCCCCGCAAAAAAATGTCTCCACCATCTCCCTATAGTGCCATGCTGGAGACCAAGACTTTTAACATATGGGCCTTTTGGGAACATTTAAGATTCAAACTGGAGCAGTTAAAAAATACAGGGGCCAGGGATTTAGCTCAGCGGCACCTCACCTGCCTTGCAATCGCAAGGTCCGAAGTTCCATCCCTGGTACAAAAAAAAAAAAGAAATACAGTAAAGACTTGAGAAGCATTAAAGTCACTAGCATCAAATGAGCCTTTCTTCTTCAAGGTCTTAAGGGAGAATTAGAACATGAATGATTTTCTCACTCATCCATCTCTGTCCACATTTTGGAGATCAATGATTTAGGATCCCAGATCTGCTACTCTGGCTGTGTGGCCTTGGACAAATGACTTCGCCTGTCTGAGCCTTAGTGTTCTCTTCTGTGAAATGGGGTAATCCAGCTTCCTTTAGTTCTGTACTCCCAGGCCTCCCTCTTTCCTGGAAACCCTTTGCCCAAGCATCATTGGAGATGATTTCCTGGCTGGGAATTCATTTTCCTTTGTTCCCACATCAACCTTCCTCAGGTGAGCCTTTGCAGGGGAGAAGGATGTGACTGCAGAAGGGGAGCTCCAAGCCCCTGGGCTGTATGATGGAGACCCTGAATCTGCCCAATGGACATTCTTGGCAGTAGCAAGGTCCGCCCTGGCTGTGCAGTCCACATCGGACTCTGCTGAGTCAGGAGAGGGTACCAGGCTTCCGTGCTTTCAGCTTTAAAGCCACTGAGCACTCGAGGGTGTGAGCCTAGGACAGGTAGAGACTACAGGAGCACGGCTTGGCCGCTGTGGGAGGGCCTGCTTGCCCACCCACCACTAAGACAGCCCTGGCACAGTGCAAATGACTGGCGTGGCCACCAGCTCCTGGATTTTCCATCTCATCAAGATGAGGCCCAGGATGACTCCAGGCTCTTCCTGACTTTGCTTTTTCCAGGTCTGTGAGCACAAGGATTTCCAGCCTCTAGGTCCAAAGCTCCTTGCAAACAGTGAGCATCTCATCAGTTGAAGGAAAGAAAACAATCCAGAAAAATCCCTCAGTCTGTTGCCAAATAAAGGCAGTCTCTGCAAATGGCTTTGCTTTATGAGCCGGAGAATCACTTCCTTTGATGTTGCTAGAACAGTTCAGAAGACACAATAAGGACCTTGGGAGTGCTGTGAGGTTATTACAGCAAAAAGGCGCATCCTAAGTGTGAGTGGGTGAGCTGTGGACTGGGTTTGGGCTCCTCCTTGGTGGCGCTTGCCGCTCTTTATGCCTGAGGTTCAAGGCATCTCCCCATGACAGGCTGATTTGCACTGAAGAGCTTCCTGTGCCACTCAGAATGTACCACCAGTCTCCAGACCATTGCAGTGTGTGGTGGCTCCCCAGGTTTTCTCTTACTTTATACAAAAGCCCTCAAGAGCCAGGTATCATGGCACACACCTGTAATTCCTGAACTCTGGAAGGCTGAGGCAGGAGAATTGCAAGTTTGAGCCCTGTCTGCACAACTTAATGAAAGAAATTAAATCTCAGTATGAAGGTTCTGGGTTCATTCCCCAGTACAGCAAAGGCAGACACAGATGTGTGTGCACACCTGTGGTACCTTCTCTATGTACAGATGCTTTGGGGTCAACATTTGAGGCCAGAAGAGTTTTATCAATGTGAGCTTGAAGGGTGGGGGCAGAGGGAGCAAATCCAGGTGTAACCTCCACCTGACATGCAGTTCCAGTCAAAGCTCTACTATTGATCAGCTGTGAGGACTTGAGAAGTGACGTTACCTCTCCAAACCTCAATTGCCACCTCTGTGAAACGAAGGCTAACAAAGCATTGCTTCAAGAGAGCTGACCAGCTGGGCAAGATGGCACATACTTGTAATTCCAGCTCTCTGGGAGGCTGAGGCAGGAAGATGGTAAATGGGAGCCCAGCATGAGTGAGACCCTGTCTCAGAAAATAAAATGGGCAGGGGATGTAGCTCAGTGTGAAGGCCCTGGGTTCAATACCCATTAGGTGCAGAGAGAGAGAGTCATCTAATGTATTTTCATGCTCAACATCTTTTCCCCATTCTACACTTGATCTTAGCCAAAAGGCCAGAAGTGATCCTTCCCCAATTCTAATACAGCATCTTCGCTCCTATAGCCTAAGTGAGGCTGCTGACACCCGCCTCCCCACCACAGGTACGTGACCCAGTGCTGGCCAATAAGACTCCTTCCCTGGGATTTATCTATGCCACTTTTTCCTCTGGGCAGCCAAGCTGAAGTGATGCCAGCCTAGAGCTACCTGTGACTATTCTACATGTGGAGGGTGGGCTTGGATCCAGGTGTTCAGATGAATCCTCCCTCTCTCTCCTGCTTCCATTCTCCTCCATGCTGGCTCCTTCAGGTCCCATGCTGCACTCAGAGCCAATCACTGTGACCAGCTTGATTGGCAGAGGGGATCAGTTGTCAGTCCTAAAGCCCAGGGTGGCCAGAGAGTAGCCGAGGGTCATTTCCCAAGGGAAGATGAGGGCCCTGCTCCCGGAGAACAGCAGTGGGTCATGATGGGCAGATCCTCACAGAGCGGCCCGTGTGGAGGTTGGAGGAATGGAGGCCTTTGAGGCCTCCGAAGTTCATGTGGCTGGAGGCTGGGCATGAGGGTGGAGTGGGCAGCAAGAAAGGCTGAACAGAGACCTCAGACAGACAGTAGAGAAAGATGCGTTCTTACCTTGCCCACTTTCCACCCCAACCCTGGCACACAGCCTTGAGCAGAATAGGCACTCACTAAATATCTGACAGGGAAATGAGTGCTTAAATTCTCCAAGACAGGAGGAATTGTAAGAAGGGAAGGAAGAGAGAGAAAACATATAGATCCATGAAAAGATTTAGTGTTTGAGAGACAACCATGTACTCACAATTGCCCTAAATTCTTTTCATAAATACATTTAATTCTCATCAGTCTATGAGACAAATTATAATAATAGAGGCTAATATTTATTGAACTCTGTGCAGACATGGCACAAAGTGCTTTGTTTACACAGACTAAAGTTAATTCTCATAACCATATGAGGTAAGCATTATTTCAGTCTCCATTTTATCAAAGAATAAATGGAACCTGAGAGCTGAAGTGGTTTCCCTGAGCTCACACAGCAAGGAAGCAGCAAAGCTGGTATTTAACTTAAGTATGTGCTGATTTCATACAACTGTAGAATGGGTTCTTTTATTTATTTTTTTAAGAGGAAAATTTACTGGGGAATAGGAATGGGCAACAGGAATAGCTCCTGAGAGACTGGAGGGGTCCCAAATGGGTTGCCAACAAACCCACTTCTCTTAAGAAAGTTTTAAAGACCAAAGTCACAGGGGTGGGTACAACATGGGTCAAATTATAATCAACCAAAAAGATTACAAGTATATAGTAGAAAGGGCATATGGATGCCATCATTAACCTTGGTCAATAATCTATGGTTTTAGTCTTGTCTTTATTTAGTTTTAGTAGTTTTAGTAGTCCAAATTTTAGTCATAATCTTAGTCTTAGTGAGTGGAAGAAGATGGCCCACCCCTCATGAGATAATCATTTATTTACACAGGAAATCTGAAAAGGGTGATACCAATAATCTCAAACTTCTGTTTATCCCTTAGGGAAGTCTGTAAATCCGGCCATTGTGAATTTAATTTTCATATGTGCCTCCAGCCACAGTTCCTGTGTATTCTCATCCTCTGCATTGACTCCTTTGAGGGCCTAGCCCTGTATCCCTTTAATACCTCTACCTAACTACCCAACTTGGCTGTCTGCAATATTCCTCCCACTAAGGAGGCATCCTTAACTGTGGTTAGGGAGATGGGGTATAGTTTCCATCTAGCTACCCAGAGCAGAGAAGGGGTGGTATAGGGAAGGCAGTCAGAGAGCCAGTCTAATGGGCCTTGAACAGAAGTCGTGTTGCAACCCAGCAGTTATGAACTCCCTTCACAAGGTCGATCTAAAGGATCCTGGTAAAAGGAGTCTGACACATTTGTCGGTTCCATCAGCATGATCACTTGGAGTTTGGCAGTGTCTAGGTAAGAATAAACAACTCTTCCAAGAAATAAAAGCACATCTGACCAAAACATGAACAACTAGAATGGAAAGGAAGATTGGGGAAGGAGCTACACAGACACTGGTTTTTTTTGTTTTTGTTTTTGTTTTTACTGGGGATTGAACTCAGGACCTTCCGCTTGCAGAGCAGGCGCTGGAACCACTGAGCTAAAGCCCCGGCCCCAGACACTGTTTTTGAAGGGTTGGAATAGCAATTGTAACCAGCTGCCCCTTAGAACTGTCAGTAGGGGTTAGTGTTGGAGCCCCTTTTTATATCTAGCTTTTATTACTATGGTATTGTTTTTATATACCCTTTGCTTATATTTTTCTGCTGGGTGTTTTTTTTTTCTATAGCATCTCTAAGTATAGTGACACATATATAACATACACATCACTAGCCTTTTTAAAAAAAAAACTATCATTAGGGCCGGGGATTTAGCTTAGTGGTTTCGCTGCCTGCTGTGCAAGCGCAAGGATATGAGTTCGATCCCTGGTACCAAAAAAAAAAAAACAAAAAAACAAAAAAAACCTATCATTTAACTGGTGGGCTCATGCTGGCTTGACATGTACCTCTTATCACAAGTAGCTAGAGCACAAGAGAAAGGCAGATAGCTGAGTCTAAAAGGAAAGGTTATCACCATAAACAGTCCTAGTTTTACATCTTTGAAGACTTGTACACCCAGAAGGCATGAAAACATTTAGCACACCATGAAATTAGTAATGAGTGTCACAGCTATATGGAAACCCTTGTCTCTTAATTTAGTTTTGTAACAAGGGCATCTTTTAATAAGAAAACCTTATTGTTTTACCCACAGAAAACAACCTTTTGATGATAGGCAGTGTAAACATATTACAGTAATATGTTTAGCAATGTTTTTGGGGGGTGTCTTCCATAAGGCTATGAAAATTGTTGGAGTCCCTTTAGTGAATAAAGATTGGAATAAATGTTTCCAGGCAGCTGCTCCTTTACTCATCAAGGAGAGTCTCATCCAGCAGTTTCCCCAAGCCTTCAGGGTCCCCATTTAATTATCTTAACAAAATTTTCAGATGACCTATGAGAACCAGATCATAACAACACATTATTATTGACCAATGGAAGACACTCAAGTTATTGTACACAGACAACAATATACATTGCATTTGTAAAATCAGTCTTGACATCATTTTGATCAGCTGGCAACTTGGGTGAAAGCATGTCCTTAACTCTAATGACACTTATCTATAAACCAACTTAAGTTGTAGGCATAAATATTTTTTAAAGGAAAAAAGAAAAAATTTTTGACCTTAGCCACTGTTGTTTGATAACCACAGATAATAGCCAAAACTTCTGTTTTGATGGCCACATGTAACTGTTTCTTCTAAAGGGACAGACTGTTAAAGGTAATTTTAACTACTTCCAGGGTGGGGGGTGCATTCAGGCCAGGTTTGGGTATAGAAAGAGACTAGGTGACACTCTTTGTAGCTAAGTATGTATTCCAAACTGGGGGATGAAGGGTTGCCAAGACTCCACCTACCCTGTTGCATATATCTACCTATGACAGTTTCTTCAGAATGGGCTCTTCTAGTTCCTCCTTCCTCGAAGGTTTTTATTTGATGGTTTCTCACATGAGGATGATTCAGTGTCACTGGAGAAGAATATGGCTCTCCCCTAGACCTTGGTCATGCGGGGCCATCCAATGATGGACAGGAGGCCAGCCAGGATGTTGTTGAGGATGGCAGTCACATAGCTCCAGCCGAGTTGGCACTTCCCTCCATGGTACATGGAGGAGCCCTTGCAGGCTTCTTTGATGAATGGGAAGGCCAGGCTAACTGGGAAAACCAGAAAGCCCACAGTGGTGGTGGCAGCTGGAGATACAGAGAGAAAAGCCAGTGTGTTGTCAAGGATCACTAGGCTAATCTCATCTCAGGACTCATTCACCCTGCTGTCCACCCTCCTACACATTCATCCATCAATCAACCATATCCTTATCAACTCATTCTTTTCATTGCTCGACCCACCTATCCATCTGCACACTTCAGGCATCTGCTGTTACCCACTTATCTACCCCTGTCCTCCATCAACCATATTGCAATCTGTCCATTTTCTCTATTCATCCATGTACCTATCCATTTGCCCTGCCATTAGTAAGTATATCCATCATTTCACCAGTGTATCCACCCACCCATTCATGCATTCACCAACCCACCCACCCATCCATCCATGCATTCATTCATCAAAACCGTTAGATGTATGGTGGCATACATCTGTAATCCCAGAACTCTTGGTCGTTGAAGCAGGAGGATTGCAAGTTTAAGCCCAACCTGGGCAATTTAGTGACGTAGAAAGACCCTATCTCATACAAAATATTTTAAAGAGGACTGGGAATGTAGCTCAGTGCAAAGGCCCTGGGTTCAATCCCCAGTACCAAGAAGAAAAAAAAATTGTTAAGAGGTACATCACTAGTTACTAGAGAAATGAAAATCAAAACTATAATGAGATACCACCCACACTTATTAGGATGGATGACTGCTGTCAGCCACAACAACAAAAAAAGTATTGCTAAGGATGGGTAGAGATCAGAGCCCTTGTGCATGATTGGTAGTTATGTAAAATGGGGCAGCTACTGTAGAAAAAATATGGTAGTTCCTCAAAAGATAAACCATTTCTATGTGACACAGCCACTCCCTTCTGGGTATATACCCAAAAGAATTAAAACGAGGCTCACCCACGATAAACCAGCATTCTTTACAGTAGCTAAAACATGGAAGCAACCCAGACATCTATCAACAGATAACTAGGTAAGAAAAATATGGTGCTGACATTCGATGGAATAGTTTTAGTTAATAATTTGCAAATTGACAAAAGTGTATATATTTATATGTAGCCAGTTGTTTTGAGATCTATATACAACTTTGGGAAAATAAAATCAGACACATGTCATAACCTGGATGAACCTTGAGGACATTATGCTCACTGAAATACACTGGTTACAAGAGCATACAAAAGTGGTATGATTCCACTCATCTGAAGTAGAGTTGTCAAATCCACAGTGACAGGAAAATGGTGGTTTCCAGGGGCTAAGGGGAGAGAAGGATGGGGAGATGGGGAGTTACCATTTCCTGGGTACAGAGGTTCAGGGTTACAAGTGAAAAGAATTCTGTGGATGATGGGGATGATTGCATAATATTATGAATATACTGAATACCACTGAATGGTACTCTTAAAATTGTTAAGATAAATTTACTTATATGTAATTTACCATGTTAAAAATTTGTTAAAGGGCCAGGGATTTAGCTCAGTGGTTTCGCTGCCTGCTGCGCAAGCTCAAGGACCCGAGTTCAATCCCCAGTACCAAAAAAAACAAAATTTTGTTGAAGTATTCCATGCTGCAGTTCACTGATATTCTGTAGGGGGCGGGGGGGCTTGGGACTCTGCCTGGCAGAAGGCCATCACCAGCCAGGTGTGGTGGCCTGTGTTTGTTAACACAGCACTCTTTAGAGGCTGAGGCAGGAGGCTCTCAAGTTCAAGCCCATTGAACTTGGCAATTGCTGAGTAATTTAGCAACTTAGCAAGAGTCTGTCTCAAAATTTAAAAAAACCTATATATATATAGGATGTCTGGGGATGTAGCTCAGCATGAAGGCCCTGGGTTCAAACCCAGGACTGCAAAACAAAACAAAACAACAAAGCCAGAGGCAGCCCCTTCACTTGGACATCCAGAGCCATGAGCTAAACAGACCTCTTTTCTTTATACCCAGCCTCAGCTTTTTCATTACAGTAAGGCAAAACAGACTAAGACAAATTGTAACAAACTGATGCCCCACCCCTGCCACAGACACTGCGAGCCAGTCCAGGACAAGGGCTGCGTCTTCATCCAGTGACTGAACAAACATCGGGAGGCATCTGTGTAGCACCCAGCTGGGTGCTGAGCAGCTGCAAGGCAGATGGCCATGTCACTGCCCTCACAGAGCTGGCCTGGCGGTGGGGAAAGGTGAGGTGACTGAGAGGCAGTGGTGCTGTCTCAGGGGAGTGAGTAGGTGCCATGAGGTGGGGAAGAACAGGTGGGAGAGGGGACCCGTCTGCCAGAGGTTGGGGCAGCCCTCACTGAGGCAGCGATGCTTTCACAGAGCCTGTCCACAGTGGGGAGCTGGATGTGCTGGGATCTGGAGGAGGGAACAGCAGGCTGCTGGAGCCATCTGGTGTGGGGGGGGCATACACCCAGCCCGGCAGGGGGGCTGAGATGAGGCTGGAGAAGGTGGGGCAGGGTCAAGGCGCCTCTGAGGCCACAGTAAGGAGTGTGGATTTCATTCTGTGCCATGGAGGGCGTGGAGGGTGTGGAAGCCATTTGGCCCAGTGATCTGATTTCATTTCAGCGGGACCTGTTTGTCCAGTGCATGGCACACAGACTGGGGGAGGGGGGCCAGGGAGCCCTGGGAGGGTTAGAGGTGAGAGGCGGTGAATTCATGGCACGAGGGTTGCAGTCCAGGCTTGGGCTGGCACCTGCAGAGGCTGCGTGTGAATTAGAGAAGAGTGACCCCTCTCAGCCAGGGCAGCCTTGCACGCTCATAGCCTGGCAAATGGAGCATGGGCTCAATGTCAGCATCTGCTCAGCTCTTGGCCGGGCATACTTGTGCAATGCACAACCAACCCAACTCTATAGGGCAGCCCAGTCAAGGCAGCACAAAGCAAGTTGGATGGATGAGAAACAAAGGGGTACAGATAAATAGGACTGGACTTCATCTCCTCTTTCCCCAACTTCTGGGTTAGGAATACTCTACAGCCCTAGGTTTATCTCTGAGTTCTGATGCAGTAGGCCAGACTCTGCTCACAGCTTCATCCATTCATTCATTCATCTATTCCACAAATCTGTCCATAGCACTTACCTGCTGCTGCCTGCATCCCCGACACTAGGCCTCTGCCCCTCCTTGGGCACAGCCCTTTGGGGCCCAGGGCCCAGGACAGGAGGAGGACTGCAGTGCAGGCCAACAGGAGCCAGCCCCCAGGACCATCACAGTGGAGACCTGCCGGGACATGAGAAGGGGAGGGCGGGCAAGGGTGCTCCCTGCCTCTGCCTATTGCCTGGTGCTGAGTCCCGGAAGTGTTGGAGTCCTTTGCCTCAGGACTCGCAGGTAGTTAAATGCTAGAGCCAGATCCAGATGGCTGAGCACTGTGCATACCTTTGCTAGGTACCCACCACGTGTCCACAGGACCAAGAGAGCACCTGTTGATGCTGTGACATCACCTTTGTGATGGGCTTTGAAAGCCGTATAATCTTCCTCAGAGGTGCTGGACTAAACACCAATTGTTGATCTTCCCCATTGTTGATTTTGCTAATTTTCATTGTAATAGGGATTTTAACACCTTAGCTTTCATTTTCAAACCTAGCCAAGTTTAGGGTGGCCAGGGAGGCACGTGCAGGTTGTATTTTGGGCAACTCTAGAAGCAACTGGGATCATCATAGATTTGCATATTAATTACAGGGACTTTCCAGCAGATGGCAGTGTGGTGTCTGGAAAAAGAGATGCCTTTTCTTAATTCCCACAAACGTGCTATGTGGGCTGGCCGCTACCTTAGGAATCATCTGGGTGTTTGCTAAGTAAAACACAAGTATCCAGACCTCAAAACACATCTGCAAAGCCAGAGGTCCAGATGGAACTTGGCATTTTTGCAAAGCTCCAAGGATATTTCCAAAACCGTGTGGTCAGTTCTAGGGAGACTGAAGGTGTGTCCATAGACACTGGGATATGGAGGGGCAGGAAAGGACTCTCCAATCCCACCCTCAGGAGGCCAGCCTCTATCCCCAAGGGCCAGTGGCTTGATGGGCACAGGTCTCACCCTCCAGGCAGCACCAGACATGTCCTCCAGGGACCAGAAGGTCATGCAGCTCTGGTTCCAGCTGTCACCTAGAGGCTTGGAGCAGGTGGGCATCTGGAACCAGGCAGGGGAGATGAGGCTGAGGGCTGAGAGGCAGGTCAGGGAGAGCCCCAGGGCTGCCCACACGCTGCCCACCATAAGGGTGCCGGGACCTGGGGGTCAAGGGCAAGGTTAGTGGTGGAGAAGGCAGGACAAGGTGGCCCCAGCCAGGGTCAGACCCCAGGTCATCAGCCCTCTTCTGCCTGGTGATGCCACAGGAGGAGCCAACGACTACAGTGAGGCCAGGGTCTAACACATTCTGGAGATGAGCTTCCAAGTTCCAGAAACTGTATTCATGATCAGACAGACCTTTGAACGCTACCCACCCCTCCTGCACGTCACGTCATCATTATCAATGTGCAGGGGCCCTCATGTTTCATTCATTCATTTCTTCATTCATTTGTTCATTCGTACCCTGCCCAGCAACACTCCCCTGTGCAAAAAGGCTGCTTCTATCCGCACATACATGTTGGATTTCCCATAGCCACCCTGCCCATTAGCTAACTCCTTCCAGTCAGTAACCATTGTTAATTGTTTGATGTGTAGCATTTGGTCTTTCCTTTATTTCTACCACACTGGGGATTAGACCCTGGGCCTTTGCCTTTTTTTTTTTTTTTTTTTTTTTTTGAGATAGAGTCAGTCAAACTTGTGACCCTCCTGTTTCAGCCTCCTGAGTAGCTGGGATTATAGGCATGCACCACTACAGCCAATGCGCTATATATCATTCTGTTTCAAGGTATTTTTGCAAAATTGGTCTACTGTATATGCATGCATTTTTCACTGATGTAAATGATATTATTTTGTGTACGGCATTCTTCTTCCTACTGTGGGCACTAAGCATCATGATTTTAGGATTGGTTCATGTTGCTGTATGTACATCTATTCCATCTGTCTTCAGTGGGGCTCCCTACAGGCAGACCCCAAAGGGGTCTTCATATCTTCATACCATCACCTGGGGCATTAGAATTTCAGTCTATAGCAAGAGCCTACTGAGAATGTGTAAATGTGATTGGGTTACCCATGTATTTGTTTTGTTTGTTTTTTGGGTTTTTTGCATTGTCTTAGTCTATAATAGAATACCCGAGGTTGAGTAATTTATAGAGGATAGAAGTTTGGGGCTCATGGTTCTGGAGGTGGGAAGTCTAAGAGCACAGAACCAGGATCTGCTTGGCATCCGAGGAGGCCTCGCCTGGCACAGGGTATCACTCAGTGAGGCAGAGCAAGCATGTCAGCTCGAGTCTCTCTTCCTCTTCCCATAAAGACATTCATGCATCATGGGAGCCCCATGCTCATGATTTCATTTACCCTTAATAATCTTCCAAAGTCTCACTTCCAAAAACCAGCAGCATAAGCATTTGAGGATTAAGTTTCCAACCCATGAACCAGTGGTAGGGGGACACAATTAGACCACACCTGGCATGCTATTGCTTTAAAGCCAAGTCTTTTCCAAGTTATGATAGAGGTCTTCGGATGACTCGACTGAGGCCTGAATATTGGCCAATAGCTTACCCTGTCCCTGACAGCCAGAAGGGAACCCAGAAGAGCAAGTGTTCTCAAGGGCATTCAGAGTTGGAAGCAGTTATCTGTCAACCAAGCCAAGGGCACGGACTTAAGACTTTCCCGGGCCATTGCTTATGACCTTGGGCTTCACTTTGGCAATCAAAGCCCAGGCAATATTTTCAATGTGGCAGGAATCCTAGGCTTGGAGACTGATGAGTCACTCTACCATTTCCCAGCTGTGGGACCCAGGGCAAATTAACCGATTGTTCTAGGTCTGTTTCTCCATCCATATAAGAAGATCATAAATCCCAGGGGCCAGGTAGGTTGGGTTCAATCACCGGGTTGGGGGATGTGGTAGAAAGCAGCAGAGAGGCCCAGATCTCCCCTTCCCTGACATGGGAGTTTGAGATACCTCAGGTCTTTGGAAACCAGGGGTGGACGTTGTTGTGCCATCGTCATTGGAAGGGGTAAAATGCACGGATATTGCCAAGGGAGGGCAGATAAGCCCAGGCAGGGTCATGTTGCTTGAGCTTTTTACTCTGGAATTAAAAAAACCTGCCTGGCTGCTTGCCGAGAAGTGAGATTTGGTCCCTTGGTGAGGGAGAACCCACACATACACACACCCCCAAAATCAGCCTATCCCGTGGGTTGGCAGGATCCCAGGGGTGTAATTCCAGCCAGGAAGCGGGAGGGAGGGGGGAGGTGGGTCCACTGAGACCAGTGATTTTGTCTCTCTGGCTCTCTGGACCAGTGGCTCTCTGGGTGTTTCTGACCTTGAAAAAGGATTCTGTTCTCCAGATAATGCTCAATGTCACCTGGGAAAATGATGCTGATGAGAAACCCAAATGAGGCATTATAACTTGAAACCATATCCGGCCAGACTCCAGTTAGCTGGAATCCACCCAGGGAAGCTTGAAATTGGCTGAATACTCTTCTCCTTGGACTCCAGACTTAACTTTTTCTTCTTTCTTTTTTTCTTTCTTTTCTTTTCTTTTTTTTTCTTCAGTACTGGGGCTTGAAACTAGGACCTTTGCACTGAGCTACATTCCTAGCCCTTCCTTCATTTTAAAAAATTTTGAGACAGGGTCTCACCAAGTAGTCACTAAATTGTCCCAGACTGGACTCAAACCCGTAATCCTCCTGCCTCAGCCCCCCAGAGTGCTGGGATTCCAGGGATGTACCTCCATGCCTGGATCACATTTAACTTCTTTAAAAATAGTAGTCAGTATTTCTTGAATGTGCACCAATCTTGCTTCTAAACACTTGCAGTGGCTCATTTCACGTAAACCTCACGGCCACCTGATCAAGTATGTGATCAGTTCCACTGTATAGATGACAAAATTGAGGTTCAGAAAGTGATTATGGAGCTGGGACTTCAACTTAGGGATACAAGCTCTGACTTTCAGTCCTAAGCCCAAAGTGATTTTAAGGCTTAATTAAGTCCAAATCCCACAGGGCATCCCAGGGCTGCCCTGGGCTAGGGCATAGTCAAGTCTCCCCAAGCTCTGGCCAGGGAATGAATGGTCCCAGAGGGGCCAAGTCAAACCCAGAAGAAGCTCAGGAGGGGAAGTGGGGCTGAGGAGTTTAAAGGTGGCTGTTAGTACTTGATATGTCAAGCTAAGCCCCCCGCTCGCTTCCCCGTCCTCATCTGTACAGTGTTTGTCATTCATTTATTCAACTTTTATGTACTCAGCCCAAAGTCATCTCCTACCCTCTTCCCTGAGAATCTAGTGGTGAATACAACATAGTCCCTTTTTTCAAGGCACTTAGGGTTCTGTGGACAAGACAGACAAACAATATGGCCTGTCCATCCACCCATTTGTCCATCCACCCATTTGTCCATCCACCCATTTGTCTATTCACACGCTCATCTGTCCACCCATCCATCTGTACACTCACCCATCCATCCAACAAGTATTTATTAAGCATCTACTATGTCCCACGAACTAATCTAGGTGCTGAGGATTCAATAGTGAGGAAAACAGATCTTCCCCCCTACTGAAGAAGAGAGACAGTAAGGAATGAATAATACCTTATCTGGACATGAATAAGTCAGTGCCTTAGAGAGAAACAAAGCATTGAAGGCAGAGGCCAAGTGACCAGGGATGGTCATGGAAAACCTTCTGAGAAGGTGAACTTTGAACGGAGGGTTGAAGAAGGTGAAGCAGTCATGTGGATGTTTGGGGGAGGAAAATTCCAGGAAGACAGAGGAGCAGGAGCAAAGATCCTGTAGTGAGTGCGTGCCACATGGAAGGAAGTAAAGGGACCCATGTGACAGGAAGGAATGAAAGCAGGGAGCGTGGTGGACTAGCCAGCCATGACAAGGGTCAGCTTTTAATTCAGGGTGGATGGGGCGTTGAAAGACAGTCCTGAGTGGGGGGTATGCGTGACTCTTATGTTTTTGGGGGTTTTTTTGGTACCGGGGATCGAACTCGGGTCCTTGTGTTTGCGCAGCAGGTAGCAAAACCACTGAGCTAAATCCCCAGCCCTCTTATGTTTTTCATGTCCCCTCTAACTGCTGGGTGGAGATCAAGTGGAAGGGAAGGCAAGGGAGGGGCAGCAAGAAGGTGAGTCCCGGTCAGGTGGGATTTGGGGGACAGGCAGGCCGAGAGGGAGGTCAAAGAGTGCTCAGATCCTGCATCTACTTTGAAGACAAAATGTCAGACTGGATTTGCTGATGGAGTAGAGCTGGGGGTGAGAGGAAGCGAGGAGGCAAAGGTGTCTTCACAGCTTGGGAGCAGGCACCTGGGGCGGTGGAGCTGGCCCTGGGTGAGACCAGGAACCTGCAGGAAGAGCAGGTGTCCAGGAAGAGGGGACACTGTGTGAGTGAAGCTGCTTCAGCTGCGCACTGGCCCCAGCTAGGGGATGAACAGAGGACACAGGCCCAGCTCTGCCCCAGGGCAGTGCGGGAGCCAGACACGGAGGAAGGGCCTCATGCTACAGTGAGGTCCAAGCCAAGGTCTGCCCAGGGAGGCCTTTCCCCTGCATCTCTTGTCTTACTCTCCCAGCCCCTCAGCCAGGCAAGTTCAGGTTCTGGCTCTATTCCAAGCAGGTTAGCTGTGTCATCTGTGAAAAATTATGCAACAGTTCTGAGCCTCAGTTTCCCTGTTTGCAAAAGAAAAAAAAAGGCCATGCCCTATACCAATGAGATTTAATCTTTTGGAGGTGATGGATTCCTTGAAAATATGATTTAAAATTATGGTTGTATCCAGTTATAGTGGCATATGGCTGTAATCCCAGCACTCTGGGAGGCTGAGGCAGGAGGATTGCAAATTCAAGCTCAGCCTAGGCAATTTAATGACTTAGAGAGAACTTGTCTCTAAAGTAAAAACAAACAAACAAAAAAGGGCCAAGGATGTAGCTCAGTGCAAAGGTCCTAGGTTCAATCTCCAGTGTGGGTTTTTTTTTTCTTCGTCTTCTTTTTGGTAGCAGGGATCAAACTTGGGTCCTTGTGCTTGCAAGGCAGGTAGAGGAACCACTGAGCTAAATCCCCAGCCCCCAATCTCCAATATGAAAGAAGGGAAAAGAGGGGGAAACTGCCCTATGCAGACTTGAAAACACACACACACACACACACACACACACACACACACGACTGGATATGACATCAGGGCTCCTGGGCCCCTGAGGCCCACTCTGGCCCCTAGACAGTGGCCGGGTCCTCCCCCCAGCTTCCTCTGCTCACCCTCCTCACTTCGATGATTCTTCCTTCCTTCCTGGAGCAGCACACTGCAGGTGAAAACTCTCCAACATGGCTCCCCTGCTTAGGGTTATGCTTTGGGCACAAGTCTGTGATCCCCTAAAAGGTCTCTGCCTTTGAGGGAAATGTGCAGGTCAGGGAACAAAGCCCAGGCATGTGACAAGTGTGTGTTTTCTTTCTCTGTTCCTTAAATTAATAGCCTTGTGCTGCAGGTGGCTCAGTGGGCTGGGTGGAGAGAGAAAAGCCAGCCCCAGATGCGGGTGGGGTGAGGAGGGCAGGGTGTTCCTGGGTAGAGAAGGGACAAAGAGGGAGTAACCGGGCCAGGATCACGCACAGTGCAGGAAACCTGGCCACTGTGATCTCTTTCTGGCCTCCTAATTCTACTGTGGGGAGCTGGCTTACATATTTTCCAGTAATTCTCCCAGGTCCTCCCTATGAGCTATGAGCTTCCCAGAATTGGGCACTGTGTCTTAAGTATCTTTATCCTCAGCATCTGGCATCTGACTTGGCAGAGTATGTGCTTGTACTGTGTCAACTTTTGCTGTACATGACAAAAGGGGAACTCATACTGGCTCAAATAAGTGTGGGAATTTATTGGCTCACATAACTGGATCTCCCTCTCCTTCTCCTTCTCTTTCTCTCCCCTGTTCTCTCAGCTGAGTTTTCTCAGGCAGATTCTAACAATGTCTGCCTCAGAAGAATCCAAGCTCACATCCTCAGGTGAACCCCAAAGTAAAGAAAGTTCTTTTACTCTGTTGTTACATGTTTGCAAAAATTGTTGCACTGATTCATTCTCACTGAACAAGACAGCTGTCTCACTGGACAAACTTGGGTCATGTGCTCACCCATGAGCCAATCACTGTGGCCAGGGAGACAGGATGCTCTGATTGGCCAGATCTACTTCCTGTGTCCTGGGTTTGGGGCTAAGGTTTGAATTTGGGGCTAGAGTAGGGATGTCATGGGGTTCCTGCACCTGGAATTCTTTGGACTGAGGGTGGAGGATGGGTTTCCAGGAAGAAAACTGCTGTGCTGTTTGCAGAGCAGGGATAGATCCCTGGTGGGTGAGAATAAGAGGTGTCACCCCACTGCTCAGGAAACACTGGTGCTGCCAGAAGCAGGAGGATCCAAGTTAGGC
Organism: Heterocephalus glaber; assembly: GCF_000247695.1. The sequence continues at coordinate 2,091,435 of NW_004624747.1, read as the reverse complement.
ACAGAAAACCTTAGTGAAGCTGGAAACACAGGCACAGGCCCCTGCTCTGCCACCTGTCCTTAGTGTGACCTTAGTTACAGCACCTCCGCCTCTCTGGGCCTTAGTTTCTCTACCTGTAAAATGCAAGCATATGAAGTAGGTGGTTGCCAGGGATGCCCCCGACTCTATTGATTTGTTTGTTTTTTTTAAGACAGTCTCCTCAGGCTGGCCTGGAATTCTCTATATAGCCCAGGATGGCCTTGAATTCGTGGTGATCTTCCTATCTCAGCCTCCCAAATGCTGGGATCACAGCTGTGCATCACCATGCCCAGCTTCATTTATTTATGTATGTATTTATTTTTCTTTCAATCAACGTTTATTGAAAGGCTTTGGAGGAACCTGGTTCCCAGTTCTGAGGTTTTGGACCTGTGTCAGTTTTGATGGATATGGACCTTTCCAGGTATGCTCAGCTTGGTCTTTCTGGGCCACCAGCAGTGCTGGCCACTGTCCAGCATCCACTGCCTCCCACTGCAGGGATGCGGACTATGTCATGCTCGTGGCTTCCAACACCCTCCAAGCAGACCTGGCCTGAGCCTTTGAGGGAGGCAGCTCTGGGTCCTTCTTTGCTCTCTCAGGTGAACCTCTGAGCAGGAAGGGCTTCCCTGTGGCTGCCTGTGACACAGTGGCCCGATCCAGATGCAAAGAACAGGTGGGTCCAACCATGACCAGTGCAGACAGGAGACAGGTAGGACCAGAAAAGACGTCCTTGCCCTCTCCCCTGGAGTGATCAGCTTCATGCGGCTTCTCTAGAGACACCTGAGTGCGTGAAGGAACTCCCAGCTGGCTTTGCTTGAGAGCCTGTGGCCAGCCCTGTAGGCCATGCCTTGTATTTGTTCTCTCTTCTTCCCTGCTTCCAAGTCCCTTTTCCGTCAAATCCTTTGCTGGGCTGAGATTATAGTCCCAGTAAAACATTAATTACCACGTAAGATTTGTCTCTGGCTCTGTTTTCCAGGGGAACCAGATTGAGTTATTTGCTGTGAGACCTTGGGCAATTTACCTAGCCTCTCTGAGCTTTAGATTCCTCAACTGTAAAAAAGGAGATAATAATAGATCATTTCTCATAGGAGTGTTGTGGCATTTAATAGGACAGCAAGGCAAAGTATTTGGCTTACTAAATGATAGTTTCTTTAGTACCATTATTGCCAGCCAGACACTGGATCAGATCATATGAAAACATTCATTCAACACTGAATTCCATAAATATTAACTGAGTGTGAGCTCTGTTTAGTGCTATGCTAGTCTCTGCTCTCAGGGGACTCACACTGTAGCAGGTGAGACAGAGGAAATTGGGCGACTGTACTACAGCAGAATCCCTGCTTATGGGGACTTCTGCATCTCCTCCCACTCAGCTGGTAGTCCGGGAGGGCTTCTGGGAGATAGTGATGTTAAAGCTAAGGCCCGAGGGACATGTAGTCATTAACCAGATGTTAGCCAGGCAGAGGGAGAAGTATGGGGGAGGGGGAGGGTTGGCCTGGGTAAAGGTCTGGTGTTGAGGAAAAACATTTCAAAGAACACACTGCAAGAAGCAGGTAAATTACGAGAAGACATAGTGGATAAAAATCCATCCACAGAAATGCCAAGAGTCTTGGGATCCAGTGCTACAATGTCCAGTCCAGTAGCCATGGCCACATGCGATTATTTACATTTAAATTAATTTAAACTAAACACAATGTAAAATTCAGTCCCTCAGCTTTCTGGCCACATCTTGAGTGCTCAGTGGCCATCTGGGCCAGTGGTGGACAGTGCAGATGTGGTCTGGATCACTGCTGAAATGCTGCTACTCAGAGCTGCCAGACAGGCAGGACACATGCTGACTGATCTGGACAGGCTTCTGGGAGGAGGAGGCAGAAGATGGCAGGGATGGTTCTTGGAAAGCCCCTGGGTGGCGCTGTCCTGTAACCTCAAGAACAGAAAGCCAGGGCTGGGAGTAGTGGTAGGCGTGCAGATTCTGGAACCAATGCCGAACCTGACACCTCTTCGGCTCAGGTACAGTATTCTAGTGTGTGCTGCCTGGCGGCTTCTCATCTGGGCACGAGATGCAAGAACGAAGGGGAGCCAGACAAGGCGAGGCTGAACCAGGAATTCCCGCCCCTTTGGGGCCGGAGAACTCTGGGAGTTGTAGTTTGGCATTTCTGGGTTTGCGCCCCTCCCCCCTAAAAGCTGACAGTCGTTGAACAGCTGCCACCGAGCAGAATGGGGTCACCGCTGGGGTCACAACTGGATTAAGAGTCTCTGATGGGAGGTGTCCTGATATGATGGAGGTGAGGTGATAAGCGGCAAGACTGAACTGGCTGAGGAGCTGAGAAACACGGAGTATTCGGCTAAACACTCCCCCTCCCCCCTTGCATTCTGGCTCACCGGGACTCTCCCAGGAGAGACGGAGGTTCCTGGGAGCGGGAGGTGAGGGGGCTATCAAGGATTGGCCTCCACGTATTTAGCCTAGAGAGCACTATGGTGTGCCCAGCCCTGCAGAGGCCTTTGGGGGCCAAGGGTGAGCATGGCCTCTCCTGGAGGCTCTCTACAAAGACGAGCAGATAATCATCTGCTTCTCCGCATGTAATATACTGCTTAAAGGTGGATTTGGAGAAATTTTAACTTTTTTTGCAGTACTGGGGATTGAACCCAGGGTCTTTAGTACTGAAGTATATCCTCAGCCCTATCCCACCCTTTAATTTTATTTTTTCTTTAAGTTGCCCAGGAAGGACTCAAATGTGTGATCCTTCTGCTTCAGCCTCCTGAGTAGCTGGGAGTACAGGCACCCACCACCACCACAACCTCCCAGCATATTCTCTGCTAAGCACCTACTGAATGCTGCCTGTTAGGCACACAGCAGTGAAGCAGCTGGGAGGATGTAGACCCTTGCGGAGTTTACAGATATTGCGGAAATAATTGCGTAAGAAAACTGAATTATATTTATGACGTGTGCTAAGGAAAATTACAGAGAATGAAGAACTGAAGGACTGACATTACTTGTGCCTTTACTGTAAGTTAGACTGCAATAAAGTTGAAGACAGAGACAGGAACACCATATGGCATTGCTTCCAGAGGATTGTCAGGACACTCTCCTGCCTCCTTCTTACATGGTTGGTGGGTGTAAGAAGGGTAACCCCACATGATCCTTCCTACAGAAAACTCTTTGAACTAAGGATCACCATGTGGACCCCGGTACACCAGGGTTTCTTAGCCTAGGAGTTCGAGGCCAGCCTGGATAACATGGAAAGGCCCTGTTTAAAAATAAAAAATATGGCCTGGTGTGGTGGTGCACGCCTGTAATCCAAGCTCTCCGAAGGATGAGGCAGGAGGACTGCCGCAGGAGGCCAGCCTGAACTACATAGGCAGAACCTGCCTCAAAAAAACAAACAAGG
>NW_004624747.1:2051421-2087931 GCF_000247695.1 Heterocephalus glaber | reverse complement strand
ATATATATACACATATATATATATATTTATGAATAAGAACAGCTGAACAGGAATTTCCTCTTCCAAAGGTGACTTCCTATGATTCTCTCAAGTTGTCCAGTCTCCAGACTCGGCCCCCGCGCTCCCACACCAACACAAAGGCAACTGGCTTCCTGCACAGCAAGCGCACGCAGAGAAGAGCCGAGTGCAGCCGCCCAGCTCGCCGCGAGGGGCGCAGGAGACTTGGCCGGCTCTGGCGCTCCTAACGATTCCCTGGACCGGCCCTCGGCGAGCGTCTGCTGGATTTCCGGGCTACTCGAGGCCCTGCGGGGCCGCGGACCCGGCAGCGAGTCGGTGCCCATTGCGGGGCACCCAGGCCAGGGTCTTGGGGATGGGCCCGGGGACGCGGGAGGGGCTGTGAGCTACGTCCCCGGCCGGACGCGCAGGGCCGGGTCGAGGGCGGACCGGATGCCCGGGGCGAACTCGTGACCTCTAACCCAACGGTGGTCCCCCGGCCAAGCGCCAGCGGGCAGGCGGACAAGGTCCCGCGGCCGCGCTCCGCCCCGGGGCTTCCGCGCACGCGCCGCCCACCGCGGTTCCTATGGCGACGGGGCGCTTCCCACCCGAGGCCCCGCCTCCAGCAGGCTAGGCTGCGCGGGCCGCGGTGGGGCAGGTGCGGCTGCTGCGGGCAGGTGGTGGAGCGGCGCGGGCCGGCTGCGGTGCCAGGGTAGGTTGCGCGGCGCCCGGGGGTGGGGGCCAGCCGGTCGCCCCGGGTCTCGACCTGCTAGCGGGCTGGGAAGTGGCTGCGGGCAAGGGCTGCCAAGTTCCTGTCTGTCCGAGGCCCGGGTAGAAAAGTTGGCAAAGTTGGCCAAGGAAGAGGCGGGGAAGCAGTGGATCCCCTGGGCTCTGGATCCGCGGGGACGGGGTTCCTGGTTTGGGAGCGGAAAGACCCGTCTCCTGAGACTTGAGAGTGGATCCTGCGGGAAAGATTCCGCACAGGGCGACCAATGGATCCCTCGCCGCCCGGCTGGCGACTTGGGAGTTGATCCCAGGAGGGGATCGGGTGCCGGCGGCCTGAGGTCCTCTGGATTCCTCAGCCCGGGAGTGACGGCGGAGGGTGAATCAGAACCGAGAGAGAGAGAGTGGATCCCTCTCTACGCCGGTCCGAGCCTTGGGAGTGGATTCCGAGAGGCGATCTGGTGGCCAGCGGCTTAGGGATCGCTGGAGTTCCGGAGTACCCAGCCTGGAGTTGCTAGGATTAGGACGTCCGTGCAGGTTGGAGGCCCTGGTTGAGGACAGTGGGGACGAGAGGAGCCCGGGGCGAGGGGGCCTCTTGGGGACCGCAGGGTGCGCGAGAAGGGCAGCGCGCCGGGCTCCGGGGGCGCCCTCCCCACCGGGCCTGGGCTTCTCTCCGTGCATCAGCGGAGACACCCAGATGGGATTAAGGATCAGTCCCCCAGGCCAGTGTGGTTCCCGCCCGGGTGGCAGCGCCGCCAGAGCTGCGGGTGGGGCTCGTGGAAGAGAAAGACACGTTGACCTCCATCGGAGCCTGACCTTTCTACACCTTCCCCAAACACCTTCGCCCTGTTAACCCTGTCCCTGTCCCGGAGCGGGGCGCTTGTGACCTCCGCGCACCACCTAGGTGCCTGGGGCTTCCTGCGGACTGGCCTTGAACTTTCGCTGGCCAAGAGCAGCCATTACCTTTTGGAACGGGAAGGGCTATACCTGTTGCACAACGAAAAAGCTGCTTCTTTGTGACCTTGGGCAAAATACTTAACCTGAGCTCTAGTTCACCCTCTGGACAAAATGGGGTGGGGGAGATGTCACACTCCTCCCGCTTCTGGAGCCCTGGCAGGGTGAATGGGCACCGTAAGTGTGAAACAGGCAGGGGCTTTATAAATATCAGTGCTATGCATTTTCTTTTTTTTTCCCAGCCAGTCATTTCCCTTGTCCCATCCCCCAGCTTTCTCTAAGGCATCTAAAGCAAAGCTCCAGACACCCAGCTTGCTGTCTTCCTGACTGCAGGATTACAGACTTGTATTACTTGGTCTTTCTTCCAAATGGGTCAGTTGCCCCTTCCATTCCCCCCTAGCATAGAGAGAAGCACTGGGGTTTGGCTCATCAGTAACTAGGACATTTGGACAAGGCTTCTTCCTCCTCCAGCTTTTCTCTTTGCTGATCCATCAAGGCTTCTGGACATACATGTGTCCTCCTCCAGACACTGGCACCTCACACCTTCCCCTGAACACAAGAGACAGTTGCTGAGGGAATTGTGCAGTCAGAAGCCCAGGACTTGACGGTGTGGTAGTGGTGGTGAGGAATCCTTTTTAAAGGATTTGTGTGCTTGACAAGGGTGCAATTACCCAGGAGAAGCGCACAGTTTCAGCTCCCAGTGTCTGGGTGCAGGTTTCAACCTGGCACTCAAACTGGCTGGCTCACCCGTGTGTGCTGAGCATCTAATACGTGGAAGACATTGTAGGCATAGTGTGGCCCCAGGGCAGTTTAGGATCCTCCTCCTGCAATTGCTATTTTGGCTTTGGAAATCAGCTTGCCCTGCTATCTAGTGCCCGCTCGTGTAGCCTTCACCCCAGATCTCAGCTGGGCCTCATACCCCCCTTGGAGGACCCGAGGGCTGGTCTTATTCAAGCTGACCTTGGCAGAGACCCACAGAACTAGCTGTCTTCCCCTGAGCATCTGCCCTATCTTAGCATCACCAGCAGATTTCTGTGACCAACTCAGGGGCCTGGGGCAATATTTTGTATGTGTATTTATTCATTCATTCATTCATGGACAAATAATTCAAGAAACTGAGTCAAAGATGAGGCTGCACCCATCCTTTAGGGGTGAAGCCTTTGTGAAAATGGTTATTTGTCTATGAGGGCAGGATGGTGTTGAGGGAGGAGGGGCTGATGCCTTAGGGTATGTGGAGATGGGAGTGGAGATCAAAGAGTTGAATTTATTGGACCACTTGCCATGGGAAGAGGTTGTTGTCATGGGCCCCAAGGTTGGAACAGAGACTTAGAGGTGGGCCTGGAGTATAGGGTGCTGGCCAGGGCCAGTCCAACCAGACTTAGTGGTTTGGAATTTCTTCCAGGGCAGTTGTGGAAGCTGCCCTGGCTGATGTGGGGAGGCTGGCAGGGAGGGGCTGGCCAGGAGGAGGCTGGGAAAATCCAGGTGGACAGACCTGGACCCAGGCAGGGCAGTGGTGCTGAATGGTGCCCCTAGAACTTGGACACTGGTCAGTGTTGGAGTCAGAGGACTCCCTCGAGTGGAAGACCCCTTCCTTCCTCTCTGGGGAAGGACAGCCATGAAAGTGGTGGTCTTGATATTGTATCACTACTTGATTTGGTTCAGCAACCCCCTGAGCACCGCTGTCTGCCAGCCCAGGGTTGGCTAAGAAACATTGCTGTGGGAAAGTGCGAGGTTCACTGGTCCCTCTCACAGATGCAGGACTCAGTGTGTGCCAAGGTATTTGCCCCCATCCATGGCACAGCAGGTTTGAACTTGCTCCTAACTTGCACTTTGCAGATATTTGGAGTTAGTGAGGTCCAGGAAGAGAGAAGTAACAGGGTGGTAAAGTTGAGTCGGGGACAGCAGGGGTAAACTGAGGGGGCTTCCAGGAGGAGGCAACCAGGGCCAACTAAGGGCCAGCCTTCCTGATGGTGGCCTTGGCCATGTACTTGTGTGGAGACTTAGCTTCCTCATCTGTAAAATGGGCTTGTGTGTGGGTTAGGTGAACCGGCAGTTCAGGCACAGGATCTGTGCTCAGGAAGTGGAGAGTGTGATCATTGTCAGTATAGCTTGTCATCTGGATGCAATCCAGGCAGGCGGAGCTTTGCCCAACCTGGGATGTGTGTGAGGAGGGACCAAAGGTGACATTTGAGCTGAGTCGGAGGTGGGGGCAGGGGCATTAAAGAAGGAGCAAGTACCCAGGAGAAAGCACAGCTCCCTGGGGAATTGTGCACTATGGCCAGAACATAGGGTGTGTTGAATGACTAAAGGACCATTAACAACATAAATTCTTTGCACTTCCTGCTGAGAAGTTCCCTGAGTATACAAACATGAAGGCTTTGACAGACTGGGGACACAGAGGAGGACAGGGAATACCTATCTAGGAGCTAACACGCTACCCCAGGAGTGTGAATCCAGACAAGCCAGTTGCCTCTTAGAACCTCAGTTTCTTCCTGTCACATGGAAGGATGGGATTGAATATAGGCAAGGCTTGTAGCACCCCAGAGCAATCATTTTGTGCTGGAATCTGGGCTACTTTCCTTCATTCCTTGTCTATTCACACCAAGCGCAGGAAGTGCCTGCTTTGGGGACTCTCCAGTTGGAATTAATGAAACTGGAGCTTTGAAAGGTTATGCAGCTGAGAGGTTTGCAGAGGTGGGATTTGAACCCAGACCCACCTGCTTCAAAGCCACTCACTTCCCAGCTCTGTGGCCCCTAACACGTAGAGTGTTCACTCCTATCATTCACCTCCTGCCATGTTGAATTGAGGGATGGACACACATTTGCATATTTTTCCCCTTCAATGTGATGAATACCTTACTGAGCATCATGTGGGGAAAGCCCCAGGCTTGTGAAAGAGTCAGAAGGCCCCCTGTCCTCAGGTAGCCTCTGGTGTGGAAGGAAGAGATAAGTCTGCAGTAATCATGGACTTGACTTTGAGCAGGAGTTATTGCTGTCACATCTGTTAATTGCTCAGTTCAGAGACCTTTGAGATATTTTACAGCCTTGTTTCCAATAGAATAGGAAATATGTTTCCAAAGCCTGATCATTGGCTGTTGACATCACTGAAATGCTAAACACACATTAAAATGCAGTGGAAGCATGAAAGTAACGTGTAACACACCAAACGCTTCAAGGTGGCAGGATGGAAGTCCATGAAGTGGAAAGTGGTTCTGCTACTACAGGTTCTGATTCTGCGTTTCAGAGACTGAGCAGTTTCTCCAGATCCTGTCCATACATTCTCTCTCTTTCTTTCCCAATCCCTATCACACTCTGCTCATTATCGCAGTTATTTTCTTGTCCACTCTGGAGCCAGAGGGATGGAGTTGAATCCTGGCCCTGCTGCTTATCAGCTGTGTGCCTTTGGGCAAGTGACCTAACCATTCTGAGCTTGTTTGCTCCTTCGTGAAAGGAATAATAATGAGACCAATCTCTGAAGGTTGCTGCTGTGGGGAGTAAATGAGAAGGGCTTGGCAGGGGGTCTGTGCTGAGCATGTGTTGGTTGTTATTATTATGACTAATGGTGGCCTTTGTCAGGCTATTATCATTGCCTATTTTACTCCCTATTTTCCTCTTTGACTTTCTGCTCCAAGAAGGCAGAAACCCAGTTGTCTTCTCTCCTGTTCCCCTGATCCTAACTGGTCCAGCTCCACTCAAAGTGAGTGCTCAGTGAGTAGTTGGGGCATAAGCACATGACTCAGTGTATGTAGACATATTTTTTAACAACAACTGCAACAATATAATATAAAGAATTCCACACATAAGTAAAAAGCAGGTTTGATACTTTCCTGTTTCAGAATGTGTTGGCTTGCTTTGTTCTTTTTTAAAGCTGAATAATACTCCAATGCCTGAAGGTGCTCTTGGTAACTCCTCTGGTCCCCTGTTGGTGGACATGGAGTTCTTTCTGGTTTTGGGGTGTTGCTGCCCATACAGTGCTGCAATAAACACCCTTGTTCCTTTGTCTTGGCACATGTGGACTAAATCAGAAGCAGATTTCAGAGAGTGGAATTATTGGGCTAGAGGTTTGAGAGTGTTGATCCAGCCTGTCCAGGGTCCCCGGAGAGTATGTATCCTTCTTATACTCCCCCTAAGGCTGTGGAGAGAACTGTGTGTGGTGGCTCTGTCTCATCAGTGGCCACTGGATCTAGTCTCTGGTCCGACAGTAGGGAATGCAATATTTCCAATAGGTTGCACAGTGTTTTGTGGCATTTAGGTTTTAGTCCAATCTGTAAGAGACTGTGGTCTTGGAAGACATGTGCTCGTGTACACATGAGTCCTTCGGGAAATGTGTGGCCCTTGTATCAGATGTGTTTTCTGGGATCATGCTGTGTAACAAACACCCCCAGAAAGCGGTGACCTTTGACAACAGACATGTGTTTCATGCTCACAGGTTGGCAGGTGGCTTGGCTGATCTTTGCAGGCCTTGGGTGGCAGGCTGGGCTCCAGGCTTTGGGTTGTTTTCACCCAGATGCCCAAGTTCAGGGGTGGCAGCCACCCAAGGCATAGTCTTTGTGGGTGGCCAGCGCAGCTCAGCAGGAGCACTTTAAGAAGTCACTAGGAACTGAGAAGAGGTTGCTCCTGGCCTCATTCTGGGGGGCCACAGCAAATCACATGGCCACACCCCATATCAGTGAGCCAAAGTGAACTCTTGGTGTGGAGGCTGAGGTGTATTTGCAGAGCAATAGTAATGCAGCTGTCCCCAATCATGTTTCTACTGGGGTGGGATGCTTCCTTGCAGGAATAGTGTGTCTGCCTGGAGAGGGGTGAGACTCGTGTTTCATGTGCAAAGAGTGGACTCAGAGCAGGAGCTCTTGGGAAGAAGACCTGGTTTGAACTGATAAACTAGAATGGGCAGTTCACCTATCGCAGCCTGTTCCTCATCTGCCAAACAGGACTGCTGTGCGCTTTCTGGCCGGGCTGCCGTGCAGCTGGGCCATGATACTAGAAAAGGGGTGCTATGCACCTATGGGGAGGAGTGCAGGGGAGGCTGCTTGTCTTGGTGGTGACTTTGGTTCCGGACCGTTACCCATGCCATGAACCTGTCTGTAGCCAGTGGTCTGGGTTCAAACCCCAGCTCTACCTCTTATGGGCCATGCAACCTTTGACCAGCCTCAACATGTCTCTGCCTCAGTTTGTCAGTTTGTAAAATGCGCACAGGGTGCTTCTACCCAGTAGCAGGAAGGACTGTGACATGGTTGGCATGAAGCAGATGACTGCGAATGATGGCGTGAGGAAGCCCTGGAGCTGGGGGATCCTGCAGGGAAGCTGGAGTCAGACTCCTTGATGCAAAGTCCAGCTCCACCACTTACCAGATGTGTGGCTCTGGCCTGGGCAGCGAACTTCTCTGGGCCTGTAAAATGAGGGACATAATAGTTCCTGCCTCGGGAGGTTGATGAGCATTAAGTGTTAACCCCATTCCCTACTAAGGGATTTATAGAAGCATTAGCATGTGATTGTTATAATTTCACTGTTATAATTGTTCTCTGGAGTCCAGAGAGGTTGCTTCCCTTCCTGGAGCCACTAAGTCCTCTGGGACAGGAGTGAAAAGGGCCCAGCTTCCCAGCCAAAGGCTTCTGAGCCTTTCTTCTGCTTAGCTTCTGGCGGAGCTGCCTGTTCTTGGTCCTGTGTCCTGACTCCAGCTCTGAGGGTAAGGAATTCTTGGTCTGCTTCATCAGGAGGCAGAGGCAGTTAGATATGTGGGAGCCAAGATCCCAGGAGCCCAGGGATTGCCAGAGGCCCCCTGAGCTAGGAGTGGGGTTGGCAGCCACTCCCTCCCTCCTTTGGTGGTGATGATGCTCTTTTATCAGTCACAGGCAGAACACTATGCTGGCTATGGGGCAAATGGGAATCTGCTGGGGGCCAGGGAAGATTTCCAGGGAAGCTAAGTGGGGAAGTAAAATCTGGGTGGCTCAGACCTGGGCTTCCTGTGTGACCTTCGAGCTCACTCTGATCATTTCCTCATCTGTGGAGTGAATCTCCGGAGGGCCTGCAAGTCCTTGGAGGTGAGAGAGGATGGCCTTTGACCTGTGTGTGCCTTTCTGCCTTCAGAAGTTTTGAGGAGATGGTGAGGCTCCTCTGCTCTCACACAGAGACTCAGATTTTGAGAACACGATATTAGATGTAGTAAAGTAAAACGATAAAAGCTCTGTGCTCATCACTGTCCTCATCATTGTTTCCTTTGATCCTTACCTCCCCATTTTACAGGTGAGAAAACAGGCTCAGGGAAGGTGTCACTTATCCAGGGCCACCAGGAATGGGGACTGTGGGTCCATGCAGCCTGACTCCAGGCCTTGGTCCTTCTTTCTGCTCCCTTCCCAGGAGTCAAGCCCAGCAGTCCAGACCTGAAGGTCCTAGCATTATGTTCCTTTGCCATGTGTCAGTGTGTGTGGCGTTGGGCAAGTGATCTTCCCTCCCTGAGCCTTAGTTCATCTGGACAAAGAAAAAGCTAAAATTTTCTTCATGGGGTCCTTGTTAGGATTAGGTAGAGTAATGATGCATAGAATTTGCACGTAGTAGGCCCTTTGAAAATGGCTCAGTTCCCCCAAAAGCTCAGTTTAGGGTCTAAAAAAAATGCATGTAAATTATCCCACGGTAGCCAGGGCAGGTGGAGGGTGGCTGTAATCCCAGCTACTTGGAAGACTGAGGCAGGAGGATGGCAAGTTTGAGGCCAGCCTGGGTGACTTAGCGCGACTGTCTCAAAGTAAGATAAAGGGCTGAGAGTGAAGCTCAGTGGTAGAATGCTTGCCGAGTGTGTGTGGAACCCTGGCTTCCACCTCATCCCCCCAAAGATAAATATGTAAATAAAGTTATCCCAGAACCTAAAGCATACTGGAAATCTTCCTTGTTTGCTATAGTAGTAGAAATAATAACAGCAGCAGGGATAAATAATAATCAGCACTGATTAACAACCTCTCATGTTCCAGTTACTGTCATGTAGATCTGTTGTCTTATTTAATTGAATCCTCATGACAGCCTGTGAAGCCTACTGACAGCCTTTTCCCATTTCACAGATGAGGAAACAGGCGAGTGGCAGCTGGGGAGGACCAGAGAGAGCTGTCTTTTCAAAGGCCTCAGGGCAGAGCTGTGGCTCCCCTTCCTCCTAAAGGCTCCTCCTTATTGATATTTCTTCTCTTTTTGTTTCTTTTTGCCATGTCGGTGACAAAAGCCCTTTCTGCGGACCTTCCTATTTCCCTGTGGCAGGTGGCTGTCCAGGAAGGAAGCACAGGTGTGAGTGGCCTGTCCAGCATAAGGGGCCCTGTCAGGGTGCTGGGTCCACCAAAGTCATCATCCGGCCTGTCTGGAAAGGAAGCCTGGCCTTGGCAGGTGCTGCCTACTCAACCTGCCCCGGGCACTGGGCAGGGCTGGGAGCAATGCGGTGCGCTGCACAACTACTCAGGCCCTTTGGCCCGGGAAGCTGCCCAAGTCTGTTTCTCCCTTTCACTTTAGGTCCCAGCACTGGAACACTCTTCTCTTTGTTTTTGTTCATTTATTTATTTTGGTACCTGGGACTGAACTCAGGACTTTGCGCTTGTGAGCTTGTGAGGCAGGCACCACCGAGCTAAATCCCCGGCCCTATTGTAGTTTGAGACAGGGTCTTACTGTATAGTATAGGCTGGCCTTGAACTCACTATGTAGCCCAGGCTGGCCTTGAACTTGCATTGATTCTCCTGCCTCAGCCTACTAAATGCTGGAATTGCAAGCATGTACCACCAAGCCCAGCTCTTCTCTTTGTTTCTAGAACTGATTACCTGCCTGTTAGGGATTGCAAAGTGGTCCTAGGCCATGGCAAAGGATATAGATGTGTTAGAAAGTTCTGGGCCAGGAGTCAGGCCTCCTAAGTACTAGTATTGGCTTCTCTGCTGTGTATCCTTGGGTAAGTTTTTTCTCTCTCCCGGCATTTTTTTTTGCAGGATAAAGGGAACTAGATAAGTAGATCCCAGAGCCTCTTGCTCTTGCTAAGCTGCTGGAAGAATCAAAATAAGCCCTTTAAAAGGCAAGGCCTAGAAAAAACCAGAGTTTGCCAATGGTGTTCTGGGTGCCAAGTCCCTTGCTAGGGAGGTGTTGGTTATGAGTCTTCTTGTCACATCCTCGGAATGACTCAGGCAGTTGGTATTATAAACTCCCTTACAGTCCAGGAAACTGAGCTCAGGGAGGCACTGAACCCTTCTCAGTGCTGCCAGCCTGGCTGAGTCTGGATTGGCCTGTAGTGAAGTGAAGTTCCAGTGCAGTGTGCCCTTCCTCTCAGGATGGCTGGTCATTTTCACCTTTGCTAAGCACCTGTGGTGTCCTGGGGCCTGGGCTGGGCCCCTGCTGTCATGGAGGAGAGAGGTGAGGGACCGAGAGCAGCTTCATGAGGGCTGATGGGGATGCCCCGGGTCCTGCCTTTCCTGGGCCTTAGAGCAAAGCTGCTTCCCCTGATGCGTGTGGGGCTTGGATTCTGCAGATGCTTTGGCCACCAGAGACCCCCTGTCTGGTGACTGTCAGTTCTCACTGACAGTGGCAGCCATGCTGATAAGTCCTTCTTTCATCCTGTGTCTTAATCACAGCCTCTCTTTCTTCCTTTAATTCATCAGAAAGGAGGGTTGGGGTGGAGGGAGGTGCAGAAGCCGAGGAGAATGTTTGGAATGTCCAGAATGCTGCCTGCCCCAGCACAGCCCTGTGAGCCATCTTCACTGCCTGTGGTTGGGGTCAGCCAGCATCCACCGGCTCTCTGGATGCCACCTCATCCCTGTCCCAGGCCTGAGTCACCCCTGGGACAGTGGCTCCTTTGTGGACTGTAGCAGCAGCTTGCCGTGAAAGACACTTCCCAGATTTGGAGCCACACAGTTTGAGGGGCAGGTCCCGGCTCAGTTTTCTCAGCATCCACACCTGTAGAATGGAGTGCTTGTGTCTGCCATTCAACCTGTCTTGGAGCTCTCAGGAGGCCACGGGGGGCACATTGCGGTGCACAAGGAGTAGATGTCTGTGCTGTGCTGTTAGGGTGAGTGGTGATGTCAGGTAAAGCTGTCACTGTGCATGGGACTCCCTGGAATACTATGGTCCCCACAACTCCCTTGTGTAGGTTCCATTATCTGATCCTTTGGTGGTCCTGGCCTTCCTTCTCCCTCCAGGTGGCACTCGTGACCCTAATTTCATCCCCAAGGCTGTCATTTTTATGCCCTTTTAATCTCCATTATACTGCAATAACTTTTAACTGTTGGACACAGATGAACGAAAAGGAGGAAAGCCTCTGGTGGGCTCACATTCTAAAGCTCACCAGTGTCAACATGCTGGGCCATGGATGCTGTTCCACGGCACTGCACATCTGGATGTGTCCACTGGAGATGGCAGCTCTGATCTTGGGGGATAGAATATGGGCTTGACTGTCAGGTGGCTTGCATTGCAGTTCTGCCCCTGTAACCTATTAGTGGTGTGGCCTTGGGTAGGTTACTTCCCCTCTCTGAGCCTCAGTTTCTTCTCTGTGGAGTGAGGTAGCCTCCAGGATTCAGTTACCTCGCAGTGTTTAGAGCATGCACAGCACAGGCCCATTTCCTGCAGTCTGTCTTCCAATGCACACGTATGCTATTTCTTGTTTTGAGATGATCCCCTTCAGGATGCTGTAATTCACAATGATCTGATCAGACTTTAGGCAGGGGTTGGGGGACCTCCAGACCACCTCTTCCGGGTGTGCCCAGTGGTACTTTCTTTAGCTTCTGGGTGGGAGCTGGTCAGACCAAGCCTGACCCAGCCGGTGTGGCCCACACCAACCAAGCACATGGGATTCCTTCACCAACCGTCTTGATCGCTATCATCCAGGAAGGCTTCCTGTCCCTGCTGAGGCCTGGGTGGTGGCCAAGCTCAAGCTGAAGTATGGTCCCAAAGGGGTGGAGGTGGGCCGAGTAAGATGAGCTCATTGAGAACCCTTCTGCCTCCTCTTCTGGCTGCAGCTGTGGTTTCCGGAGGGCAGGCTTGGTGGCACAGGGGAGAGGGACAGGGTTAGCTGGCCACCTCCAAGAAGCTCTGAAAACTAGGAAGTCACCTAGACACCCATGGGAACTTGGAAGTTTAGAGACAGGAAAGGGTTTGGGGAGCCATAGGCAAGATGGGTAATGGAGCATGATTCTCAGAGGTGTTAGGGAAATCTGAAGGGAAAAGATGCTGCTCCCTTTTACTTGTTCTGTGATGTTGGACAATTAATTGCACAGCCTTGTCCATCCTCAGTTGCCTTTGGTGTGAGATGGGGCTAAGGTAGATCTTAGCTAATAGGGCTTCTGTGCCATACCACACACAGGCATACAGTCAGTGCTGCCTTCTCCTCTCCTCTCCTCTGCCACATTTATGACAGTAACAGTGCTGAGGCTGACCCTGTGCTCAGTGCTTTCTATGCATCATCTCACTGAATCCTCATAGTAAATCATAGTCCCAGTTATTAATATCACTGTTAAATGGTCTAATTCCACACTGCTTGGGATTAGTTTGAACAATGGCACCCCTCTTTGATGCATGGTAAATAATCACACATGGAAAGTGACCATAGTAGGCAGGCTTTATGATTACTATTATTTTTGCTGGTGTGGTCCAGAGCTGTGTATGCAAATAGCAGCTCTCTCCCCAACCCAACACCTATAGTTTGGAGCATCCATTCAAAATGGATTGTGAGTCTTCTTCTGGGCCTGATCTTGCTTCTTTCCCTTCTGTGGCACCCCAGTGCCATGCAAGGTTACCCCCCTCCTGCAGTGGTCCCCCAAGCCCTGTTCTTCTTGCTTTAAGAGTAGCTACCAAATCTTGGGGTATACCTGGGATCCTCCAGAGTGAATGTTATGTCCACAACATCCTCAATATCTCTCATATTTGGGGGTGATCCATGTGGCTCTGTTGTAGGATGTGGTACCGAATTGGCATCATATAGCTGTGTTTTGGGGGGTGAGTGATGGAGGGAGGAGTTCAGTTTGTGAGTGGAGAGCTAGGAGGGAACCTGGGTTCTTGTGTGCTGCTGGCAGGGTCTGTGGTCTGGGTTTCCTAGAATGGGTGGGAGCCTTCACTTGCCGCAGTGTCTGGGTGTTTTTTTCCATGCTTCCAAAGGAATTGCAGGTTCTGGAGTATGGGTGGTGTGAAGCTGGGCATAGGGCAGGTGCCTAGAAAGAACAAGCCAAGGTCCCAGTTGGTCCCTGGATTTTCCTTTATCTCAGTGGGGTTTTGAAGTCCAACATCCTGGTAGAGTGTGACGTAAAACTTGAAATAAAACTTTAATAAAAGTTTAAATAAAACTGTCTGAGTGGTTCTTAATATAAAAATAATTATTGAGGAGGATCATTGTGGAACACAAAGAAAAGAAAAATGATCCAAGAGATACTATAGTGGTTAATTATTAAAATAATAAATGCAGCGAATGTTTATTGAGCACTTGCTAAATGCTTTGTAAGCTTTATCTCATCTTACCCAGTCAGAAAACAATACTCATAAAAGGGTTGATTCAGGGCCCTGTGACCATGAATATAAGTCAGACCTTCTGAAAGATCTGCCCACTCACTGGTTCTTTTACCTACTATCCATCTACTTTTCTGTTCATTCCTCTGTGGCTCCTTCCAACCATCTCATTCATCTTTCCATCCATCCATCCACCCATCCATACTATATATGTACCTGTGCATTTTATGTATGCATCCATTCCCTTTTCTCTCTAACCACCTGCCCTACCCTTCCTTCTATCCACCTACCCACCCACCCATCCATCATGCATGCATGCATCCACTCACCCACCCATCCATGCATCCACCTACGCACCCACCCTCCCACCCATCCATGCATCTACCCACGCACCCACCCACCCACCTATCCAACAACACCTAAACACTTCCTCTGTGCCAGGCACTGTTCTAGGCACTGAGAATCCAGCAGGATTTGGGGGAGAAGCAGGCACATAGCCAATTCGTAAAATGAGGGCTCTATATAATATTTAAAAGTGATAGTGAAAATTAAAGAAGGTAATGTAAAAGGTGAATGTCTGTCTTAGATAGTTAGGGAAGGGGCTGGGGATGTAGCTTAGCAGCAGAGCATGTTCTTGACATGTGCAAGGCCCTGGGTTCAAACCCCAGCACCAAAAAAAAAAAAAAAAAGTTAGGAAAGGGCTTTTTTTGGAAATGACCTTTGTGCTGAGACCTGAAGGTCAGGAGGGAGCCATCTGAAGAGCCCAGGGGAAAGTGTTTTGGGAAGGTGCAGAGGTCTAGGGCAGTGGCAAGCTGAGTGCTGGAAGAACTGGAGGAGCAAAGGCAGCAAGGAGGGAGAGGGGCAGGAGGACGTTTAGGGCCTTGTCGGTCAGTGCGGGGCAGTGTGAGGTTTACGGGAAGTGTAGTTGCCTTTCAGGGCAGGATTTAGTTTAGGTTTTAGGAAAACCTTTCTGGCTGCTGAGCAGGGAATGGGCAAGGCTTAAAAGCCTGGCAGGCAGGAAGGAGGTGGTGTTTGTGCCAGTGGGAGGGGAACAGGGGTGGCATGGGGTGGAGGGTGGTCATCCCCAGCCCTCCTCTTCTGAGTCCTGGTCCCCCAGTAGATGCTGGTTTGCAGTCATATGGCTCTGTATGTCTTTGCCCCTGCAAAGTCTGTCTCCCCTGTGGGACTGTGAGCTCCAGGGGACAGGCTTCCTTCTGCTCTAATTATGTCCCCAGCACCATACCTGGCACACAGTAGGTGTGCTCCATAAATATTTGTTGAGCAACTGCTACCCAGTAAATTGCAAAGAAAATCTAGGAGAAAACTAAAGGAGAATGGGTAATAGTGATGCCCAAATAGTAACATGGGCAGCCAGCAGTGAACATGCTCTGCCAGCTTCCTGCTGCCCTCTGCCTGCCCTCTGCTTCTGGGTTGTGCTGCAGGAGTGCTGCCAGCCCGGGGACACCCTGTTGCCTGGCTGAGCATCAGGTTGTGTTCATTTTCAGGAAGAGATTTATCAGCAGGGCTTGGGCGGGGGCTCCAAGTGAGACTGTGCAGTTGCAGACTGAAGTTCAGGTCTCCAGCTTCACTGTCCTCAGCCCTGGGACCTCTGGCAGGTGCCCCCCCCCCCCCCCCAAGCCTGTTGTCTACAAAGTGATGATGGTGATGGGCAGCAGTACCCTCATTTACTGACCCCTTGGGTGTGCCAGGTGCTGTCTACCTTGCTGAGTTCTCATGGTGACTCCCAGAAGTAGGTGCTACTCTTATTCCCACTTTCCAGATGAAAAAACTGAAGTCCAGAGAGGCGGTGTCACTGGCCCACAGTCATTTTATTCCAAGGTGGTGGAGCTGGGATCTGAACCTCCATGGGGCTAATGTATGGGTTCAGCATTTCCCAAATTCCAGTCATTCTGGTATTACTTTGAAATTTTTCATATTTATGAGGCACTGGGACTATTTTTCATGGGACCTGTCTCTTTTTAAGTAATAGCTTGAGATACAATTCACATACCATCCAATTTACTCATTTATAGAGTGTACGGTTCAGTGGTTCTTTATATTCACAGATAGGTGTTAACTGTCACTGTGATCAGTCTTAAAACATTTTTATGACCACAGAAATTCCATCCCCCCTAGCAGTTACTCCTCTTTTTTCTTCAACTTCCCAGGCCCTAGGTAACTACTAACCTACTTTCTATCTTTGCAGATTTGTCTGTCCATTTTACCTAAATAGAATCATATAGCTCTTGGCTTGTGACTGACTTCTTTCGTTTAGCAGAATGTTTTCAAGGTTCATCCACATTGTAACAAGTATCAGTGTTTCACTCTTTTTTATGGCTGAATACTATTCCCTTGTATAGCTATAACACAGTTTGATTTATTTTAGATCTCCCCCCCGCCCGGTGCTATGATCAAATCCAGGGTCTTATGAACACTTGGGAAGCACTTTACCACAGAGCTATTTCCCCAGCCTCTTGATTTATTTTGTAAAACTTATAAACATTTAAAAAGATGATTGATGGGCCAGTTATATTTGTTCTAATGCATATGGAAATTTTCCTCTTACAGCACATTTGTCAGGGTGTGCCCATGGTGCCCACCCCGTGCTCCCTGTACCTACTCCCTTTTTTGAGGGGGGGTACCGGGGATCGAACTTGGGTCCTTGCGCTTGCGCAGCAGGTGGCGAAACCACTGAGCTAAATCCCCGGCCCCCCTACTCCCTCTTTGTGTAGATGGTACCAGCCACCTGCAGGTGAGCTGCTTGGTCACGTGGTTATATGGTTGTTATGGGTTGTTATCTCTGGGGTATGTGCAATACAGTGGTTTACATCTTTGTCCTATGAATGAGAAAAGGACACTCCTGAACTAGGACAGAGGAGATATTTCCATTCTTCCCTGGATCTGCTCACTAGTTCTTCAAAGCAATGACTTTGCCTTAGGATTCAGCTTTGATTAGCGTTTATTGCCCTCACAAATGCTGCGTGTATCCATGAACTGGACTGATATATGAAATTGTCAATTGTGTAAGTAACTAACAGGGAAAATGTTGTAATTTTATAGGGTTCAACTTCAGGATACTCTCCAGATAGGTAGTATTGGTTTCTTTTGCCAGGTAAGAAAACTGAGCCCTGGAGAGGGAGATGACCCAACATAGGAGACAGTTAGGCCAGGGCAGAGCTGGGATCCAAGTTCCCTGCTCATTTCATTTTGCTTCCCTGGATCCCTTTGCATTTGGCAATGCTGCTGCTGACTCACCAGCAGGGTTCGGGAGCTGTAGCATCTTTGTGGAGCCGCGGGTTGGGTTTCCTGTGCCTCCACCCTCCCCTCTATTCAGCGTGGGTGTCCTGCATGGCCAGTCTGTGCCCTGAGCAAAGTGTGGGCATTTGTGAGGCAGCTGGCTGGGGCCCCAGCAAGTTCATGGGTCTCTGGTTTCTAGGGCCCCAGACAACCTGCTCCTCCCCCTACCCACCCGGAACCCGAGACTCCAGGCCCTTGCCCTTCTGCAGTTGGGAACCAGGAGCCAGGTCCACATCCATTGGGAGGCTGCTGCACACCCCCATGGTCCCCTGCTTCTGGAGCCTGACAGCAGTGTTCCCAGCGGTGGGCATTGGATGCCAGCCCTGACCAGGCCATCAGGACTCTTGCACCATTCTTTTGGAAGCTTTCTTCACTGAGGGAGCAAAAGGTTTGGGGAGGATGTGTGTCTTGCTCAAGATCACACAGCCAGCAGGGAGCCAAGTGGGGATGAGATGTCAGGATTCTTGCTTCTCAATTCATGCTTCTGTCCACCTGATCCTCCTCAGCTCCCCTCATGCTGCCTGGGCCTCTTATTGGAGGGGCTGTCCATGCTGTCCCTCCTCTGGCAGGTGTGAGCTGTCTAGGCAGGCATGAGCACCCACTGGCCACCTGCCAGACCTGGGCTGTCCTGTGGTGACATGGGGAGCTCCCTCGTATGCTCTGGCATGAAGATATTTTTGGCCCCCTAGCACCAGCTCATGGGGCCCCCTGAGACCACCAGGCTTTGTAGAAGTGGTGCCGGCCAGATGTCTGGGCTATAACATGAGGATGGAGACTCCACCCTTCCAAGGACCCTGACAGCAGGGGTAGGTGACTGGACCCTCTGGTATCCCAGCCCAGTGAGGATGACCAAACACCACAGTGGGACAGACCTGGGTCCCAGTCTTGCTCCTGATGTAGTTCTATCTGCTATTTCAGTTTTCTGATCTGTAGGTGGTAATAATGCGTGCTTCAGGGGGCTGTTTAAGCATTGGACATACAATAGACTCTCAATAAGTGACCATGTGAATCATGGGAGAGGATAGAGCAAGGCAGTAGGCTCCTGTGTCTGGTAAGTGTGGTTTCAAGTCCATAGCTTCACCATTTGCTGCCTGTGTGACTCTGGGAAGGCCTAGCATTCAGCCTCAGTTTCTCTGTCGGCACTGGGATTGGCAGAAGAACGAGGCTGTTGTGAGCTGCTGCCTTGGCAGAGGCAGAGGTCTTAGCCCAGACCCAGGGCTGTCACAGGTAGGTGTTATGATTCCCATTAGAATGACGATAACATCACGAAGGTGTTCACTGTGCCACCATCAAACACCTCCGTGTTTGTGGCATTGGAGTTGGGTTTCTCTGAAAAAAACAAAGTAGTGCAGGCAGGGGCTGGATGTGTGACTCCTTAGGGGCCAAGGACTGTGCCATTTCCTCCCCCTGCAGTTCCCTGATACACTGGATGATGGCCTGGGCAAGGACTCTGACAGGAGGGGTGCTGTGGCTTCACAGACCAGAGTAGCATGGCTGGGTCCTGGGTGGTAATTCTATTTGCTAATTCCTGAGAAGCAGCCACACCCTTTTCCACAGTGGCCACACCATTTTGCATTTCTCCCAACAGTGTGCAGGGACTCCAGTTTCTCCATGTCCTCACCAGCCCCGGGGTCTTGCTTAGTTAGCCATTGTTGGGGTGTGGCCGGCACCCTGGTTTTTTGGGGTTTTTTTGCTTAAATTCTTTCATAGGTACATCTTAGGTATACAATACGTTTACATTTATCATTGGGTGCTTGTACCTGTACATGATGCATCTTGGTTCTTATTTTTTCCCCATTACCTGTGCACCCTTCACCCCCTCCACCCTTCCCTATTTACATAGACTTTGTTTCCATTTTTTTTCTTTTCTCATAATTTTTCCTTTCCCTTCTTTCCTTTCCCCTTCCCCTCCCATCTCCCCTACCCCTTTGGACCTTTTCTTCCTATTTCAAATTTTCAATTATTCGTTTTAATCCTTATTTACATTCTTAGTTTCTCACACTAGAGATACTATTCGGTATTTACACGTGTGTGTCCTATTTATTTCACTTAAGAGTATGGCCTCAATATGCATCCATTTAGCTATAAATGTCTCTAGTTTCTCATTCTTTATGGCTGAGTAGTACTCCATTTTATAAAAAAACCACATCTTCTTTATCCAGTTTCCAGTTGATGGGCACTTGGGCTGTTTCCAAGCTTTAGCTATTGCAAACTGCGTTGCTATAAATATGGGTGGCACCCTATTTTTGTGGGAGACCTCGAAGCTCTCTGTCTGTTGGGCCCCTGCATCTGTGTGGGGTCAGGTGCTGGGTAGGGGCTGCTTCCTGGAAGAGGTCTATCTCAGTGGTATGTGCTCTCTGGCAATCTTTGGCTTTCCCTCCTGCTGCAGCACCCTTTTTGAGGACATCACCCAGGGCCCCACTGCGGGTGAGATGTGAGGAAATGCTGCAGAACCCTCTTCTCACTGACCCAGGCTCTCCTGGCTCCTGACTTTGTTGGGAGAAACCACAAGGCCTGGGTCTGATTCTTCCCAGATCCTCTGTGGACCCTGAAGTCCCAGCTCCCTACTCACTGGAGAAGAGACAGTTGATACCTAGGATGTGCTTCTTAATCCTGGTGCTCAGAAACATCCCCTGAGGAGCTTTGCCAAAATCTATGTGCTGAAATCACATCTCAGGGCTCATACGCCCACGATCTGGGCAGCACCTGAGCATCTGTATTTAGAAAGAAAACTGACCAGGTACAGTGATACATGTCTGTAGTCCCAGTTATTCAGGAGGCTAAGAGAGGAAGATTACAAGTTTAAGGCCAACTTGGGTAACTTAGCAAGACCCTGTCTCAAAATAAAATTTAAAAGAAGAGAACTGGGAGTGGAGCTCAGTGTTCCCTGGATTCAATCTCCAGTAAGACAGAGAGGGAGGGAGGGAGGGAGAGAGAGCGCAAGAGGGGGGGAGAAACAGAGAGACAGAGAGAGACAGAAAAAGACAGAGAGAGAGAGAAGGAGGAGGAGAGGAAGAAGAGGAGAAGGAGGAGGAAGGAGAAGGATGGAGGAGGAGGAAGGAAGGAAGACTTCTCGGAATTCTCGAGGCTCAGCCCTAGATACCGACTCTGGCTCACTTAGCTGAGTGGGTCATGTGTGTATACACACACTACCTGTGTGATTTTTAAAATTTTTTGCCATGTTACCTCCCATGTTATGATTTACCTAGCCTTTTGGGCACCTCACCTTGCTGTACTCCAGCTCATTCCTGCGGGTTGAGAAAAGCCAGCCATGCTGGCCATAAATAGAAGGTTACTTTAAAACTACAAACAGAGGCCAAACAGTGTCATCAGGTTCCCCAAAGTAAATGCTACTTTTGCCATGAGGTTTGAGCTGGAGGAGGCCTTGCCCACTCTCTGTTCAGATTGTGACCAGCAAAAGTTGCTGAAGTGTCAGAGACGGGCCAGCACTGAATGGGGACTTTGCTGCACAAGTCATCGTGGTCTAAGATCCTCGCACCGTGGGCCTCCCACAGGCTGCAGCACAGACAGGGAGCCAGGGGTGCTAGAAGGATGGTGGGAGACAGGTGGCTGACATCGCCCTGTAGGTGTTGGGGGAGCCCAACTCCAGGGCATCCCTTGCCCCACAGCAGCCCTGGATCCTCAGGAGGATGGAAGAGGCTTTTGTCACAGGGTCACTGAGCTGAACACATAGCCCAGAGGGCACCTGCCAGGCAGGCAGGAGTCACCAAGCAGAGGGAGTTTCTTCTGCCACGCCTAGGTCTTCCCACGGTGGCTGTCAGCATCTGGGCTCCTTGGGTCTCTGGCGTGGATGGCAGTGGTCTGATTACTGATCCCCCTCCCTGCTTTGATCTGCTGTGTGACCATGGATGGGTCCCTTGACTTCTCTGG
This sequence comes from Heterocephalus glaber, assembly GCF_000247695.1. The sequence goes on along the minus strand of NW_004624747.1, from coordinate 2,067,627 downwards.
GCTTCCGGAAGGTCCTCGCTTGACACCTGGTGTGAGCTAGGCTTTGCTCGTTGCTGCAGGGAAGCAGGCAACTGAGATTCCCCTCTCCCTTGTGTTCCTGGGCTAGAGGGAAAGGCAGACATTGAGAGGAGGGAGAGAGCAGTGTGCTTGATGGAAAGTCTGCCAGCTGGGCTTTAGCTGAGGACCCTGGCCAGGCTTTCTGAGGAGGAACCGTAACAAATTGCCACCACCTGAGTGGCTTAAAGCAACGCAGGTGTATTCTCCCTCAGTCTGGTGGCCAGAAGTGGCTGCAGGGACAGACTGCCTCAGATTCGGGAGAGAAGAATCCTTTCTCTCTTCCAGCTTCGGGTGGCTCCAGTTGCTGGCATCTTGGCTGTAGCTGTATGTTTGTCCTCTCCTTTTCTTATAGGGACCCTGATCCTCGCAGGTCCACCAGAATCCACTGTGACCTCATAAAACCCATCTGAAGTGACCCTATTTCCACACAAGGGCACATTCTGACATCCCAGGTAGACATGCTTTTTTGGGACCACCCTGAGGAAGAGCAAGGTGAACTGAACCCTAAAGACTGTGTGTATGGTGGGTTGCGGTGGGGGGGGGGGCGGTCTCTCCAGGCAGAGGGAGCATCCTGTGCAGAGCTTCTGGGACAGGAGAGGCCCCGAGGCCTGCGTGCCAGGAGCAGATTGAGCAAAGGGGCTGGGGGCTGAGGGGTCACCTGGGGGCCTGGAGTGCAGGTGGTAAAGCAGGGGCATGATGAGGTTGGCTTCCCTTTTGGAGAAAAGCTTATTCTAACTGGAGAGGGGTGGGGTGTGACAGTGACTCTCCGAGTGACTGTCCAAGTCCCCGCTTTAAGGTTTCCCTGTAAACAGGCTTACATTCCTCTAGTGTTTTAATCTTCAAACCCCCAGCCGGTGGGCAGGGCAGGACTGTTATCCCTTGAGGAAATAGAGGCCCAGAGCGGCTCAGCAGTTTCCCTGGGTTCACACAGCCAGGTTGGAGAAAACACAAGGCTGTGGCAATGTCTTGTGACTGTTCCTCAGGCCTGGAGGTCAGCGAAAGTCCATCCTCCAAGATGGCTGGAATTCCAGGCCAAGGCATTGATCTTATACCCATTCCTGCCTGTGCCTTAGTATTTGCCTAGCTAAGAGAGGGTTAGCTACTGGCCCAGGGAAGCAGCCTCCAGCACTAGAGAGTGTGATTAATTCCCTTATCTGTGTGAGCTGCTGGTAGTTCCCCCATTCAGATCAAAGCGAAGGGCCCACAAAGGGCTGTGACCTCTGACCTGTCCACTGAGCATTTTCCAGCGTCTCCATGCAGTCATGGCCCCAGGCCCAAGGCAGTGGCAGGATGACCAGGACCGTTGCAGAGCCTTGGAGCTGCTATCTATAGGTGCGAATGTATATTCCCATGGAAAATAACTTTCTTCTTGTGGGGAGGAGGAAACCTGCAGGTGTTCAGATGAAACACGCCGGGCATGAACAGAACAGTGTTCTGGGGTTTTAGACATCAGCGAGGCTGGCACAGCATTTGCCTAGCATGAGCAAGGCTCCGGGTTGCATCTCCTCCCCCAGTACTGGGGAAGCCCCTGTCCTCAGAGCCTGGCCTGTGTCCTGGATCTGAAAGTCCCATTGTCGTGAAAGGCCCTTATTTCCTGCTCAGCTTCTTTGTCTTCAGTTCCTTCCTTGTCTCTGCCCTTTCTGAGGAGGGAACGAGAGGCAGGAAGGGCTGGCTGCTCTCTCACACCAGTGCCCTCTTCCTCAGGGTTGTCCCCTTTCCTTGAAGACTTTTCTTCACCTGTCTGAGAGGGTTTGGCATGGGGCCTCCTGGAGAGAGCTGGAAGTGACTGCTGCTTCTGGCTGCCCGGTGCAGCTGAGGCCCTCAAGGTGCAGCTGTGTGTTATTGGGTGGTGGTAGCGTGGGGGACCTGAGGTAAATTTGGCTCAGGATCTGAGCACTGGTTTCCTTCCTCTTCGGAGGAAAGGTCCTGTGTGGAAGGAATCATGCCCTCTATTCTGAGTTCTGAGCCCATGGAGGGGCAAGGTGGGCTGGCATGGTGGCAGCAATGCTTGGCCTGAGGATGCTAGATTGGGTTTGGGACTCTGCAAAGAGACTTGGAATGGCCCTGAGAGATGACACTTGTATCTTCCACCCAAGCACCTTCCCTTGCGTATTTTCTCATATACATTCATCCCCTATCCAGAGTGGCTACTCCCAACCCTGACTCTCACTGCATAGCCCTTGCTTTGTTGCCTTTGGGGCCCTGCTGGACTCAGAAACAATTTCTCTCTCTCTCTTTTTTTTTTTTTTTTTTTGAGACAGGGTCTCACTTTGCAGTTCAGGCTGACCTTGAATTCACTATGTAGCTGAGGCTGGTCTCGAACTTGCAGTGCTCCTTCTCCCTCAGCCTCCCGAGTGCTGGGATTACAGGCCTGTGCCACCAGTCCTGGGTGAACAATTTCTTTTAACTCATGAGCTGTGTGACTTGTGACTCCAGACGCTTCATCAGTCCCCTTTGTCCCGTGTCCCTGATGCTTAGAGCAGTGCCCAGCCTTGTGAACAGTCCTTCCAGGGTGCACTGGGTTGGTGCGTGGACCTTGCCCTGCCTCCGACTCTCTCCAGCTCAGCATCCTCACCTCAGGAACCAGGGAGCCGGTGGTCTTGGAGCTGGAAGATTCAGGACTGCTGGGCCCCAGGAATTCAGGGCTGGTCAGGGCCCTGGGGGAAGTGCTAGGCCAGGGCAGGAGTGTGAGAGGAGGGCTGACCCTGAGCCATGGGAAAGGGAGGGTCCTGGGTGGGGAACGAACTATTTGGGCTGAGTTCCCAAAGCTTAGCAAGAGCTTAAGAGCCTCTGCCCTGCTGCGGCCCGAGAAAACACACGGTATTGTCTTAGCTCCAGGGTCGGTGCCGGGAGGCTGTGCGGGACCTCTGCCAAAGGGGCTCTTGTTTATTTGAGGTTTCAACAAAAAAAAGGGCTGTCCTCTTAGAACTCTAGCTCCAGAAGCCTCCTTGGGGTTTTGGGATCAGGGCAGGGGATGGCAGGGCGCTTCTCTGGCTCTTTGTTAAAAGAGTAAAAAACTTTTTTTGTTTTGAAAGAACATTGTGTACACTGAACAGCAGGAAGAAGAAATATCACCCAGGAGCCCCCCATGACTGGAGAAGTATTGGCACTTTAGTAGGGGCAGTGTGTGGTGCATTTGTTTTTCGTCTCCATGGATTATACTGGTAACAACTTCTTTTTTGTTTCTGCAAAAGCCCTGGATGTGTACAGCTTTCTTTCCACACTTAGCACCATACCACCAGCCTGTTTGTAAGCTTACTTTGTGACAACTGCAGAAAACTGCCAGTGAGCAGAATGTCACAGTCTTGTTCAATCACTCTCTCACCATGGGACACTGAGATGACTCCACATTTCTTCATCCATCACTCTAGTCTTGTACCCCTGCATCCTCTGACCTTAGCTTTCTGTTCTAAGGTATTGGGTACTTTTCAGTTCCCTCCAAGAGTCTTCTGACTCAGGACCTTTGCATAGCCTCTTCCTTCTGCCTCCTTCATTGACTGTCAGTCATCACAGCTTGTATGAAACCTCTCTTGGGTTTCTCTTTGATATCTGCCTGTCTCCCCCTCCTTAGTCTCTGAGCTGCCTGGCACAGGGATGTTACCCCCCTACCTTCCTGATATCATTACTCTGACCCCAGTGTCCAGCCCAGAGCCTCTTTGGGCCAAGAGTCTTAGTTTCTTGCATCATAAACGTTCATTCTTGAGTAATGAAGATGAGGAGGACTCTTCTTCCTGTCTTCTAGCTTGTTGATTGAGGGTGAATACTTCTTGTGATGTGGGTAAGGAATAAACTTTTATTTTAGCCTCCAAAATATGAGGTAAAAATGAAAACAAAGCTGGGTGATGGTGCATACTGTGTAATCCCAACACTCTGGGGGGTTTAGACAGGAGGATCACAAGTTTGAGCCTAGCCTGGGCAACTTAGCTATCTAGTGAGACTCTTCTGAAAATTAAAAGTAAAACTGAGCTGAGGCTGCAGCTCAGCACAAAGGGCCTGGGTTCAATCCCTAGTGCCACCAAAAAAAAAAGAAAAAATGAACAACTCCCCCCCTGCCCCGTGAAACCCCATCCAGTCCTCCCTCGACATGCAGATACATGTGGTGGGTCTGTGTAACGATGGCGGTTACCATGGGACCCACGGCATCAGCACCACCATGGTAAAGGAATTTCTCTTTGTGAAGGTCTTACTGTGTGCCAGGCACTGTACAAATGCTTCTTACAACTCCCTAAGAGGTGCTCTTTGGGTCCACATATTCCAGATGAGGAAACTGGGGCACAGAGAGATGGTATAATTTGCTGATCACACAGGTTGTGAGTGGTTGAAGTAGGATAAAAATCCAGGCAGGATGGGTCTGGAGTCTGCTCCTAACCCCTGACTCATTTAGATGCACAAGCCTCTCTTTGAGTGAGTGCACACACACATACACGCCTGCTCACACTGTCCTGACCTTCACAACCACAGAGTCACATAGCTCCTGGCCACCCCGGGTGCCTTACCTAGCCTTGCATCACAGGCTCCAAATACACACATCTCCTACTTACCCAGACTCCTGGGACCATGTTCTCTGGACCCCCACGCACCTCGGGATCCCTGTGTGCACAGGTGTGTGCCCAGTGTGTGTCCACGTGGGTGTGGTGTTGGGCTTGGCCTGCAGAGCCACCGGGTCCAGCGTGGATAGGCCACCTCCAGAGTGTCAACAAGTGTAAGGCAGCAGGCACTGGCTGCACCCTTCCCTGAAGGGTGGAGGGGTGGTGTTGGGGTGACCCAGCCTTGCAGGAGGGCAGCTGTAAGAGTGTTGGCCTTGGACTCCTGCCACAGGCTGGATGCCTGTATTCCTGCCTCATGTGTGGAAAGGGCCAGCAGTGGGGTGGGTAGCTAGGCACCAGGCTAGCCTCTTCACGAATCTGGGGAATCTGAGGCTCAGTTCATGCGCCCAGAACAAAGCCACACCACCAGCACAGGCAGTGCCTATTACTGGGCCTCTGTGAGGACGTGCCCGCTGCCTCCTCCTTTCGGAAGATCTGCCAGTTGTGCACAGCAATGGAGCCTTTCCTGCCAGCTGTGGAATGTGACACGATGTGTGACTGTGGACAAGGCAGGTCATCTCTGTAAGCCCCAGTTTCCTCCTTCCTCAAGGAGAAACAATCACAATCCTTTTGTTTTTGGTACTGGGGATCGAACTCAGGTCCTTGCGCTTGTGCAGCAGGCGGCGAAACCACTGAGCTAAATCCCTGGCCCTACTTTTTTTTTAGTCCATGTTTGCAGTACATAATGATTATATTGATCTTGGGGAGCTGGTACATGTACATAACATAGCTTAATTATTTTTTCCTCCCTTTCCTCTTCTCTCCTTCCCTTCTCCCTCCACCTCTTGGTTCCCTTCTCACTTGAGAAAGATCTACTCCCTACTTTCTATTATCTATCTTTTATTTTGCTCTTTTTTAATATTTTGGGATTTTCATAGAAGGGAAACCATGCAATATTTAAACGCTTGTGTGTCTGATTTATTTCACTTAACATCATGGTCTCAAGGTGCATCCATCTTCCTACAAATAACAAAGTACTACTCTGTATGGCAAAGTCGTACTCCATTGTGGGTAAATACCACATTTTCTTTATCCATATAGGCTGTTTCTAAGATTTAGCTATTGTAAACTGTGCTGCTATGAACATGGGTATGCATGTATCACTGAAATATGATATCATTAACTCTTTTCAGGAAAATATCCAGAAAGGGAATAGCTGGGTCAAGTGGAACTTTTGGTTTTAGTTTTTGAGAAATCTCCATACTGATTTCCATAGTGCTTGTACTAGTTTATATTCCCACCAACAATGTAGAAATGTACCTTTTCCCCTGCAGTCTCACCAATATTTGTTATTTGATTTCCTTATGACGGCCATTCTTTCTGGGCTAAGATAGAATCTCAGTGTTGTTTTAATTTGCATTTCTCTAATGGCCAGTGATGGTAAACATTTTTTCAGTATTTATTGGCCATTTATACTTCTGAGCAGAAGAAATACATTTCACTGGCCCAGTTTTTTATTGGGTCTTTTGTTCTAGGGATCTGTTTTTTTGAGTTCTTTACAGATTCTAGATATTAGTCCTCTGAGTGAGGAGTAGCTGGGAAAAACTTTTCCCTTTTCTGTAGGTTGACTCTTCACTCTGTTGATTGTTTCTTTTGCTGTGCAGATACTTTTTAGTTTGAGACCATCTCATTTGTGGATTCTCTGTACTATTTCTTGTGCAACTGGGGTTCTGTTCAGAAAGTCCTCACCTATGCCTATGACGTCAAGAGTTTTATGTATTTTATCTTCCAGCAGAAACAATCACAGTACTTGCAGTCTCCAGTAATTATGAGGTTGATCTCTATACAGGGTGTGTTGTAGAGCTGGGCATGTGTGTGTGGAACACAAGCTTGTTTTCTTGTTCGGCTATTTTCCCATGGAGGCAGGAGATTGGGGACTGGGGGTTTCCCAGGCCCTCCCATCTCCTCCTGTCCCCACCCAGGCACAGCTGCAGCAGCATTTTAGGGGCTGGATTTGCTACATGGCAGCTGTGACTCATGCTGCACTGCCAGGCGCCACCTGTGGACTCTTGGGTTTTGGGGCATCACCTTTGGGGGAAGTGGGGCAGAATGCTAGGGCTCAGGCCCTGTGGGAAGTCAGTGGCCCCTAAAGAGCTGGATCTTTCACCTGGATGTCTTCTGGGAGAGAGGAATCTTAACTTGCAGGGTTTGTGCTGTGATGAGCCCTGGGCTGTTACAGGGTCTGGGACTGAGGGAACACACCTACTCTGTGATAGTGAATTTTGTCTTTGGCATTACTGGCTGTCGCAGACCAGCTGCAGTCGATGTAGGGTAGGAAGGGGAGAGGTCCTGGGCCGGTGATGAGAAAAGAACCTTCACAAGCAATGTTCAGGTTCCCTCTGAGAAGTCTCAGGGTCTGATTTATTTTTATATCTTTAACCAATAGCTAAGAGGCATTGGGCGGAATATGTTTACATTTTATGTTGCCTTAGCAATATCTGATGAGGTAAAGGTTATTTTTGCTAAACAGTATATTTTTTCTAAGCTGATTCATTTCATTGAACATCATGAATACATTTCTTAAAAATCACAATTGTCCCCTTATTTTCCCATACCTAAGCAGAACAGAATGTAACTTAATCAAAATCTCCAGAGAGTAACTTAATCAAAATCCCTATATCAGCGGGGGTACAAGCAAGATTTAATTAATTAAATGTCAAACTTGTGGTCACCAGCTAGCCCTTGAGAAACTGCACAATGGTTAATATAGTTTGTTATTAGCTCTCTATTTTTCTATACTTCTATTTATCTTACCTAAGTGTCATTTGGGTTCATAGTCCATGAGCAGGAGATATTTACAGCACTTTGAGAAATATTGAGTAACTTGACCCCTTAATGTATTTACCTGTTTTAACTCTCTTTCTTTTTCCCATTTTTCACTATTTTTTACACCTAAAGTCTGTCCTTTCTATCTCTTTATAAGACCCCCTTAGTAAAAAGAATGTCAGCAATAAGAGAGGGAGTTATAGTAGTGGGAAAACAGAGGGGGTTTTAGGAGAGGTTTCTTTAGAAGTGGATGAGGTAATAGAACTAAGAGAAACTGGAATTTGGGACTTTTGAGCCAGATCAGATTTCAATACATCATTGCCAATTTGTCTCATGGAGAGTTCGTTGTTAGTCACAAACACAGTGACTCCTGTGACCAGAGTAACAATTATAAACATTATGGCAAGAAAAAAATAAAATATGAGGGTACGATGTGTTCCACCCTTTCTTTCCCCCAGCTGGAACTTTCTCAAGCAGCAATGGAGGTCGATTGGGCTTCGCCAACTGGCTTCTGTTAGCATTGGATATCTTCCCCTCCTGGACCCAGGGCTGGCCCCGTCTTGTTCACAGCTGTGTCCTGCCTGCTAGTAGAGGTCTTCTTAGGAGATAGTAGTGCATAGTAGGAGACCAGGAAAAACTGGACCGTACATGAGCAGTGCTAAGCACCTTTTAATTTATGGTAATGGTGACTGAACTGAGGGGTGCTTTACTGCTGAGCTATGTCCCCAGCCTTCTTTATATCTTGAGTCAGGTCTCACTAAGTAGGTCAAGCTGGGCTTGAACTTGTGATCCTCCTGCCTCAGTTTCCAGATAGTTGGGATTACAGATGTGCACCACTGCACTCAGCACCAAGTGGTGTTCCAGTCAATCTCTTGGGTACTATTCAAAGTAAGTAGGAGTCTTAGCCCATTTAACAGGTGGGGAAACTGAGGCTCTGGGAGTAAAGGAACTTGCTGCAGCTTGTTGAGGTGGGGTTTGGATCTGAGTCTTCACACTCTGAGCACTACTGAAGCCGATGCCCACTTGCCAGGTCCTTATCTGGCGCAGCCTGACTTCCTTCCCCTGTACCTGCCTCAAAGCCAGAAGTTCTCATGTGTGTGGATGGAGGATGCTGACATGTGAGATGTCCTCCTCGGAGAGGAGTTCCAGTGAGGGCCCTGACAGGTGGGCGGTAACTCCACCCTCTCCCACTCAGGAAAGTGGATCAGAGTGCCAGGGAAGCAGAAAGAGGATTTTAGGAGTACCCCAAGCCTGCCTTTGTCCTCTCCAAACTCAGCCCACACCACTGTCCATTGCAGCTGTGCAAGGAGAAATCTTTTTCTTTCTCTCTTTCTCTTTCTTTCTTTCTTTCTTTCTTTCTTTCTTTCTTTCTTTCTTTCTTTCTTTCTTTTTCTTTCTTTCTTTCTTTCTTTCTTTTTTCTTTCTTTTCTGTCTTCCTTCCTTCCTTCCTTTCTCTCTCTCTTTCTCTCTTTCTTTCTTTCTCTCTTTCTCTTTCTCTTTCTTTCTCTCTTTCTTTCCTTTCTTTCATCAGTACCAGGGATCAAACTCAGGACCTTGCACTTGCCAGGCAGGTGCAGTGCCACTGAGCTACATCCCCAGTGTGCAAGGAGAAATTTCTACTCTTCCATGCCCTGAGCCCTTTTCTGACTCTAGACCTCATGATTGTCCCTTGGCTGTCTCCCTCCAGTCTTCCTAATCATATAGCTGAAATGTCACCTCCTTCCGGACACCTTCCTTCATCACTTGATCTGTGGGGCCCAACTGGGATTCATATCACAGACCCCAGTCCCCACACCTCCCTTGTCACATGCTGTATCTGGTGAGTGGGCTTATTCACAGCCTTCCCCATCCAGCTCTATAAACTCCATTAAACAGGGACCTCGGCATTCAAATTCATCTCTGAAGACACAGTCTGGCATGTCATAGGCCAGCGAATCTTTTTGGAAAAATTGATAAAAGAGCAACTCTTTAAAATGCAGCAAGGTAAAATGCTAGAGCCCCACAGATCTGGGTAGTCAGTGGCTTATGGCCTGTGTCACAGTGGGGTGTGTCTCTCCATTGTATCAGTGGTACTCTGAGCCAGTCTGTCCCTGGTGAGTCAATGGTTCTAGGAATGAGGGGTGTCATGGGTCAGACTCCCCAGAAGCTGAGCTGAGTCATTGCCGTAGAGCAGGCTGTTTAGTAGGGTGGCAGTATGCGGTAATGAGCAGGTTGCCTCTGAGGCCCCTGTGCTGGGGACCTGGGGCAGGATGAACAGACCTCTGCTGGGTCCCACTGAGGTGCAAAGCCAGGTCCTAACCCCCCAGCAGCAGCAGAAAGGAAGTTGTCCACCAGCACCCAGAGGCTGTGAGTGGCATCCAGCTAGGCCAGGGCAGGGGTAGCCCATGGTGGCTGCACACACAGGGTGGCAAATATGTGTGAAGACCTGGCTGGCTGCAGCAGGCAGAGGTTGGGAGACCAGAGCACAATCCCAAATGGGCTGGGATGAGTGAATGACCTCTCATTCCTGCTCCTGCTTGGGATCTGGGTAATTTGCACTGCTGTATACTGAGCACCTGCTGTGTACACCCTCCAGCCTCCTTGCTTCCTTTGGGACTGGGTGGGGGGTAGAGCACAAAGCCCATCCCTTCCTCCCACCCTTCTCTGTGTGTGTGCAGGCTGTGAAGGGCCAGACTCCTCAGGCCCTGCTTTCTCCCAGGATCAGAATAATTAGTGGTGACACTGTTGAGGATGACAGCTGATGCCTGTGATGGCTACTGGGACTGTGCTGAGCTCTTCTCTAGTGTGATTGCCTGAGATCAGCAACTGAGGCCATGAAGTACATCCCTGGGTTCCTTTTTTTTTTTTTTTTTTTTGGTACTGGGAATCAAACTCAGGACCTTGCAGTTGGAAGGAAGGCAGCAGAACCACTGAGCTAAATCCCCGGCCCCCTGGGTTCCATTTTTTAAAAAATGCTTTTATTTTTTTGCAGAAGTAAGAATTGAGCCCAGGGCTGCTGTACCATTGAGCTATATCCCCAGTCTTCTCCCTCTCTCTCTCTTTTCTTTTTCATGTTGTGACAGGGTTTTACTACATGGTGGACTCTAATTTGCAATCCTCCTGCCTCAGCTTTCCTAACCTTCATTCCATTTTATACGTAAGGAAACCAAGGCTCAGAGAGGTAGAGAGAGTTCCCCAAGGTCACACAGCTGGTAGAGGCAGAGATGGCTGGATCCACAAGGCCACTCTGAAAAATTGTGCAGAAGGACACAGATAGTACAAGGAGACCAGGGGCTCCTGGCTGCCAGTCCTGCGTGTCACCCCTCAATTTGGGCTTCCTCTGGGATCTTAGTAACTGGTAATTATGCTGGGTGAAATTAAGGTCTGGGAGAACTGAGAGCAGGTGGTGTTTAACTGAATTTAGTGTTGGGCTGAAGTTTGGAGCTTGCAGTGTGTTCTGTAGCAGGGCCAGGTAGGTTGAATTCAGGGAAAGGGCTCACAGTGACTCATCATGGAACTGACTCCTGTTGGGAGTGCACTCAGGGTCAATCAAGAGCTTCATGGCTGCTGACTGTTGGGTCCTCCTGTGTATGTTACAGAGGTGAAGTACAAGGTGGTGGAGCCAGAGAGCAGCCCCTCCAGGGCTTTGCCTCCCCACACAGCTGGGCTCCTGGCATGGTGTCCTGGGTCTGTCACTGGGATTGTATTTCACTTTAGATGGAATTGGGAGTCAATCTATCTGCCTGGAGTTCAGGTAAGGGCTAGGAAGCCTGGAGTCCTGTCTTAGGTTTGGTCCCCTAGAAGCAGAGCTCGAGACCAGCATTCTTCAGAAGTGATTGACAGGGCCGTGACTCTCAAGTCCTGGAGGGAAGCAAGACCTGACCCCTTAGTGAGCTCTGGAACCTCCAGCTATGTCTGGCTGAGAGGCAGGTGAGAGTCCCATGTCCCATGTAATCGATTCATTGGCCATAGGATGCCCTGGTTTGGGGGTCACAGGGAAGAGTGAAGGTCTTAGGCCAGCCCTTTGGAGGACAGCTCTCCTGGGAAAGGGTGTCACTGTGAACTGTCAGCATACAACTTTTACAGTAGCTGGGGGAAGAGTGGAGATCCAATAGCATCTCCTCTAGGTATAATACTGGGTTGTCCTGAATCAGCTGTATAATTTTATGCAAGTCACTCATCCTCTCTGGGCCCAAATTTCAACTTTTATACACATAAGGGGCTTGCACAGAATCGCTGTTGGCTCCATCTCATTTTTAACCTCCACCAAATGACTTATTTTTTCATTCATGCATTCATGCACTTCATCTTCTGTCTACCGTGCACCTCCTCTATGCTAGGCACCTTGCTGGGTGCTGAGGATAAAATGGAATGTGACAGAAAGGGCCTCTGCCTCCAGGGTGCCAGGCAGGCAGGTGAACAGGCATAAAGCAATGGGGTCAGTGTCACCAATCAGCGGAGAGTTCCAGGGTGGGGGTAGGGAGGGCCATTGCTGTAGCAGCACAGATAGGTAGTGCCGCACTCAAGGAGGAGGTGACTGGCATTTTACTGCTGTCTCTTTCCCATCCTTGGTGGGATTCTTTCAGGCCTCGGCTTCCTGTGGGTCTTGCCAAGCAGGGGAATTGCAGGTGTGACGAACAGTCATGGCACAAAAAACCCAGGGCTCTGGGATGAGCGTGTGAGGAGTTGGCGGACAGGGCTGCTGGGGGTGGCTCGGGTGCTGGGAATTGTGGTGTATACGCAAAATGGGAGCCTTCTGGGGCTGGAGATGGCGTAGGGACAGGAGTTGAGGTTCCTGGTACCCAGGGACAGATCATGTGAGGCCATGGCCAGGGGTACAGACTTGATCTTGAGAGCACCGGTGGGCATGGAAATTCATGTTATAGCACAGCCTCCATGTGCACATGGTGGTGGAGCTGAATCCTAAAGTCTATTTGTGATTCTATTTTTTTTGGTGCTGGGGATCAAACTCGGGTCCTTGTGCTTGCGAGGCAGGTGGTGGAACCACTGAGCTAAATCCCTGGCCCCCAAAGTCTATTTGTAAAGGCCAGATGAAATTGCCAGGTCATTGGCCAGCGTGGATTCAGCCTTCATGGGTCCTGGAGAATGGTTTTCCACAGCGACCATGCCACTTCAAGCCAGTCTTAGTCCCAAACCCTTCTTGGCACTTGCTCATGTCAGCTGCTGTCATTGGGCATTATGGGAAATGTGGAGCAGGCTAGTGTCTTGCTGTGTTTTTAATTTATGTGTTCTCTGTGACCAATGATGTTTTCATGTAATTATTGGTCATGTGGGGACTTTTTTTTGTATATGTGTAAAGTGCCCAATGAAGTTTTTGTCCTTAAAAGAAAACTAAGTTGTCCATCTATTTCTTATCAATTTAGGGCTCTTCATATATTCTAAATAGAATGCTTTGGGAAACATGTGTATATGTATGTGTACATATGTGTGTGCACACATATACATTCACACACACAAACATGCATGTATACATATACATCTTAATATAAGTTCATGGCTTGTCTTTTACTCTGCTGTCTTCTGATGAACAGAAGTTTGCTTAAGATCCATTTATCCCACGAAGTTCAAGAACAGTCGTTTGTCCCATGGAAAGGTTTCTGTGTAGAGGGTAAAATGTCTAGATTGGCCTTTTGGGAAGCTAACAGCTGCTCCAGTGTGGACAAGGCCAGAGCGTTGGTGGCTGTGGTCCCCAGGCAAGAGAGGGCGGTGATGTGGACTGAAGTAGGGAGGAAGTCTGGTTCGGTGTGTGTGGACGGAGAGCACAGCTGCGGAGGTAGAGGCAGGCTGGATGGGACTTCGAGGGGACTTGCTCTCCTAGAATCCGTTAGGGCACTTTCTGGTTAAGAGATGCTGACTCACCAGCCCCCAGACTGGACCATCAGGTTGGGCCTCTCAGCCTTTCTCCAAACTGGGCAGGCCCCAGTGGCTGGTAGTTTCAGATAATGCCTGCTGTTCGGCCCTGTTGGCAGCTGAAGAGGACTCCTATAGCCGGGAGACTCTGTGTTTATACAACCCTGGAGAAAAAGCAATTTTTATATTTTATAAACAAGCATACATTTGTATGTTATGTAGATACATTATATAAAATGTCGAATACATATAATAAGGTGCCTGAGGATGTACATATGTGTCTATATGCATGGATGCCTCTGGACTTGTGATATGCTTAGTTCTTATCAGCACACGGTGGGGTGCAGATGCAGTCAGTGGTGAGTGCTTTGACTCTTCCTGTCCTCCGAAGCCTCCTGGCCCAGTGCATGGCCCTGGAGGGTGCTCCTCGCTGCTGTCCAGTATCAGGAGAAAGGACTGCACTGCATGTATCAGCCCAAGAAAAAATCCAAGTTCAAAACTGAAGTGGACTTTCTACTGAATTTGTATTGCTTTCACCCCATTGTGAAGTCAAATAATTGTAAGTTGAACCATTTTAAGTGCAGGACCACCTGTGCATATCACATCATAAATCAGGACCTGTATGTTGGAGTTCTGACTGGCATGTGGACGAACCCTGGGGTAGGAAATGCCTCTCTCCCTCTCTGTGACCTGCTCTAAGACCCACATAGGCTTGCCTCATGTTTGCACTTTGCATTTGTCATGGAAGTACCTGGTTTAATGATCCAGGAAGAAAACCGTTTTGGGCCTTTCCCCCCCAAATATCTAGGGAGTGCTTGGACATGTGGGGGGGCACCATGAGTTGGAGGTAACCATGGTAACTATTGAGCAGGGGGGGAGCTGGGCAGAGTGCTGAACATCCTCAGCTGCTGTAGATCGGGCTGCCCCAGGTGTAGGTCCACCGGCAAAAGTGGGGCACAGATGGTGTTTTGGGGAGGTGACTCCAGGCAGCTCTGTTGGGTGAGTGTGGAAGTGAGACCAAGGAGTCCAGGAGCTGAAATAGGGCATGGTGCCCAGACGTGCACACCTCAGACTTCCCCTTTGGTGTTGGTGGCAGCTGCTTTGGTCACCCACTTACTGCGGTGTTGGCCTGGGCTGCTGGCACAGCAAAGCCAGCCTTGGCCAGAGGGCAGCAGATGTGTCCTGCAGGCTGCCTTCTGGGTCTAGCGGTCACAGGGCTGGGCACCAATGCTGGGGCCGCACCCTCCTTGTGAAACATTGGGAAGCTGTGACATTTGTCTCTGCCACTATGAACTTCAACTTGGTGCTTTAAGGTCTTTGGTATTTTTAACCCTCCAACCCCCATATTATCAACACATTTTCTCAGCAGGCAGCACAGCAGAGGAATCAGGAGGGTGGGCTTCATGGCCTTTGTGAATTTGAGCCTCAGCTTCCTCATCTGCAAAATGGGGGCAAAGTACTCCTTGCCTTAGGGATTGCAGGGAGAAATGCATTTTTGTCTATAAAGTGTTTAATGTGAAAACTGGCTGCATGTTCAGATAGAAACTTCTCTTGTTGTATAATACTCAAAAGTTATGGTTAAACAAAGAGAAGATTAAAATTACCCATAGTCTCATCTCCTGCCACTGACAGATAGCTTTAATCAGCATTTCCTTATGGAGATTTTTCCTACAGCTTTCTCTGTGCCTCCATATATTCATATCATATACCCACATATGACACAGGAAATGGGATCTTAACACCCATGTTGTACCTAAATGTTTAAAAATTTAATTTTCACCTATATAATTGGCTAGATAGGTACTGAATACATTCACAAGAGTCACACTGGAAAGTTAGCCAGGCATGATGTTGCACACCTGTAGTAACAGCTGGTTGGGAGGCTGAAGCAGGAGAATCTCAAGTTCAAGGCTAGCCTGGGAAAATTAGCAAGACCCTATCTCAAACTAAAAAAGGCCTGGGGCTGTAGCTCAGTGGTAGAACAACCACCTCTGGATTCAGTCCCCAGTACTGGAAAAAGAAAAGAAAGAAAGAAGAGAAAAGAAAGTTATCAGAGTGTAGACAGGGAAAAAAAACCCCTCTCTCCCACCCCTCTAACCTCAGCCACCCATCTCCTATTCCTCAGTGAACAAGCTTACAACTTTCTTTTTTTTTCCTTTTTTTTTTGGTGCTGGGGCTTGAACTCGGATCCTTCCGCTTGCGCAGCAGGCAGCAAAATCACTGAGCCAAATCCCCAGCTCCACAACTTACTTTTTTTGAGTACCAGGGGTCGAACTCAGGACCTTGTGCTTGTGAGGCAGGTGGTGGCACCACTGAGCTAAATCCCCAGCCCTTATGACTTATTTTAAATTATATTTTACTCCCTCCCCTGAAACTCTTTGTAACTGCCTCTAGCTGAGTGTGTAAAAGATTCGATTGTGCTTACTATATATAACTGATCATCTACCAACGAGGGGAACCTGAATGAATTCCTTGCAGGTGGAAAAGGTGATCTCAGATGGTGAACTGTAATTCTGGCCCTGCAAATTGAGATATTTCCAGCCACATGTGCCAGTTAATAAAGATGAGGGCTTGGGGGCTGAGGGGCAGTGTCGATCCGGGGAAGCACTGGCGGGCCTCAGCCCAAGCGCCAAATGCCCTGTGCCTGTGGTGGGTCACTTCATGCCCTGGAGCCATCATGAGTAGGGCCTTTCATTAACCCAAGCCTTCTAACTCACCCTGCCCTGCTGTCCCCTGTGTTTAAGGCAGAGGGACAAAGAGATGGAAATAAGCCATTCTCCTCAGTGCCAGAGGTCACACAACCCCGGACAGCAGGTAATTATTATTCAGTTCAATCAGGCTGGGCAGGGATTGGGGACTCAGCCCTGGAGCCCACAGCTTCCCAGGTTGAGAAGTTGGAGAATGAAGTTAGATGCGGTTCAGAGGCCAGACCTGCCCCCCCCCCCCC
>NW_004624747.1:1941310-2051321 GCF_000247695.1 Heterocephalus glaber | reverse complement strand
CCCCCCCCCCCCCCCCCCCCCCCGCCAGGTGACTTCCTCCCTCTGAGCCTCAGTTTCCATGTCCTTATATGGGGACTGCACAATGCTGTTGCACAGGGCAAGCTTTCTGCTGTCCCTAAGGTCCCCGCACGTGCAACCTGAGCGCAGGAAATGGGAATAGTCCTGCAGAGACATTGAATTAAAAATTCCATTGAACTCTAACCAGCTGACACTTAAATTTTAGTAGCTATGTGAAAGGTCATTGCCAGGTCCTAATTTGAGGATTTGATGCTGTTAAAAGGAAACAGGAACTGGTCATTCAGGTCTCTGGTGGCCCTTAGGGACCAACCAAGGAGTTTTGCAGAGGATGGAGTTAAGGCCCCATTCAGCTCAGTGCTGCCCCCTCCAGGCAGCCTTCTCCGTACGCTCCCTAGCCCATCAGAATCTATTTCTATTTCTCCTCCTTCCCTCCTTTCCTTCTTTCTTTTTTTCTATTTACACATAATTTATTTGCTTGAGAGCTATTTATTTTGGTACCATGGATTGAACCCAGGGCTTTTGCACTGTTCCACTGAGCTTCACCACCAACCCTTTTTACTTACTTATTTTTGAGACATGGTATTGCTAAGTCACTAAGTTGCCCAGACTGGGCTGGAACTTGCCATTCTCCTGCCTCAGCCACCACGCCCAGCCAGGAACTTTCTTACCATCCAGAAATGCTGTGTGTGGCTGCCCTGGCTGCTCACACTTGTGCTGATCTGAAGGAGTGCTATTCTGCTTCTCCTTGCTCAAGTTGCTCACCTGCTGCTGGTGCTGAGGATTTGTTTCTTTCAGGATCAGGGTGGTGCTTTTACATCAGCTCTTATTTTTAATTCTTTCCCTAGTGATTCTTTCCTGGATTCTTTGCACAGTTATACCAGCAATGGAACAAGCATACCAAACTCCCTGAGATAAATTCTCCTATGCAAACATCACATGATCTTTCTTTCTTTCTTTCTTTCTTTCTTTCTTTCTTTCTTTCTTTCTTTCTTTCTTTCTGTTGTTGTTGGGTTTTTTTTGGTAGTGGGAATCGAACTCAGAACCTTGTGCTTGCCAGGGAGATGCAGTGCCACTGAGTTACAACCCCAGCCCAGTTTTTTTTTTACTAGCATATATTTGCCATACATAGCACTCACATTCATCATACAGAATTTGTACTCGTACATAATAAATCCTTTTTTTTTTTTTTGAGACAGGGTCTCACTATGTGGGCTAGGCTGTCCTTGAACTCACTATGTAGCCCGGCTGGCCTCAAAATCCTGACGATCCTTCTACCTTAGGCTCTGGAGTGCTGGGATTACGGGCATGCACCACCACGCCCAGCCATGATCTTTCAATTCTGCCTTCCCTTTCCAGGTTTGCTGCGTCTGTGGGGGTGAGTGTGGGTCCCCAACACTCCCCTGCCTCCTGCATACCCTGAGGGCTACCAGGCAGATTGAACACCAGCCATTAAAAAGCAAAACATTTTATTTTGAGGCACAGTTTTGCTAAGTTGCCCTGGCTGGGTCCCAACTTGTGATTCTCCTTCCTCAGCCTCTCAAATAGCTGAAGTTACAGGCATGCACCACTGTTCCCAGCTCAAGGCCCCAAACCATCTCATAGCCCAAGTAGGCTGGCTGTTCCCACTGCTGTAGAACCCAGCTTGTCTCAAGCTGTGGGGACATTGAGGCTTGATCAGGTTCTGCATAGGGGTTTGTGCCCAGGGTGAGGTGGATAGGGTATAAATCTTGCAAGGGAGAGAGCCTCAAGCTTATCCCTGATATTGATCAGGTACGTTTGCAGTAGGATGTCACATTGGCCTGGGAAATGAGGACAGGTGTCCTCAAAGAGTATCATTTCATGAAACTGCTCTGAATGAATGTGTGGGATTCAGGCTAATGGAACTTGTGCTGGGGGCAAAGGACTGTCCGTGGAGAAGGACTAGGATGAAAAAGGCCACTGAAGTCACAGGACCCATTTGAGAATCTGGGATGTGGTATGGGCCTGCAGTATAGACCAAGTTAGTTTTTTAGTGGTGGGAATTGAACCCCTTGCCCAAGGCCATGGACAGTGGGAGCCACTGATGATTTTAGAGCTGTGGAGCGATATGATCAAACCTCACTAGGACTTGAGCTTTGCACAGAGACACAGAGCAGATCTTGGGCTGGCACAAGCAGATGTCTTCAGAAATATATTTGGACTTGAGAGAGTTGTTTTTTTTTTTTTCTGAAATGCAACATGCACGTCAGACTGACGTGTTGTACTCACACGTTTTCTGAGTCCAGCATTGTGTTGTTTGTTATGTTGGGCTGAGTGCTGGGACTGTGAGTATCACTTCCAGGGCTGAGTCTTCCTTCCTGCCTGTCTTCCAGTGCCAGGTGGGGTCACCTCTGGGCTATCTCGAATCACTTTGCTGGGCGAGCTGTTATAATTGGCCTTGGAAACCTACTCAATTTTATAGGAAAACTCTGAGGGCGAGGCCAGCAGAAGCTCTGGCTTATTGACGGTGGCACATCTTCGTGGGACGTGCCCCAGGGGAGTGGTTGGGAACCCTGACCTCCAAGGCTTGGAGTGAGTCAGTGTGGGAAGGTTTCCCCTGGGTGTGAGTCTGCCTGTGTACACCTACAGCTCGAAAAGATGTGTGTGCCTTTTGAACCAGCCACTGCTACACAAAATAGATCTTGGGAAATTAATTGCCTGTGGGTTTCATGGCAGCATTGGGTTTTAATGTTCAATGTTTGGAAGGTTGACAGTTGATGACCCAGTGGTTGGGGCTGGGTTATCTAATGGTGAGATAGCCTAGCAACCACTGTCTGGGTGGTCTAGGTACTGATGTGAAAGATGTTTATGACATATTGTGACATGAAACAACAAAAAAACCAAGTTCCTAAATAGGACGCCTGACCTGATTCCATTTCCATTTTAACTGGAATTCCTGCTGGCTTTGGAAATGCCTGCTGATTCTATTGGCTGTGTGTCAGAATGTTGATGGTGGTTGTGAATGGTGGGATTTAGGATTATTAGAAACATTTTTGCACATCTGTAATTTTGAGTATTTCTGTCTCATGTGGAACACCTGAAGAAGTCTCCCAAAACACTGGCCAAAGCCGGAATATCACAAGATCATTGGATAATTGAAAGAAGATGGTGTTGTGACTTTGGGAAGCTCAATCTTTGAGGGCACTGGGTCATCCACAATCCAGAGCAAGCAGCAAAGTTCTAGTGCAAAGAGCTATAGAGAATATTTTAGGCTTTCTGCACCACATGGATTTTTTTTTATGGAGGAGTATTGGCGATTGAACTCAGGGCCTTTGCCTTTGTACTGTGCTACACCTCCAGCCCTTTTTATTTTGAGATAAGCAGAGTCTTGGTGCTAAATCACTAAAGTTGCCCAGGCTGGTCTAGAACTAGCAACCTACCTGTCTCAGCCTCTCAGAGTGTTGGGATTACAGGCATGCACCACCACACTTGACTGGCCTACATGGATTCTGTGACACCTACTGAATTCTGTCTCTAAGACCAAAGCATAGATACTAATGGCCCTTGTAAATGCTACAGGCAATAATGACAAGTGGGTGTTGTTGCTGTGTTCCAGTAAAACTTTATGGACGGGGGCGGGGATTTAGCTCAGTTGTTTCACTGCCTGCTGCGCAAGCTCAAGAACCCAAGTTCGATCCTCGGTACCAAAAAAGGAAAAAAAAGCAAAACAAAAAACTTTATGGACAGACAGTGGGCTAGGTTTTGCCTTGGAACAATAGTTTGCCAACTCTTGATATAAAGGAAAACAAGAAAAAAAAAATGTAACCTAGCTTGATTAATGGTTTCAGTGAGCGGTCAGCCTGTTCAAAAATAGCACAAATTGTAGGCAGGAACAGGCCAATGAAATTTCAAAAGGCGGATGTTTACAGAGAGGGGGAAAGATAAGTCGTGACATTTTCCCTCCAGATCTCCTTGTGCACCTGGCCTGGGTGTGGGTGGGGAGGGTGGCAGGGCAATTTGGATCGTATTTTGAGGGTCTAAAGGCACACTGGCATGTTGAAGAGGCTGAGAAGTTGCTGGAATGCACCTGTTTGCCAACCCTTCAGTAAACCCCAGAAGTTGTGAGGTCAGAGCATCTAATGGTCCAGGGAAAGATTGGGCAAAGCCACCTCCAGACGGATGCCAGAGCCGGTGCCCTGCACCCTAGTGATGTGACTCTTACAGAAGTCAGGGCATTGCTGATGAACGCAGTTCTTACAGAGGTAGGGCTTGCTCCCTGGAAACTGGTTCTGCCTGTTTTCCAGCAGCCACCAGGGAGGGCATCATTTAGCCTCAGCCATGCTGGATCATTTTTTAAGGAATCAGGGGACTAAGAGATTTCACACATACATCTCAGAACCCAGAAAGTCTGTCTGGATTGAGGGTGCATCAGCTGCAGCAAGAAGTGGACATTTCGGAAGTGACAAGCCTTGGGGCTGAGCCAAGTCTCAATGGCAGAATCTTTAAAGTGACCAGGAGTTTAGCGTCCCCTTGGTCAACCTTCACTGAGGCCCAGTGGGAGGGAGGGGCTGTGTCCCTCCTGGCATCAGGAGAGGGAGGAGCTGAGACATACTAGGGATGATAGGCATAGACTCCATTGTTAGGAAACATCCAGAAAGGGGAAATCCACAGACAGGGAGTGTATTAGTGGCCTCCCAGGCTTGGGGACAGAGTGGGAGCGGCTGCATAACGGCATGACATTACCTTTGGGGAAGTGCTTTCCTCTGGAAGCTGTTTTGATGTGGTGATGAGAGCTGCACAACACAATCTTCTACTTAGAATGGTTTGACTTTCGATTTTTCAACTTTATGGTGACAGCTATATTCATGCATTTAGTAGAAATCATGCTTATCCAAAAAGTAAGTTCAATAATAGTTTTCTTGCAGTATTATTAGAGCAAAATAAATGACCAACATCCACAAATTTAATATTTGTCATCAATTAACTCACATCCAAAAAATTAAAGAAAACATAATTCATCCAAACAGCAGCAAACTTAAAAGGGATTTATTTGTGATTTCCTATATATATTTAGCTTGTATATACAAGACTGTGAATGTATTAAGAGATAATTTCGGGCTGGGGATTTAGCTCAGTGGTTTTGCCACCTGCTGTGCAAGCGCAAGGACCCGAGTTCGATCCCCGGTACCAAAAAACAAAAACAAAACAAGAGATAATTTCTGTTAAAGTTTTCATTGTGTTTCACTTCAAATACTGCACAAGTTAAAAATCTGTTAAAGGGTTTACATTCTGTTATCTGAAACTCCCCATCTCAGACTTTTGTTTTAATGTGGTGGGTTACTTCATTTTCATAGACACTGCCAACAAGAAAGTCTCTCTTTTATGGCTTCTAGGACTTTCATTAATTAGTGTGCATACAGTTTTCATTTTCTATATCATTGTCATTATTGTTGCTATCTTTATCACTTTCTAATGGGAAGCCTGTGGCAGCAGAAGCACCTTTAGTTTCACAGTCAAGAGGGAAAAAGCCAGTTCCACTGAAAGTGTCTTGTCTCTGATAGAAGAGTACATATGCTACTTTGGACACAATTTGGTCTTCAGAAGCAGTGGAGATACTACTGTCATCAAAATAGTACCATTTTCCATCATCTTTATTTTTTGCAAAAGCAGTACAGTGTCCTCCTCCTATCCCTCCATAGTGGTTGGAAACAGCAATCAAATTATAGCGACAAGGACATGCATTTGGATTAATTGGGAATTCTGACATATCCAAGTCATTGATAGGAAAATCAGCTAAAGTATCCAACTTGTCTCTCATGTATCGACGGTAAGAAAATCATTTGAGATGTACTACAAGTACTGGAGGGAGGGACCATAGATCCAATTTCTTTGTGGCTTGCTGATGTTCTTTACAATTTGGACAATACCAAGGATCTTTAGTGCCTAGCTTTTCTTTTGTTGTAAACAGTTCAATGCAATCTTTAAATTTCACAAAAGGTTTTTTAGGAGGTTTACATTCCACACTTTCGTGTTTTTCAAAATCCTCAGCAGCATTTTCATCAAAATATCTTTTTTTTCGATTCAGGATCCCAATCCAAAGCAAGAAAAGATCTTTCTTCTAACCTAAGCTACCTGTCATCAAATCTTATATTCCTGATATCATCTTTGATATAGTTGATATCAGTATTGCCTAAATTGTTGAACTGAAATGTAAACAATCTTTTTTGTGTCCTGTGAGTTGACCTTTGCACGTTTCCTCAGTACCTAACCCATTTTCAGTATCATTATCTCCTCTAACTGAATCTTCAGACTGGCTGTTTTCATTTTCTGAGGGAAGTTCTTGACCCTGGCTGGATTCATCATCTGGTTCATCTGTTTCCATTTCTCTTGGTAAGCCTTCTTCATATATGCCATTTGGGCCATTCCCATTAATATTTTGGTCCTTACAGCAATGTAGGGATCCTTCAGTTTCTTCAGTTTCAGTAGATATTTTGATATATTGGCAAATTCTCAAAAGGAGGAGATTATAAAGTTTATCTTCTGTATTATTTCATGGTACAGCCATAAGAAAAGGCTGACCAAAAAGTGAAGAACCAGTATGGTGGGTATAACTTGAGTGTCTAAATTTTTCTCTTAGACAAACAGGAATAATCACATGCTCTGTATCTTCTGTCCTATTGATATTAATTTCATATACATAAATATCATCCTGTTCCACAATACTACTAAGGTTTTCATCCACAGTGAATATTCTGTGAAATCTATGATTGTATATATCAGTAACTATCATCTTATCTGCAGGTACTCCTGATAAACCAGACAACGCTGTACAAAGATCTAGTATATTTCCAATTTTGGGGACAACCACTTTGTACTGCATAGGTTTAGTAAGTGGATCCATTCTAACTAAATAAACTTTCAAGGTACGTTCTTTCTTCATAGGCGGTGGGAGTGTCAAGTAACAAAAAGGATCAAATGTTACTGAGATCTTAGCACACTCAGGACAAACTAAAGTTGATTTGAAAAAGACATGAAATGTATCTACTATGATAGAGTCATTTCTTTTTAGATGGTTTTCCAGGCTTCTTCAGCAACCACCTCATCTGGTCTTCCATCAGCATCTTTTAATTGTATATATGGTTTTTTCCTAATTCTATTCGAATCCTCATGTAGCCCATCTAATAAGAAAGCTAGTAGTTCTTGACAATCTTGCTGCTGATAGCCAGAGAATTGAGGTGCAAAACGTCCTACCTGCATCTTAAATGCTCTTGGGGTGACATAGCTGAACTTCCCAGACCACATTTGCTTGATCAGTTCAGCATATGATTTCGCTATTTCACCTCTCATTCCTAAGGGATTATCAAAATTCATTTCTTCTTGTTAACTTATCATTGAGGAAATACTCAGTAAATGGAGGTGTATTACTTAAACTCTGAATAGCTGAGTTCATGAAACACTTATTTCCCAAGTTACTTAGGCCACAAAGGCCTGGCTGTTCATTGTTTCTTCCAGGTTCTGAATAATCATAGTTCTTATAAGCAGTATATGATGGGAGACAGTAATTTGAGTTTTTCACATTAGGAGCAGAAGGACCCCTTGGCTACATTCCATCTTCATTTTCCTGTTCTATCACTAACACCTGTCTTTGGTATAAGCCAGCATCCTGAATGGTGCTGTCTGGTTTATTCAGTGGTTCAAACGTATTACTCATGTATTTGCTCCACAATCTGGTCTCCTTTTCAACTGGAATATTGAAGATTTTTCTTATTTCCTTTTCAGTTGTATCTATTGTGTCAGCTTTGCTAAATCTTCAAGTTACAACATAACTGTTCATGTTTCCATTTTCACAGAGCTTCAGTTCTGTCCAGGTAAACTGGGATGCATGGTCACCCTGGGGAAAGCCACCCTGTTCTGACTCCCGGGCTGCACACACCCCTGTTCAGGTTAACCAAAGCCTACATGTTTAGAAGGTCAGGCCTCTTGGGCTTTCACCCAGCCAGCCACGTCCCCTTCAAGGGTAAATGAGCAAACTCTGCTCCACGACTGTCTGTCCCAGGCCCTGTTTATACCTGTCCTTTCCTCAGTTGAGATGTACCCCTTTTTGGGAGAGCACCCCAACTACTCCTCCTTTGAGCTTTTACAGCCCCCATTCTGTCCTCATTAGGGCAACCCCTGCATTTTAAGGTGCTTAGATTCCTACTCCCCACTAGATTGTGCTGCCCACTGTGATCAGGAATAGGGACTTCTTTGCCTCCCTGTATTCCCAGCCCAGTATGGATCTCCCTCAAAGGCTCTTAGTAGACATTCATCAGGACACGAGCTCCCTGAGCTCAGAGTTTACACATGTGGTTTCCTTTATCTCTGTCTGGCTTTGCTTTTGCTTTGCATTGTGGTGAATTTATATAACGTAAAATTTACCATTTTAACTATACCATTGGTAGCATTAAGTATATTCACACCTGAGTAAACATCACTACCATCCACCTCCAGAAGGAGTTTTCTTTTCTCATTGTGAAGCCCTGCACCCACTGAACACTCCCTCCCCTGGCCCTGGCAAACACCATTCTACTGTCCTCACCAATTTGCCTATTGTAGGTGCCTCAGATAAGTGTAATCACCCAGTGTTTTTTATTTTGAGACTGGTTCATTTCAAGTACATAATCTTTCCGAAGTTCATCTACATTGTACATGTGTCAGAATTTCATTGCCTTTTAAGGCTGAATAATATTTCATTGCATATAGAGGTCACATTTTGTTTATTCATCTGTGATGGACAACTGGGTGATTTCCAGCTACTAAGTATTATGAATGCTGTAGCTTTGGACATTGGTGTACAAATATCTGTTCAAGTCCCTTGAACTAAAGAGCAACAGTTCTTTTTTTTTTTTTTTTGGTACCGGGGATGGAACTTGGATCCTTATGCTTGCGGGGCAGGCAGCAGAACCACTGAGCTAAATCCCCAGCCCTCAACAGTTCTTTTGAATATGTATCTAGGAGTAGAACTTCTTCTGGATCCTATGTGTAATTTTTACGTGCTATTTTATTTTATTTTATTTTATTTTATTTTATTTTATTTTACACAAGGTCTCACTAAGTTACCTGGGCTGGGCTGGGCTTGAACTTGAGATCCTCCTGCCCAGGCTCCCACATAACTGGGATTACAGGCAGGTCCTACCATACCTAGCTCTGTAATTTTTTGAGGAATTCCCATACTGTTTTCCACGGTGGCTGTGTAATGTTACATCCCACCTGAAATGCATGAGGTCCCAATTTCTCACATCCTTGTCAACATTTCCTCCATCTCTCCCTTCCCTTCCCTTCCCTTCCCTCTCCTTCCTTCCTTCTTTCCTTCCTTCCTCCCTCATAATTTCCATCCTAGTGAGTGGTGATGTACGCTTGAACCTTTGCACATCATAAAGAACAGTTGTTCTGGTTAAGCCCATGCGGACTTAGGAAGAAACCTGACAAGGAGGGAGGGTGAGATCCTCAACTCCAGCCACTTGCAGGCAGGTCACACTCTTCCTCCACCCTCAGTTTCCTCATCTATAACATGGGGGTCCTTCCAGGACCTTTCTTAGGGTTGTTGAAGGGAAAAAAAGAAAGAATCCTCATAAGGCATCTCACACAGTGTGCTTCATAAACAACCATCTTTATTCTTCCCTTTTAAACCTCTATAAGAGGGTGGAGCAGAGCCCCTTGGGCTTTTGAATGGGTGGAGTGGACACAGTTTAGAGGGAAGCCACTGGTTCTGAGGCCTAGAAAGAAATTTCTTGATATAAGCTACGTTCATAGAAAGAAAAAGGAATTTAAAAAGTGAGCCAAGATTCTGTCCAAGATTCTCAATACTGTTTGTGCATGTGTTTCATTTGCCTCTGCTCTCTTCTAGGCCCTGGCCCTTTGTGTAAGTCTTTGCTGTTGTCACAGCCTCAGATACTGAAGAATACCCTATGCCTCCCCAGCCCCCCATCATTATCATAGCGAACCCCTATTTACAGGGCAGACCTGGCCCTCCCTTCTCGTAGCTGCAAACAGCCCCTTCCCACACCTGAGTGAGGAGCATCATTTAATGTTTTTAATGCAGGAGCATCATTTAATGTTTTTCCCTGTCATATCCACAGCCATCATCTTTTCTAACCCCAAACTCAGACTTGCAGAGTGGTTGAGCTTTTGTGCCCCTGGTAGCAGGCTGGGAAGTGGAGGTCTGGTCACCTGCAGCTGTGTTGCCATTTTCATGACACTGCATGTGGGTTCTTCCACACAGGCGTTATTACTGGGGTGGGTTGTTGCTGTGCTTGTGTGGAAAACAGTGGTGGGCATCTTTGTGTGTGTAGCTTTTCTTTCAGGTTGTTTCCACAGGATAGCTTTTTAGATGTGGGATTACTGAGTTGGAAGTGGGCAAAGGATACTCTTCCTCTGGAGCCGAGGGCCTTGGCTTCCTGCCCTCCTGTACAAAGAGATGAGCTGGCAGTGTGTGGTGATACCCTGCTCATCTGTGAGACACAGCAAGCTCCTGCACAAGAGTTGCAAGTGAATATTGCCGAACTGCTATCATAGCTTACACTGTCCCTGGGAGCAGATGAACATACCTGTTCCCACCCGCACTCCTGTGGGTATTCGTATTTGCTACTCTCTGGGATGTCGGCCTTCAGGTGGGTTATCCAGTGACTTATTTGGGTTCCAGTGTCAGATATGCCCATGAGTGGGACTGGGGCCCTCTTTGCCAGGAGCTCACAGTGTTGAGAGACAGAGCGGGAGACAGACAGGGTCACTGCATATCCATCGGTGCCTGGCCAGGGGGAAGCACAGGGAGTGAGACACAGGGACACAGAGGAGACCCTGACTCAGCCCTGGGGCATCAGGGAAGGATTCCAGGAGGAGATGGCGAGGAGTGGTAAGAACTGAGGGCTGCTTAGAGATGAGCCAGGCAGCAAGGAAATGGCAGTGCAGAGATGTGAGTCACCTGGTTTCTCACTTACTTTCTTCATTGCTGGGACAAAATATCTGACACCCACAACTTAAGGAAGGAGAGGTTTATTTTTCACAAGTTTGTAGAGGTTTCACTCCATAGTCAGCTGGCTCCAAGGCAGGACAGCATGGCAGAGGGGCACAGCAGAGGAGAAGGAGCTCATGGCATGGCACATAGGAAGGAGAGAGACAGATCGAGGGAGGAGTGAGGGAGCTACACCCTTCCAGGCCACGCCCCCTCCTTCAATCAGGCTCCACCTTCCCAAATGGCATTTAGCTCTTAACTCTATCAGTGGACTAATCCACTGATGAATATCATGCACCCATGATCCAACCATCTCCCCCAAAGCTCCACCTATGAACACAAGACTTTTGAGGGGCATCTAAATATAAACCATTACAACTGGTTTTAAATCCCCTCCTTTGTAACTTAGCTAACATGCTTTTATATTTCACTTATTTCTGTTATTTATTGTTTGGTCTCTGTCTTCTTTAATGTCAGCTCCATGAAATAGGCCCCTCTTTGTGTTTTGTTTTGGTTTTTTTTTGGTACCGGGGATCGAACTCGGGACCTTGCGCTTGCAAGACAGGCTCCAGAACCACTGAGCTAAATCCCCGGCCCTTCTCTGTGTTATACTCACTGCTGCATTCTCAGCACCTAGCCCAGAGCCTGGCACATAGTCAGTGCTAGAGAATTGGCTATGGAAATGAGTGGATGGATACATGGATGGATGAGCTGCAGCCATGGGGACAGGTATGAGAGGATTTACATACTTTAGTGACATCTGATGTTTTGGCCGGCCCTGTCCATCTGGGGCCTCTGGGTGGACAGATCTTCTGTGCCCTGGTCCTCCAGGAGGACGTATTTTGCCAGTGTGTTCTTGGGCCTTTGCACAATGTGCCACAGAGGATGGATTTGCAGATTTAGAGGCCAAGGTCATGTTCCCGGAAGATGCTGAAAGGTGTGAGGACCAGCCCACGTTCCTCACCAGATGGTGGCATTCCCAGGAAGCAGCAGCCAGAGACACTGAGTGAATGGCTGGTGAGCTACCAGATTGGATTTAAGGGTGTAATTATGAATGTTCGTCAGCAACTGTTAGAATGAATCAACGCCTCCGAATCAGGGAGCAGAGCTGCCAAATTGTTTGGCTTTGAATGAAAACACTTCTCTTGCCTCCTGTCTTGTGATCTCTCGGGTTCCCCAGGCACCTGGGAGCTCATGGTGCACCAGACACGGAGCACAGACCTAGTGCCTCTCCGGGAGGCAGAGAGTGCAGCAAAAGGAGGGTCAGAAGAGTGCAGGAGTGAATGCTTTCCATTAACTCCTGTCTCGTTCCAGCACCTGTTGCCCAGTAACTCCCATCCCAGGCAGAGGGCTTTCCCTGCAAGAGATAGCTGGCAGGAAGTGGGAATTTTAGGCTTTGTAAATCAGTTCAGGGAGATTGGGCCTTTGGACACATCAGGCTCAGCTACAACAGGGAACTGCCTGTGCCGTTCCTCTCCTGGTTCACCACGCCTCCTGGTGGCCACCTTGCACCCTGCTGACCTCCATGACAATATGTATACATCATCGCCAGCCCTTTAAAAAATTTTGTTTTGAGACATCATCTCGCTAAGTTGTCCAGGCTGGATTTGAGCTTGCCATCCTACTGCCTCAGTCTCTCAAGTAACTGGGATTATAGGCATCCACCACCATGCCCAGTTCCCTTCTTTGTTTATGAAGTTCTTGGTTACCTGGTTTCGTTCTTGATGTTTCACTAATGCATTTATAAAAAGGAGCGAGGCCATTCCAGAAATAAATAGCAGCTGGTTTCAATGTGAGTGGGCTTCTGAAATGTTTTGGAAGAGACTAACATCCCTTAAATCAGGCATAGCGTATGTGGTACATTTGAAGAAAGAGTTTAAAACATTTAAATCAGGTTCCTTGCATTTTATATTGGGTTAAGTGAAAAGTTAAGAATCTTGGGTTTCTAGGGTTGGGAAGGCCTCTAAAATACTATTTAGGTGTCTGCTATAGTGGTTTAGAAACTTCTTTTGTCCATGGAACTGTTAACTAATTTCTTGTTGGCCCCCTGTCGCCATATTTACAGACCAGGTAGGTGTTTGCTCAGTATTTGAAATGGTGACCTAAGTGGTAGCCTGAGATACAAGACAGGCCACAGGCGACAGGCTGTGAAGGATGTGAACCAAGACTTACTTCCTACGTCTTCTCCCCTTTCCTTCCCTGCTGCATGGCCATTGAGGTGGGTTCAGGGATCCCAGGGGCCATATGTGATCATTGATCCTTACTCAGCGGTGATTGCTCTTGGGGATTCCTTCCCAGGAGGAGCCAGGCAGACGCCCATCCAGTCCCCATCTGGGCAGCTGAGTGGGCATGGCAGTGTGAGGGTAAGGTGGTCACCGCAGGGACTCAGCCTGATGTGTGGGGCTTCTCCATGTGGCCCAGTGTGACAGTCTCCCCTTCTTGGGCGGGGGGAGGGGGAATCGCAGGCTGAGCTTCCTGCTAAGCACTTCACAGTTCTGGGGTCCCTTCATCCAGTAGCTGTGGCCAGAGCAAGGGTAAATCAAATTGTACCCCAGATTGTTTTGTGTCACTTGTCGTGAGACTTCATGGGATTCATGACACCTGCACTTATTTGGTATCTTAGAAGAATAGGGAATGGGGTCAGGAGAATATTTCTTCATTCGTTGATTTATTCACTCAATAATTATTTACCCAATCATTATGTGTTCAGTGCTATTATGTGCCAAGTGACCATGCTGGCCTAGGGGACTTATTTTTGAATGTGGGGTTGCTCATGCCCTAGCAAAGGTGACTGCTCCCTATGATGCATCCTGTTGAGTATCTGAGTGTCTGTGGTGCTCCATGAACATGTACTTGGACCAGTTGCGGGTGGTGTCTGAGCTGTGGTCTGAGGGCTTTGTGAACAAGAGGGCTATGCTAAAGCATAGGCACAGTATGTGCAAAGGCCCTGAGGAGGCATTTGAGGACCCCCATGAGTGCAGTGTGCCAATACAGTACTGCCAAATGGAGGATAATTATCTTGAGTGCTCAGTAGTTACCTCCTGTATATTGATGGCATTGTCTGAGGACATCATTTCCATTTCTAGGCAGTTAGTCTCCTATTTCTGTGTCCCATATCCCCCATTGTAGGCCAGGACATTTATTACCCAGCATTATAGGGGTGTGTGTGTGTGTGTGTGTGTGTGTGTGTGTGTGTGTGTCTGTCTGTCTGTCTTACACAAAACTGTGAACTCCCTGGTTGCAGGAGTGTTTCCAGTTCATCTTTGTACACACAGTAGATGCTCCATAAACACATAGTGAAGAAATAGGGAAGATATCTATTGAGCACCTATTGTGGACTCACACTAATCATATACACGTGCATATATAAGGCTACAAAATTGAAAAGCCGAAAGGAGCATGAGGCTTAGAAGCTGGAGGTGATGCCAGCAGATGTAGTTGGAGCCCAAAAGCTTTTGTGCCGTCTGTGCACATACTGCGGGAACTCCGGAACTGAGCTGTTGTCCTGTGTCTCCCCAGAACTGCTGAAACTCAGATTGTGGTGAGGAGCCTCTTTCCCTATCCACTTCTGCCGTGGGAGCATGCAGACACTCCGTTTGCCATGAGCTGTGACCCCACTGGCTTTCCCTGGCAACCACACAGCCCCACTCCGAGCCTGCCAGCTCAGGTACGTGGGGTACATGCTGACTCAAGCACAGGGGCTGGAGTGACCAAGAGGCAGAGCACACCAGGGTTCCTCCAGGGAACCTTCTGTCTGTCTTTTGAATCCTGTTGTTCTGTGTCTCATGTCCGTGTTCCATGTGAGTCCTAGAGCAGGCTTTTAAGAGCTCGTGGTGGCTGGCTCTGAAGGAGTCTAGCCCCACTTGTGGGCAGAACCCTCAGATCTCTGCCTGGAGTCTTTGTAGATGGGGGTTCTTCAGTTCTCATATCCTCCAGATCTGTCCCTCTCTTCTACTTCTAACCCTGTCTAGACACTGTTCTCTTGGTTGGGGAGATGGAATCTGTTAGCACTATCGAGCATGTAGGGAAGAGAAAATATCAAAATCTGTTGGCCTCTCTTTCTTGCAGACTGCCGAATGAGTCAGAGCTGGGATGGAGGGGCGGGGAGGCCCACAGGGCATGAGGAAGGGATGCGGAAGGCTTGCATTGAACTAAAATACCTTCTTTTTTAGTGCATCTAGGTGGGAGCTGGCTGGGGAGGGCCAGTTATAAAGGGAAAGACAATACTGGCAGGAAAGGGAACTGGTGGATTAAGAACAGTGACTTCTCTGGTACTTTTTAAGATCAGAAAAGAATAAAAAGTATTTTTTCAAAAGGCAGGGCTGAATGAATCAAGACTAGAGGTCAAGTTTTAGCTCTGTGATTATAAGCAAAGTGGGTGATCTCTCTGGGCCCTTTCCCTTCATCTCCATGGGACAGATAATGATAATTTCTGCCTCTTGGAGTTGTTTGGGGCTTAATGAGAGGGAAACTCATGCCTTGAGAGAGCAGATCACATAACTGTGTGGGCAAGGGGCGCCTGGCCTGAGATGATGCGAAATGAGATCTCATCATCAGCCCTGCCCTATAGGTCCTGGAGGGTCAGGTTTATCCAACATACGAAGCCCGTGGCTTCACTTGCAGTCTCACCCATGGTGAGCCTGCCCGGTTAGCTCTTTCTTTTCCTGTTAGGAATATGAACACGGCTAGGGACATAGCTCAGTGGCAGAGCACTTGCTTAGCATGCACAGCCCCTGGGTTCAATCCCCAGCACCACAAAACAAAAGAAAAAAGAAAAACAGGAAAAAAGAAGGCAGCCAGCATAAAATAGGTGTTCAACAGAAAACAACAATGACAAATACCAGCAGGTTGAGTGAGAAAAATGATGCTTGGATTTTAAATCCAAGAAAACTAAGAAGAGAAAGATAAGAGACTCAGTGGCACCCTGGCAGGGGGGTTGGGGGCTGAGGCATGGCCTCCACCAACCACTCCCCAGGCTTGTGACTCTGGGGACTCCTGCTTTGGGTGGCTGACCTCTTAACGTCTCCTTGCCTGGTGCTCAATACTGGGTTGCTGGGATGCCTGAAGGGAGCAGGCTCTGAAATAGGAAGTAATCAGGGTGACAGGAATGAGGGAGCTTGAGGATTCGTGCTTTGGAGCTTATGCATGGAATGTATGGTGTGAGTGTAGAGTCAGACCTGAGTTGAATGCTGACTTCGCCTCTCCCTTTCTGAGCGGCACCAGGCCTTTTCCTCTGCTTCAGGATCCCCTTTTGCTATAAGAGCTGGCCGTGAGATTGACTGAGTCAAGAAAGGCCTGGAGGAGCCCTCTGAGCTGGAGCAGGCCTTAGAGTTGGGATTCAGGTCTCGGCCCTGTTCTCCCACACCTTTGCTTCAATGCAGGCACTGACTACATGCTAAATTTACTTTCTTCTTCTCTTTTTAAAGCTGCTGCTTCTCCATTTCCAATGTTCCTAATCCTCATGGATCCACAAAGGTAACCATGGCAACACGGATTGAGGTTGGTTCCATAACATCCCTGACAAGGGTGCCAGGCCTTGGCGACATCAGCAAGGAGGAGACCCTGAAGCGGACCTTGTTTCACCAGGCAAGTGACACCTCTGGAGCTCCCTCAGCCCGGATCCTAGAAAGACAAAGCCCCCTGCAGACCTCAGCCCACTTGTTCCCTCTGCCAAGACTCACCCCTAAACCTTTCTCCAAGGAGCAGGCCTCCAACGTCAAGTCTCCTGTAGGATCTTTGTGGCTAGGTCCCACTAGGCCATCTCCCATTGGGTTCTCTGAAGAGGCAGCAGCCAAGGATCCAGACCTGAGGATGCCCAGTTTGGCAGGGCAGGAGGTAGATGGTAGGGACAGCCCTGGGAAAAGTGCGTCTGTGATCAACAAGGCAGTGTTCCTGCATCCCAGCCCCAGCACTGGCCCCAGCACCATGATTCTCTTTGAGACCATAAAAGCTGGTCTCACTCTGGGGAAAGGGCTCAGCCAGGGGGTTCAGGAGGCTGGCACAGGGGTGTCCCAGGAACCCCTCTCCAGTGCTCGGCTGGAGGTGGCCGCCAAGCCTGCTTTGCCTGCCCGAAAACCCATGGGAACCCTTTCCCGACCGGCTTCCCTGCCGCAGGATGCACAGTCAGCCCCATGCCAAGTGGAGCGAGTCCCAGAGCAGCCTCTCTCAAAGGCCAGCAGTGTGGAGGACACCATGATTCCTGTGCCAGAGCTTAGGCCTCGCCCGAAGAGGAGGCCCGTGTCAGCTATTTTCACAGAGTGTGCCCAGCCTCTGAAGCCAGGCCCAGGAGGGGCGGCTGGGGCGGGCAAGGTGCCCCCCACCCCTCCTGAGAAGACGTGGGTGAGGAGGCCCCGGCCTTTGTCCATGGACCTCACGGCCCGGTTCGAGAGCAGGGAGGCCTTGCTGAGGAAAGTGGCTGATGAGGGAAAAGGAGGCGAGTGTCACAGGCCGGAGAGGGCCAACCTGGAGGCCAGAGTGGATGGGGACTGTTCTGTCCAAGCAAGAGCCCTGCACCATGACCCAGACACAGACTTCCTGGAGGGGACCAAGAAAGTCTGTGAACAGAAGGAGAAGCTGATTTTTAAGCAGGCAGAAATCGGTGGCTTCAGGGCCCAGGGGTACTCAGCCAGGACTCCGCCTGCAGCTGACCAGAGTACTCAGGAAGAAAAGGCCAGGCTGGGCCAGGAGCCAGAGAAGATGCCGGAGTCCCCTTTGCCCAGGTCAGGAAGAGGGCTGGAATGTTCTGGGGTCAAGAACAGAGGGGGTGCTGAGGAGTCCTTGGTGGGGACGGAGTGGACCTCCAGGGGGAGCGTCAAGAAGCGCCTCAGCCTGTTTCAGGAGGAGATGACCTTGGCCTCAGCAGGAGGATCAGACCCTCCCTCGGCCACCCTGGAGCCCCCATTGGCAACACCAGAGCCTGAGAAAGTGGGCATGAGCGTCCAGGAACGGATCAAAGGCTGGGCCACTGAGAGCTTGGAGGTGAAGCCTGAGATCAGGAGGAGGACGCGCCAGTCACGGCCACTATCAGCGGATTTGACCAAAGTGTAAGTGGCTACATCCCGCATGCTTTGTGCATACTCCAGGCTGCCTCCCACTGCCCACCCGGAGTCCAGTGACACTGGGCTGTGTGCCCAGCACCCTACACCTCTCCTGTCACTTCATCCACAGCCCTTAGAAGAGGTAGCCATAGTTTCCACTTCCCAGATGAGGAAGCTGGGAAGAGGGAGGGCAGGACCCCAGCAGAGGGCTGAGGGCTCTGTGTCCTCCCCTTCTCTTTATAGTTACAGTGTGAGGACTTGGAAAGAGTTGTGCCCACTGAGCAGATTGGGGCTGGAAGAGTGAGCCACTGTGAGGAGGTGGGGAGCCCCAGGCAGTTCCAGCGCGCCTATCTCTGTAGCTAGACTTTCCTCCCCTCATGCCACAGAGCACCTCAGATTAGGTCTGAACTTCCCTGAGTGGCCCAAAAATAAAACCAGAGGAGTCAGTGTAGCTCGGGGAAGTCGTAACTTGTCACTGAGCCTCAATGTCTTCATCTTGGAAACAAATTATGCTAAAAGAAATTATGCTTTCTTTAAAGGATTGAGGGTAAAAACTCAGAGAGAGAATCCCAGGAATTATTCTGTCCTGGGGAAGCTCTCAGTACATTGATGATCATTGATCCTATTGGTTAACAAGGATTTTCTGAGTTCCACCCACCTGACATTTGACTCTTGCTTGTTTTTGCACACATGACCACAGTAGGGAGATGCCACCATACATGACCCACAGGCTTGTTAATGCCATGCATGCCACCAATATGCTTTGTCCAGGGAGGAGCTTCTGGGGCAGGATCTCTGGAGATTGTCCTCCCTGACCTGGGATCCAGGGAAGCAGGCAGGCCAAGTGAGACCAATGGCCTCCAACACATTAGAATTGCCCAGAAAAATACCCATGCCAAGATTCTGTTTCAGCTGGTCTGGTGTGTGTGTGTGTGTGTGTGTCATTATTTTGGTAGCTTCTAAAAGCTCCCATGTGATTCTGAGTGTGGCCAGGCCTAACATCCCCTGAGCTAAGACATCACAGAAGAAGGCACAGGTCCCAGGGACCTTGCACACCTCATTCTGACTACCTTCGGGGTGCCTCAGAGGGGCTGTGTGATTATCTGACAGATGGGGAAACTGAGGCACTGAGTTCAGAAACAACTCATCACAGCCTCACACCTCCCAGGAAGCAGACCCTATACTGCTGAGTGGGGATCAATTTCAAGTGGTCTAGTTTTCCTGTGGTCCCTTTTCTCCAACGCTTCCAGGCCTGAACCAAGCACCCGCTATAGGCATTTACCCTAGATAACACATCAGAGATAAAAGGTTTCTAGCCTCCTTCCTCTTCCCCTTTCTAACTGGGGAAACTGAGACCCAGAGAGGAAAGACGTATGGACTCTTCTGCTCACCCTGAGAGGCAGAGACAGACCTGTGCCCTCACATAGTCCATGGCTACCCACTGCCCCTGAGTCTCGAGGCTGCTTTGTGGCAGGGTGATTGTTGTGGTTGTGGTTGCTAACAAGAACCATTAATTATCCTTCCTGGGCATCTTCATTCTTTCCTAAATGCCTTCATGTACTATTAGGGCCATGGGTAGCCTCTTATCTGTCCCACAAAAGAGGGTAAGGAGGTATCAATTATCCCCGTTTTATAGATGAAGAAACAGAGGCTCAGGGAAGGTCACAGGCCTGACCCAAGCTCCTGCAGTGAGGTGGTGGAGCAGGGCCTGGCAGCTGGGCATCTTCACCCAGCGTGGGGGTCCTTCCACCCTGACGATGCTCTGCTTAAGGTAGGCTCTTCCCACTGGCCCTTCTCCTCTTGGTGCCTGGAAAAGAAATGTCCTCAGTGGAAATGGGGCAGCATGGTTTCGAGGATGGCAAGGCTGAGGAGGACCCAAGCCTCCTGAGCTGGGGTGGGCTGGGGAGTCCTAGTGCCAGGGTGTGGGCTGAGGGAGTCCTAGCCTCTGGCTCATGTGAGTAACTCAGATCTCTCTCCCAGGTTCTCAAGTTCAGCTTCAAGCAATGAGGTCAGGTATGAGAAGTGCACTGGGCTGGGCAGCCAGTCTCCTAAGGAGCCCAGCGGGAAGGTGAGCAGGGCCCTGTTTTCATGTCTTCTTTCCCAACACATAGTTACACTTCCCAAAGGAGAGTGTCAGTGAGCTGCTGGAAGCAGGTGAAGAGCATCAGGTCATGGGCAAGACAGCATTTTTGTCAGTGTTGGGACCCCAAATCCCTCCTGGCATGATGGGCTGTGATTCTCCTGTCCCAGTGTCAGGTGGCTTAAAAATGTAATCATCAGGTATTTGTTTATTTATTCATTCTGTGCGAAGAGGTAGAGGGGTATGGGTTGTTAATATGAGTTTCTGTTTTATTAAAATACTTAAGAGTTTGGTTTAAAATGTTGACAGAAACTCCCTCCAGTTCCCTTGTTAGGATTCTTACTCCCTCTTCACCCTGACTGGCCACCTGAAAAAAGAAAGAAGTAACTTAGCAGCAAATCAGTTGCTTAGAAAATATTTTATTTCATCTGTTTAGTAAGAAAAAGCTTATAAAATGACTGCTAGGTTTGATTGGTTTGTGGTTGATGCTTTCTGTGGCTTTAATTTTTTTAAACCAGCTTTACTGGGGTACACGTGACATGCAGAAAGAGCACATGCTTAATACATAGAAGTGGATGTGTTTCCATGTGTGTGGCCCTGGGAAACCATCGTCACAGTCACAGCAGTGACCATTTGGATCACGTGCACACACTCCCTCCTGCTTCTTTGTGACCCTCCCTCCTGCCCACCCCTAAGCAGCCACTTGTCCACTTTCTATTACTGTAGACTTCTTTGCATTTTCCTGTAGTCACAGCTACCTCTCTGGTGGCCTCCCAGTTGGACATAACAGGGTTTATTTCTCATGGGCATTTAGGTTGTTTCTGGGCTGCTTTGCTTTCACGAACAGGGCAGGGCTCCTTGGACTTTCTTCTTCATGTTCCCTTGTGCACACGGGTAAAGCAAAAGTCTGGGGAAGATCTTGGCCAAATAAAAGGAAATGAGCATTTAAAAATTGTAATAGGGTGTGTATTGCCCCTGCATTCTCTCTATTTATGTTTTTTCCAGCAGAATCTGAGGGCATCTGCTTTCCCACACCCTCAGCTGCACTGAATGTGATGAGTCTTTAAATTCATGTACTCTCGCTGTTTTAATGATCAAGCAGCCAACTTAATCACCTCACCTGCCTCTTCCTTTCCATCTCAAATCCTTTAACACTGCTGTGTTTATTTTTTCAGCCAAAGGTAGGACATGGTTTGGACAGAGCACCTGCCCCAAGAGACCCTTGGAAGCCTGGGGTGCCCCACAAGAAGTGCGAGCAGGCAGAGCACAAAGACAGTTCTAACCAGAACTCCAGCAGCTGTCAGTGTGACAGTGCAGGGAGGGCTCCTGGCCCTTCTGAAATCACTCCAGAAGATGATGGAAACTTCCAGATGGTGTGGGCCACAGTGTTTGAGCATCACGTGGAGAGACACATGGTGGCTGACCAGTCAGGACAGTGTCTCTTAGACACATCCTCTCGTAATGATGTCTCTGAGCCTAGACCCAGGTCTGAGAAAGGCCCTTGGATGGGGAAGGACCCACCAGAAGTGACAAACCCCAGGAGGAAGAACTCCAAGTGGCCTGAAAGTCCTGAGCCAGGGAAATTGGAAGGAGCTGCCCTGCTGGACGGTGAGCCAAGACAATATTGCACAGCCACCCTGGAAAAATGCCCTGTGGGTGACACACACAGTGATAACTCCTTCCTGAAGCACTCGGAAAATCCTCTCCTGTCACAGAAGGTTGAGCCCAGGTATGACATTGTGCACGCGATAGGGGAGCGCGCACACAGTGAGGCTCTCGCCACAGCACCCGGGGAACAGGCTGTGACACTCCGCAGTGGCAGGTCCCGGCTCTCGCTGACAGGGAGGCAGCTGTCCCAGGAGGTCAGCCCTGCCAACCCAGAGCATCCTCTGGAAGGTCAGGCAGGGTCTGTTCAAAGGGTCAGTTTGATTTGGGAAGCTCGAGGGCAGGAAGCCACTGGGCCAAAGCTTGACCTTCGTGAGCCAAAGGACACATTTGGGGACAGTTGCTCACCATCCAAATGGACAAATGAGTCAGTGGTAAACTGGCATCAAGCCACCCTGATGGCCAGCACAGAGCCCTGTACTCCTGAAGCCACTTTCGGGAGGGCTGTCAAGGTTGCCATCTGGGAAGGTCAGCACCAGAGGCCTGGTGGGGTTGGAAATGGGTCAAGAGGCCACATTTCTGCAGCAGAGAGAGGTCTGCCCCGAGGGTGTGCTCTGGACCCTCCTATGGCTAAGGCCAAGTTTGAGCCCTCTGGCTCCCGACTTGAGGCACACCCAGAGGCGTTTCTCATGCAAAAAAGACCCCTCATGACTACCAGTGAGGGTGCTGTGAGGGTGGAGCCTGAGGCCAGAGTGCCAAAAGCCAGCCCCACAGACCTGAGGATGGACAGATGGAGGCGGCGGACTTTACCCCATGATACAAAATTTGAAGCATTCAGCTTGCTCCCCTCAGATAACTCTTCAAAAGTAGATCAGAGACAAACAGATTCCTTGAGCCCCACAGCCAGTGCCTTAAGAAAACCTCAGCTGTCCCACAGTCATGTGGGAACACAGGAGATGACCCCAGGTGCCCCACGGGACTGCACCTCCCCAGCCACAAAAACAGGGTCATCTGCAGAACCCAAGGCGATGTTTTTTGCAGTCACTTATCAGATTCCTGATATTCAAACTGCAAAAAGTGTTGTTAAGTCAGGGCCTGAGAATTCACTGGAGCAGCCTCGAAAAATAGCTCCGCCTCCGTCACCTCATTCTTTTATAACTACTTTGGTGTCTCCTCACCGTGAAGAGCCACAGGTTTCTGCAGGCAGTAAAACCTGGGCTAAGGGAAGAGAGTGTGAAGAGGTAATGAGTGCTTCAAAAAATCTGAAGTCAAGAGACTGTCAGTTCTCTGTGGGAGACCAAATTCTGGACCCTTCTGGAGAAGGGGCTGTCAGTGTGGATGCTCTCGGGACTCATCAGGGGTCAGAAGGCATGAGTTTTCAGAACGACCAGAAGGACAGTGGCAGCAGGATGTCCCCTGGCAGTGCTCCCCAAACTACCCCAACCCTGAGAAGTCACCCGAGAGCCAGCAGTCTGCTGGTCAGAAGGAGGACAGCAGTGGTCAGCGAGACATTCCCAGGAAAAATGAAGGATGGCTACAAATCCAGTGTTCTCGATATCGATGCCCTGATGGCTGAGTACAAGGAACAGTCATCCAAAGTCCCTGGCGAGCGGAGGGACAGTCCCATTGCAGAGCTCAGCGGCTCATCTTGGGAGATACCAGGCTGCCCCAGCAGGCCGGACTGGGGAAGGAGGAGCCCCAAGGAGGCTCCTGTCAGGGAAGCTCCTCAGAAACAGGCCATCATCAGGGATGCAAGCCACAGTGCCACTCCTGGCTCAGGCAAGCAGCTGGAAAAGACCCTGGAGGCCACTGCAACCCCCAAGTCTGGCTGTCCTTTGTGGGCTCTGCCACACTCAGCTTCTGCCGACAGGTATCCTGTGGTCTCTTCCATCCCTGCCGGGCCCAGGAAGAAAGCCTTGGGAATCTCAGAGAATGAAAACAAGGCCTTTGCTAGCAGCCACCATGACACAAAGTTTCAGAATTATGTGGTTGTGGCAAAGCCCTCTGGCTGGGAAGATCCAGGTAGTGGGGACAGACTGGCACCCAAATCTCCTGCTGACCAGAATAAAGGGGCCCTAAGAAAATTCACCTGGCAGGGAGAGGAGGAAAGTGTGGTCCAGAGGGGCGACCCTCATCGTGACTGTGGAAGGTCACCGCTGGATATCAAGAGGGCTTCTTCTGAAAAAGGCCGCCCCGCCAAGGTCCGAGAGGGTCTGTACCTCATGCAGGAAGCCAGACAGAGGAGACAAGAGCAGCCCAAAGCGAGGCCCAGCCTCCCTGCAGAGAGTCCAGACACCAGAGTGGGGCCTTTTCGGTGGGAGCCAAGGACTCGAGACGGTCACAAGGTGAGTACAAAGCTTCTTTTCATCTTGTCAAACATTGATGAAGCATCCAGCTCTGTGAGCTCAAACTCATATCTTCTGTGGGGTATATAGGTACATAAATGAGTGCAGTCAAGCTGGGTATGTGATCCTAAGGAGAGGTGGGGATTGTGGCAAATGGTGAGCTCATGCCCCATAGGAGAGGGTGCCTGCTGCTTGGTTTTGGCTGGTTCCTGACATGAAAATGATGCCTTGGGAATAGCAGTCCTTACTTACCAAGAGAATCTGATAATCCAAATTTTTGTGTGTAAACACCACAATTAGGAAATGAGGGAAACTTCTTTAAAAATGCTGTCCGGTCCAAACTAGTTTGGCTCTGTTGAGCTGTGAGTCACTAGTTTCCAATCTCCAGCCTCAAATAATGGTACTGCTGGGTATCAGTGGGTATCAGCATTACGGAGCACCTGCTGTGTGCCAATATGCATGCTGTATTGAGCCAGCCATTGTATCTCGCATCCAGCATCATGCCTACATCATGTGAGCTGGCATGAAATACTTGTGAAATGAGCAAGCAATCTTATGTGAGCCTGGTGACAGTTCCACAAAAGTGAGGTCCTCGTGGCTTGGGTTGGCACATGGTTGGACCTTTGCCACAGCATGTACCTGAGTGTCAGGCAGTGTGCTGACAATGTCCACTGCTGGTGTGACTGTTTTCCTATACAAATGGAAAAAAAAATGGAGGCTCAGAGAGGTTCAGTAACTTGTGCCCATTAAACAGAAGTGGCAGAGTAAGTGCTTGAACCCCGATCTGGCCTAATACCCATTAGGCAGGGGCCTCTCTGGTGCACGGAGAATCCTGGAGGTGGAGAGGAAATAGGAAGCACAGTGGAGCCTTGGGGAGCTTTTGACTTCCATGAGGAGCTGGAACACTGTTGTCCAAGGCCAAGAAATGACAGGGTGGGTGCAGAATGAGATGGGAGGCCAGGACATGGCAGGACATGCCAGGGTGCAGAAGGAGCTGCTGGAGAAGAGGCCCAGGGAAGTGTCCTGACTTGAGCCCATGCTTGCAGGGCAGGTGTGACTCAGGCCTGAGTGGGAGAGGTGAGGGAGTCAGCAGGGGCCTGGCAGGTTTGGAGGTGGGAAAAAGCATGGCCTGTCCCAGGAACCCACTCGGTAGCTTCCTTGTGGTGTGGCCTTCACAGACCAGGGCCCACTCCCACCTCTGCCACCTGCACTGTCTTAGAGTGTTGTGTGCTGCTGGCAATACCTAGGCCTGGCTGCTTTGTAGAGATTTCTTCCTTACAGTTCTGGAGGCTGAGGGTTCAGTCCTGTGATCCATTGCCCTCAGGACCTGATCACCTCCCCACACTGTAGCCCTGGGGGTCAGTTTCCAGCAAAGGAACATGGGGTCTCATGCAAGCCATAGCTCGGGCTGAGAGATTACAGGCACATACTTTCACCTCTTTGAGCTTGAGTTTCCTAATTTATACAGATTAGGGAACAATTCTGAAAGGTGTTGTGGAAATGAAAGAGGGAGATGATACCATGGAGATTGTGAAACGACAGTTTGTCCCAAATTCAGGGATGAGGAAAGAGAGAGTCAGCCTTTGAGCCCATGTCTCTCCTAAAGGGTTCAGTGTCGCACAGACTTGACCTTTAAACCTCCAGTCTGCCACTTGCCCACCAATCTGTCACTTGTTCCCTCACCCTCAGTTTTCCTACCAACGCTGACAGTGACTCCTGCCTCAAAGCACTGTTGCAGGCGAAACTGAGATAAAGCCCAGCATGGGTCACCATCCCTGTGTGTTTCCCAAGAAGGACCTCATCTGTCCCCCTCCAGGCTGTTACTGTGAGAACAGTGGGGAAGGGAAGAGACCGAGACCATAGAAATGTGACACTCCACCCACCAGCACCTCTCTCCGGGGCCTGCTGGTAAAGGGAGAGTTGAGCAATGTGGAGGGGTCCACCTTGTCCCCGCAGACTCTATCCTTGCTGCCCAGCCCTGGATGCCTGCCCTGTGCACCCAGACCCTGGGACACTGGTTGTCAGGGATCTCCATTCTCCCTGAGGGACTGCAAAGCCTTGGGCCAGCTTCCTGTTTCTCTCTCCTGTCCTCCCCTACCATATTTGCATCTTTTTTGTTTTTGTTTTTGCTTTTGAGACAGGATCTTGCACTGTAATTCAGGCTGGGCTTGAACTCACTATTTAGCTCAGGCTAGCTTTGAACTCATGGTAATTCTCCTGCCTCAGCCTCCCGAGTGCTGGAATTACAGGTGTGTGCCACCATGCCTGGCTCCATATTTGCTTCCCCCCCCCATTAAGTTTATTGGTACATTTTAGGTATAAAATACAGTTACATACATCATTGGGATCCTGTACCATTACATGAGTATCTTGGTTCTTATTTTTTCCCCCTTCCCCTGCCCTCCCTTCACCCCCTCCAACCTTCCCTATTTGCAAAGACTGTTTCCATTTTTTTCCTTTTCTCATATTTTTTCTTTTCCCTTCTTTCCTTTTCCTACCCCTCCCACTTCCCCTGCTCCTTTAGACCGTTACTTCCTATTACACAATATCAATTATACATTTTTAAAATTACAGTATCAAGATCTAGGAGGCATTACCACAGATTTTACAGAATTTAAAAGGATATAGAAAGCATATTACAACAATGTGTTTTGAAATAAATTTAACAACTTCTTAGAAGTACCTTGGAAGACAAATTAATGAAACTAACTCTGGAGGAAATGTAAAATTTGAATAGCACCTTTTAAAGAAAGTATATTCCTAGCTTGAAAACCTATCTATATGACAACAACAGGATCATATACATTTTAACTGATAAATTATATCAAATATTTAAAGCAGAAAAAAAAGGGAACAATTCTCCCCTCATTTTAGGAAATCGACATTGTGCTAATCCTAAAACTGGATAAAGATAATAGAAGAAAAATGTAGGAACATAGATAGAAATTTGTTTAACAAAACAAACTATTAGAAGTCAGATCTGGCAGGATGTGTAAAGTGGTTTTATTATAGGGATGGCAGTGTCGGTTCAGCATTGGAAGATCCAACCCCAAAAGTCATCATTTTAACAGAGGAAAGGAAAAAGCCATATGATCCTGTCATTAGTTGGAGAAAAAGTATCAAAATAAATTCTACAGCTGTTCATGGTAAAAGCTATCAGGAAACTAGAAGTAGAACAGAACCTTCTCAACAGATTAAAGACATGTA
Organism: Heterocephalus glaber; assembly: GCF_000247695.1. The sequence goes on along the minus strand of NW_004624747.1, from coordinate 2,024,081 downwards.
CTCCGTACTTCCAGCAAAAATACCTTATATGAATGGAGAAGATACAATGCTTTCTCCCTAAGGTGGGGAACAAGGGCAGATATGCCTACTCTTCATTTGTCTAGTAAACATAGGCCTAAACGAAAATAATCTGGCAATAAAATGACACAATTAGGATAAGATTGGCAAGGTAGAAGCAAAATCTTTACATGTAGATGAAATGATCATCTACAGAGAAAATACTAAGAAATCTCTAGGAGCCCCTAGAACTTGTATTTGAATTTAGCAGGATTAGAAAACACAAGGTATATATAAAAATTCAGGTCTCTGCATACTTGCTATAAATGAAGAATTGGATATTGAAATTTAAAAGTTATGTAGGAGTACAAAGGACCTAGAAAAGTCAAAAGAAAAAGAAAAAGAAAAAAAACAGTGTTGGAAGACGTTTAGTACTTAATTTTAAGACTTCCTCTAAAGCTACAGTAATCAAGGCAGTGTTTGTGTAAAGAAAGACATATAGATCATTGGAATGAAACAGAGAATCTAGAAATAGAACCAAACATATATGGTCCACTGAGTTTTGAAAGATTATTTAACATTAACATTTTATAGAATATAAACTCAATTCAAGAGCCGAGGAAAAGATAGTGTTTTCAGCAAATGGCACTAGAACACCTGGTATCCGTATATAAAAAAATTAACCTCAACCCTTTATTTCCGTACATAAAAATAACTGGAAAGGATCTATGAACCTAAATATGAAAGCCTCAAACTACAAAACTTTAAGAAGAAATTATAAGGGAAAATGTTTATGAATTTGGGGTAGGCAAGAACTTGCTAGGATACAAAAAACATGATGTGTAAAAGAAAAAAAATTGATAAATGAGATTCCATCAAAATTTAGAACTTTAAATGACATCGTTAAAATGAAAAGTAGTCCTTAAAGAGACCATATTTACAATCCATATAACCTATAACCAGAATATATAAAGAATTCTTAGAGCTCATTAATAGACAATCCAATTAAAAAGTAGACATAAAATGATAGCCAGTACAGCAGAAGGAAAGGTGTGCAACTCTAGAATCAGAAAAATACTAATCAGTACAATAACAAGATTGAATTATACACTCATTAGGGAGATGAAGTTAAAAGCTTTAAAAGCCTTGTCATGACTTTTTCTTTTTGTTGGAATCTCCCCATTTGTGTTTAATTTGTCACACCCAACAGATTCATTCTGCTGGGCTTTCTGGGGTTGTGATCCTCATTGTCTTTTCCTAGGATATTGTCTAAAATTTTTTGGAGTGTTGGTTTGGTATTCATGAAGTTCCTAAGGTTCTCTTTATCATGAAAGTATCTTATTTCTCCATCAATTTTGAAAGATAGTATTGTAGGGTACATCAGTCTGGGTTGGAGGCTGTTTTCCTTTAAGGCTTGAAATACATCACTCCAAGCTCTTCTTGCCTTGAGGGCTTGCATTGAGAAGTCTGCTGTGATTCTGATGAGCTTTCTTTTGTATGTAATTTGTTACTTTTCCCTCATTGCTTGTAGAATTTTGTTCTTCTGTTGGGTTTCTGGAATCCTAACTATCATATGCCTACATGTAGGTTTTTTTTTTGATCAAGGCTAGTTGGAGTCCTATATGCCTCACTTATCTGTATGTCAAATTCTTTTCCCCTGCTTGGAAAGTTTTCTGCCATCACTTCTGTGAACAGTTTTTTTTTTAATGTCATCTGCACTCTCTCCTGTTTCTTCATTGACTCCAGTCTGTCTTATGTTATTCTTCTTTGGATCATCTAGCAGGTGGTGGATTGCTTTCTTGTGGTCCCTTACAATTTTAAAGCAATTTTTCTTTTCCTGGTCACTAATTGCAATCTTATCTTCTATATCTGAAATTCTATCCTCACATTGGTTCATTCTGCTGTGTAGACTTTCATTGGAGTTTTTAATCTCCTGGAAATCTGTTTGCATCTGTTTTATGGATTCCACTTGTTTCCTATGTTGGGATTCCATCATGTCTCTCAGATCCTCTATTTCTTTATCTGTGTCCTCTCTAGATTCATTAATCCTGTCTTGCACTATGGGCACAATCTTTGCTGTTATCTGAGAAATTATTTCTGATTTAATTTTTTTTCAGATCCTCTTTTTTTACCAGTTCAGGGAGTCCAGGTGGTTGAGTATCAGATTGTTCCATCTTGTTTCCCTTTGGGGTTGCTGTAGGTGATCTGGAAGTCTGTTTTTGAGGCTTGTTTACATGTCTTCTCATTTCCAGGGTGGTGGGGAGGTTTTGCTGCTGGCGCCCACACGACTCACCTCCTCTGCCCTAGGTGGAATGGCGGTGGGGAGCCTCCTCCTGGGTGCTGGGATTGGCTTGCCTCCTCCGCCCTTGGAGCAGTGGAATTGTGGTGGGGGAGCCTCCTCCTGGGCGCCTGGACTGGCCCACCCCCTCTGCCCTTGGAGCGGTGGAATGACAGCCCATATTTGCTTCTTGATCTACAATAACACCAACCAAACAAGCAAACAAACAAAAAAGTAAACAATACAGAAGTACAAAATGTTGGTTGTTAAAAATTCAACCCACTTCATTTATATTACTAGTTTCTCTTAGTTCATTGAAAAGAAAGCTTTGTGCTATTATGTTTCCTCTTTGTAAGAGAAAATCTTTTTTGAAGATAATGATATCCAGTATATTACCTGTTAGTCCCTTATTATTTTGTTATGAAATTTTGTTTTATCTTTTCATAAAATAGAACTTTAAAAAATTTAATCCTTATAGAAGTATAGAAAATAATTATGAATCCAATGTTAGGATTCTGATGCTCTTTGGGAGTGTCCTATATCCCATAGTCACTTATCAATCATATATATAAATATAATTGTCATAATTTTTTTCCTGTGAGGCTAGCAAATACCTGGTAAAATTCAAAATATCACAGAAATATGACAGAAAGAAAACTTCCCCCAGTGGAAGAGAGGTGTGTAGATTGGGGAGACCCCTCCGGGCTCATCAGTGGTTCTCAGCCATGGGCAATTTAGGACACATTTAGCTATGTCCAGGAACATTTTGTTGTTGTTGTTGTTGTCACAACCAGGAAAGAGGCTGCCACTGGCATCTCCTGGGTAGGAGCCAAGAAGCTATTCAGTGTCCCACAGTGCACAAGACAGTCCCCACCACAAAGGATGATCCAGCCTCAAATCTCCACAGCTTAGAGGTTGAGGAGCTTGTTCCAGACCTATGTCTGGAACACATATCTGGAAGACAATGATCTACAGAAAATCTTGCAACTCTCCTATTCATGAGCCCCCAAAAGAGTATAATTGATTAAAGTGTTCTCTCTCTCTCCCTCCCTCCCTTTCTCTTTTTTGCTTAACAAACATTTATTGAAACTTTCTCCCAGGCCCTATTATATTGTTTCATTTACTTTAATTACTTGCTTTTATTTAAAAAGAGTGTTTTCACAGGCTCCAAAAATACTTAAAAGGTATAGAAAAAAGAATCCCTCAATACCACCCCCTTTCCATCCTTACATTCCTCCCCACCCCATAATTATTCTTGTCTTGGTTCAAATTCTTTTAGGGTTTCTTTCTGAAACCACAAGCAAATATGAATACATATTCTTATTTTTGCCTCCCTTTTCCCTGAGAGAGAGAATTTTGTCCAAGTGGCTGAAACTTGGGTTGCAGATGGAGGACCACCATGAATCCTAAATGCTACCAGTGCCTGGGCCTCATCCTCAGCCAATTAGCTCAGACTCTCTGGGGCAGCTTTGTCTTCATCACTTTTGGAAGCTCCTCAGAGGATTCTCTGCTAAAGCCACAGATTTTCCATTTGCTTTTTTTCATGCTGTGCATTTTTGGGAGTTTGGGGATTCAGCCCACGGAGAACATCTTTGCTCTTTCTGGTTGCTTGTAGATGTAGCACAGTTTATTTGGTGGATGATATTGGGACCTTTTGTTATTACAAACCATGTACAGTTGCTCCCTGACTTATGATGGTTTGACTTAGTCTTTCAGCCCTGTGATGGTATGAAAGGGATACTACTGAGTAGAAACTATAGGTAGAGTTTGGAATTTTGATCTTTTCCCAGGCTAGTGATATGCGGGGTGCTTCTCTCCTGTGATACTGAGCTGTGGCAGTGACTTGGGCCTTAAGTCAGTCCTGATCACAAGGGGAAACAGCTGATGTTCTGCAGTGGGCTGCTTTGCTGAGCTAGGATGTTCATTAGGTCAAGTGTGTTCAGTGCATTTCCCACTAAGGATATTTGCAACTCACGATGCGTTTATCAGGATGTAGCCCTGTTGTGAATTGAGGAGCATCTGTATGTACATAATTTTGCACACCTGTTTTACCTTAACTGTGAGTGAAGAATGGGAATTGTGCATCTGAGCATGGTGGTAATTGCCAATGTTCCCTGCAGCAGGACTACATCTGTTCCCCTCACCTGGTATGTGCTCGAGGGCCCATTTCAAACCCCCATCCTCACTCATTGTCTCAGATTTTTAGATTTCATTCCCTCATGAGTACCCTCACCTTGAAGCATGGTTTTAGTTTACTTATTCCTGCTGTGAGTGAGGGGCCTCTTGGCAGGCATGTGAGGTCATTTGTGTTGCCTTGCTATAACTCGCTTAGGTTCCCCTGGCCTTTCTTTTGGATGGTTGGTCCTTTCTACATTGATTTCGTTTTTTCTTTTCTTTTTTTTTTTTTTGGTACCAGGGATTGAACTTGGGACCTTGTACTTGCAAGGCAGGCGCCGGAACCACTGAGCTAAATCCCCGGCCCCTCTCCATCGATTTCTTAGAGCTCTTTATTAGCCAACGAACCCTTTGCACTTATATGCTTGATTTCTTCCTGAACATATCCCTGGACTGCATATTGGGAAGATCTAGGATTGAACTCTGGACCATCCCCCTGACTCCTCTGAGCCTCCTTGCCTGATTCCTGGACTTGTTGGACATTTATTGTGGATTGATGGTCAAGCCTATGTCAGAACACAGGTCCTGGTGTGAAGGAGGGGTGAGGAATTCAGAGAGAAACTCTTTGGGTCTGACCTCCTGTCCTCCATTCATTTAATGCATTTAATAAAGCCGTGAACCTTTCACAGGGCCCTGTTTGGGGTTCTGGGGCTACTGAGAGAGACCTCGGTGTGGACCTGTCTAATCACGAGCTGTGAGGAAACCACTACCCATGTGGTTAAATGGAATAATGATTAAAAATTAAAGTCTTGCATTACCCTGGCCACATTTAGGAACTCAAAATCCGTGTGTGCCTCTTGGTGACTGTGGGACCTGCAGATGCTGAATATTTCCACATTCTAGTGGCTGGCACTGAGCTACAGGGGCAGGAAGGTGGGCCTTGTGCCAGTGAGTGAGTGAGTTCATCCAGAGAGGGGGAAGTTCTGGGGAGATGGGAAAAGAAGGTGACAGAGATCAGGGTAGGGGCCTGAAAGGAGCCACTGGGTGCTGGAAGGGACCCCAGGTGCCAGCCAGGCCAAGATCAGAGGGAGGAGGCGGGATCAGGAAGTAGAGACACGCTAGTATGGGGATGAGCTTGTCTTGTGAACACTTGAGGGACCTCAGTGGGCATGGGGTGGGGGCCCAGCTGAGATGGAGGGGCCTGAGCATAAGCCCTGTTTGAGGTCACTGGAGCCACTGAAGGGTTCTGGTTCCGAGCCTGATTGTCACCGTCTGTCTGTGTCATAGAGAGACACTCTCCATCCCCTCAGGCTGCTCCCTGTGGATGAGGGCTGAGGATGGAGGCAGGGAGACCAGCAGGGGGGAGGCTGCTATGGTTCTCAAGGAGGGGCCAGGCTCATGCCGGACGGTGAGTGTGGAGGTGGAGAGAAGAGAAAGTCTTGGCGTGTGTTGTTATTTGTGCTTTGTTGAGGTTTCACGGACTTCTGGGACAGTTTGCCCCTCTAAAGTGTGCAGCTTGGTGATCTTGGGCATATTCACCCTGTCATGCAGCCGCCATTGCTCTCATTGTTAGAATACCATTATCACCCTGGAAGGTCTCTTGCCATCAAGCCCTCCTCACATTCCTCCCTTGCCCTCCAGTCCTGGAAACCAGCTGTTTGTTCTCCTGTCTCTGGGGATTTGCCTATTTTGGACCTGCTCATAAATGGGGTCATGCCACATATGGTCCTCTGGGACCAGCTACTCTCACTTAGCAGTGTTGCCCAGCTTCATCCACATAGTAGCATCTATGAGAACTTGGTTTGTTTCATGGATGGTAATACTCCGTTGCATGGGTAGACTGTGGTTTAGCTCTCCTTTTGTTGATGGACATACAGGTTGTTTTCTACTTTTGACTTCTGTGAATACTGCTGCCATGACGTTCATGGGTACGTTTTTGTGTGGACTGATGTTTTTATGTGGATATGTGCCTAGGAGCGGAGTTCCTGGGTCATATGTTCACTTTGGGTTTCACTTCTGAGGAAGGACCACACTGTCTCCAAAGCAGCTGCAACATTTTAGTTCCCATCCACAACAGACAGAGGTTCTAGCCTCTCCACATCCCCATCAACACTTTCATCATTTTGTTTTTTATTGTAGCCATCCTAGTGGATGGGTGTGAAGTAGTATTTCATGGTGGTTTTGAGTTGCATTTCCCTTGTGGCTAATGGTGTCAAATAATCTTTTCATATTCTTATTGACCATTTGTATAGGTTTTCTGGAGTAATGCCTTTTCAAATGCTCTGTCTTTATTATTGGGTTGCCATTGCTCTTTGTATATTCTGGATACAAGTGTATTCTGAATCCAGGATTTATGATTTGGAGAAATGCTCTCCCATTTTGTGGGTTGTCTTTCTAATCTCTTCAAGATGTCCTTTAAGGCACAAAAGTTTTTCATTTTGGTAAAGTCCATTTTATCTATTTTTTCTTTTTTTGTTTGTGATTTTGGTGTCATAACTAAGATACTGTTGCCTAATCTGGGGTCATGAAAATTTATGCCTGAGTTTTCTTTCTTTTAACAGTTTCCTAGTTTTAGCTCTTTCATTTAGATCTTGATCTCTTTTGAGTCAGTGTTTGCATAGAGTGTGGGTTTACAGATATTCTGAAGGTAGAACTCAGCTTTGGTGATAGGGTGGGAAGAGGAAGAGAGTGGAGGAGACCCAGGGGCCTCAGCCTGCCCCTGGGAGATGGGCAAGGTGGAAGAGGGGCAGTTTGGGGAGGAGGAGTACAGGGGCTAGTTCTGGCTATGGAGCTGAGACAGGGTGTGAGTGCAATTGGGATGTAGGCGGGATTTCCTTAAAACCGGAGTGGGGCTGCCTTGAAGAGTGATCCCAGAGAGAATGACATAGCCTAGAAGAGAAGGCCCTGTGGCTGGCCCGGGGTAGGCAGGTAAGCTGAGAAGGAGCAGCCAAGGAAGAAGGAGGAAAACTGAAGAGTCTTCATAAGGGATCAGAAAGAGGCTGTGAGGAAGGGGATGCTGTGTGTTCCGAAGCAGGTGCCTCCCCTCTCTGGGCAGAGTGTGAGGCATGTGAAATAAAAATGTTGGAGGCCTATGTTTACGAGCCTGTGACTGTTTCCCCAATTAACAGCTAACTGATGTTTTATTTCAGAGTAGATGTTCTGGTGGTATCATCCCATTCTCGCACCACTTTTCTCTATGTGTGAGTGTGCTCGTGTGTTTGGATGCGAGGAATGTTTAAAGTGAGATCACCAAGAGTTACCACTGGCAGTGACGAGGCTGGCTGACATTCACTGAGGCCCTGCACTGCAGGGTGAATGGCCCGGAGCCCAAGTGCACTCCTGCCCCCTGGTGGCTGGAACATGTCACTCAGTTCTGTGCATTGTTCCAGTGTGGGTCTCCCATCCTAGAAGCTGGCTGCTGTTACTATGCTCCGTCCCCAGATGGCTGAGTCTCCAAGAGGTTTAGGCACTCACTCGGGTCACATAGTTATTAAGTGACTGGGGCTGGGCCACTTGAGCCCAGATCTGCTGCCTTCGATCATTCATTTGGGGGAAATTTCCACTTTGTCCAATGTTGAGAGAGAATAGACTCTCAACGTGACGTCCTTCTCCTATGACTAGGAAAGCCCCCAGTAAAGTTCTTTCCTGGTGTTCTGTGTCTAGGTGACATCGCGAGACCTGGAGCGAGGGGATGCCCGCCAGTATAATGAGCAGCTGCCCAGGGAGCCGACACCATTGTCCTCAGGCACCCAAAGAAGTCACAGCTTTTGTAAAGACAAGAGAAGTGGGCCCTGTGCGGTGAGTGACACTGGCATAATCGCAGAGGAGTGCGTAGGTGGTGCTGGTTCTGGCATGCTGCTGTGACGGTGTCCTCAGAGGGTCAAGGCTGGAGGTGGAGGGTGGGCGGTCGGTGTCTGAGAATCCGACGTCTCCTGGCTGGCTTTGCTGGTTTGTTTTTTTTTTGTTTTTTTGGTACTGGGGATCGAACTTGGGTCCTTGCACTTTCAAGGCAGGCGGCGGAACCACTGAGCTAAATCCCCGGTCCCAGCTTTGCTGGTTTGTGATGTGGAGGGCATTTGGTGGCTTTGCTCGGGAAACTGTGTCAGCTCTTGGGTTTGTTGCACAATGTGGAGAGGTGATCCCAGCTGCCTGGCGTGGAATGGTTGAGAGGGTGTGTGCTTGGGTCCAGAGGCTCTGGGCTCAAATCCCAGAACTGTCTCTTAGCCTCTTTGAGATTTTTGAGCACCGTCCTTAATTTCTCTGCACTAGATTCGGCAGATGAGGAATGGGACCTCGATTCCTCTGTAGCTGTTTTCAGTAGGGTTGTGCGTAAGGCTCAGCACACAGTAACACCTATAACTGACAGCCTTGGTGAGGAGCGGAGGCTGCAGAAAGTTGGTTCTGGAGCCAGAGTGCTTGGTTCAAATCCTGGAGCTGTGTACATTCCTGTGTGGCCTAGAACAGGCTCCTGGCCTCCGTTTCCTTTTCTGTATAGTGGGAGTAATAGTAGTATCCACGTCCCAGGGGCTCGGATGAGATCCTGCATGGTGAACCTTGAAGGGTCCTGAGCAGGTATCTGACACTTCCGCCTCATCGTGAGCACAGTCGTTGCTCTTATTGTTCTCTTGTTGTCTCCAAGGCTCCATTTGGCTCCTGTGTGGCTCTGTGTCCTCGAGCCAGCCTGACCTCTGTCTCAGGCTGCCTTCTCTCTGTGGAAGGATCTGGGGGAATGAGCAGCAGGTCCCTGGGGAAGCTGTTCCCCTGGAGCCTCCATGTATCCAGGCGAGGTCCAGGCCTCACAGCCTCTGATGATTTTCTTCAGATCTTTCTAGTGCCATGATTCTTGGCGATCTGCTGAGTTCCACACTTGCTCTCAAGTCTGTTCTGGGCTGCTGGCCCCATGCAGAGGTCCGAGAGAGGAGGTTTTTGAGTAAGGTGACGTGGGTCCTGCCCACAAGGGTCTTTTGGGCTGCACAGGTATCAGGCTGATCTCGTGTGCTGGAGACGTAGGATCCTTCCTGCATTTATGTCCTAGGTCTGTCCCTCCCAGCTTTAGCCATGGATAAGACATCTCCCTCCCCTAAGCCTGGTTTCCTCCTCCACAGAATGGGGTGAAGATGGCATTGGCAGGCCTCATGCTAGGACACGGTATCGAATGGGCTGGGGCAACAGGGTTCAGGAGGAACTCGGACCTCCAACTTGGACCTTCACTGAGCAGCCCCAGAAGTTTCCTCAGGTGTCCGCATCCCAGCCACAGCCCCACACATGTTTGAAACCTGCCTGGGTTTTGCTGAATGTTCCCTTTTTCTGATTTCATCCTTACCTTCTCTCTCCTCCCACTCAGGGGCTGTACCTTGGCCCAGTTGTACATGAATGTGTGTATGTCTCTGTGTGTGTTTATGTGTATGTGTGTCTGTGTGTAGAGAGGAAAAAGAGGAGACAGAGAGCAGGTTATGGGGAGAGACACATTTAAAGTCGGTCTGTTTGTAGTCCCTGCTTGCTGGAGTCCTTCCTGGTGGCTGACTCTTCCTCTTTTACTTTGTCATTGAGGAGCTCTTGTCCTTGGAGTCCCCGGGCAGCTTGCCTTGGCTTCCTCTTTCTGCTGGAGGCCCCTGATCAAGCTGCTTCCTGATTTCCTCTCCTTTGGAGGAGGGTGGTTGGGGACTCTGCCTAGCTAGACAGGATAGGGGCCTCAAACCCTATTTTCCTGTTCTTGGGACTCAGGCCGGCCCAGACAGAGCCAGCACAGGGGGTGGAATTGTCATCTCCCCTCGTCTTGTGCCCGCCCAGCCACCTGGAGGGACCTAGGCATGGGGCTCTTGAGGCTGAGGGAAGTAGGTTCAGAATCCAGTCTGCCACTTTGTGACCTTGGGCGAGCAACGCCACAGAAGTCACTGGGCCTCAGTGTTTCTCGCTGTGATATGAAGATGGTCCTCTCTGACTCAGGAGTGCGTCTGTAAGCAGGAATGAGATCACCCAGCACACAGTGAATTCCCAATCGATGGCTCAGCGGCAGTGGTGGCTTCTCTCCTTCTCACTCCCTTCCTTCTTTCCCCGTCCCCTCCTTCTCTTCTGCTCTCCCTTCCCCGCTCCCCCTCGCGCTCTGCTTCTCTCCCCCTCTTCTGCTCCTCACCCTTTTTTTCCTCACTTGTTCAACTTTCTCTGTGTAAATGAGCAAACTGAGGCCTTGATTAGAGAGAGGGCTCAAGTGGCTAGGGTGACCTGCCAGCCGAGGATTGGGGTTCTGAGCTGGTCATTCCCGCACTTTGTACCTCCTGGCTGGGGGGACTGTGATCAACATTTTCTGCAGTGAGTTTTCTGTGCTTACTTTGATGAAAGACTTCGTGCAGTTTCTTTCCTTAGTACTTGGGCTCGTGTTTCAGGCTTTGTCGGTCCCCACTCCAGTGCCACTTGGAGAGTATGACTCCCATTTTGCACAGGAGCATAGTGAGGTGCAGAGGGGCTAAGCCACTTGCCCAAGGCCACAGGGCTAGCTGCAGAGGGAGCTGGAGGGGACTGGGGCTGTCCTGCTGGCTTCCAGCCATGGACTAGGGCCCCTGCTGTCGGAGACGGTGCCGTGGCCCACTGCCAGCCCCCTCTCCCCTTGGGCCTGCAGCACTCAGTGCAGTAGCTCCTGGAGAAAATAGGACACCTGAGCCCTGGAACTCCTTGGGGGCTGGGAACAGGATACTTGTTCAGCCCAGGGTGGTCGACAGCTGTTCTGCTGCTGCCATGCTCCAAAGGCTGCCTGGGACCTGCTAGGCCGATGCCCTGTGCTTGCAAAGCCTGTCCAGTCCCGGTGACCTATAGGCTGTTCAGCGCCTGAGCAAGAGACCAGGTGCTGGCCCTGCCACTCAGGGAGGTCCTGACATGAGTTACCCCTTGGGCACCATGAGGAGTAACGGGGATGATAAGGCCTAGCAGAGCACCCAGGTGAGGTGAGCCTGGCCCCGTTAGGTCCCTCTCCTAGGTCCTGGTCTAGAATCCATGCTCTTAGCCATCTGAGGACCTTCCCACTCCCCTACCCTGTAGGGTGGCCAGAGGCGGAGCTGACACCATGCTATGCCGGTGAGCACCAGCACAGGGGCTGGCACTGGAGCTGGCAGTGCACATCCCTTGTTGGCCTTGCCTTGTTACTCCCTGCTGCTGGGTGTTTCCCTGCATTTTTCTTGAGGAGCTGATTGGAAAGCAAGGCACCCCAGTCCTCAAAATTTTTCTGTGGTTGAGGAAACAGGGGCCTGGGCCACTTGCCCAAGGTCCTGTGATGGGAGCCAGCAGGAATTGAGCCTTCCACCCTCACCAGTGATTGGTTCTTCCTGTTCCCCATTCCTTTCAGGGACCTCTGGCCAGTCCTTCCCCACCTAGGGCATGGTGCCCTTTGCTCCCCATCCTGTGAGCTTTGGTCTCCCTGTTGATTTGACAAGGACACTAGAGCTTGGTGACTCAGCTGTAGACTCCGACCTTGGGCCTCGATTTACCCTGGAGAGCTCTCCAGTGACCCTGAGGGTAGATTTTTCAGCTGTGCTGTTCCCATGATAGGGCAGAAGGTAGAGCTGGGGTGACCTCAATAATTGTCTCCCAACTACCCAAACGCATCAGGTGGCATTTGCTGGCTCAGGGAGCCATGAGTCTGCTGCTTTGTGGGGCTACTATGTGCTGGCCCTGCATGAGAGGGTGCTAGAGTCTCCCTCACCTCCTGCAGGCCACAGTCCAGGGGCCTGAAGATACCTAGGGAGGCACGGTGAAGGGGGAGGAGAGGGAGGCATTTGGGTGGAGCCCAGCATGAACAAGTTGTGGCCCTGGGTGGTGCTCTGTGGATGACCAGTTTGACTCAAGTAGAGCATTGGGGGTTTCAGTCTTTCCTTTGCCAAATATTTGTCTGTGTGTGCTAGGTGCTCTACCAGGCGATGGGTCACAGTTATGACTAAGACAGAAAATATGAAGTGGCACCATGGAGTGTGCTTTACCCACATTCACAGGCTCAGGTCCACAGTCTCTTAGCATTGGGGGAACACATCTCCATTTGGAGAGGTTCCCAGAGATGGGGACCCTTGTATTTAGTCTGAAGGACAAACAGGTGTTTGCCCCATGGTTGTGGTCTGGGAGGAAGTGCTTTGCCCCATAGAGAGAACAGCTTGGGCCAAGGTTCAAAGCCAGGAAACCTAGACAGCAGACATAATCCAGAGTCCACAGGTGTTCTGGAGTCCCTATTAGACTTTCATTCAATGATTGTGGCTGGAACTACCAGTGGTATTTTCATGTAGAGCTGAGACTTTGCCACCTCTCTTGCTGATGAGACTGTCGCCCTTGCTTTCAGGGGTAGTCCTAATCTGTCATCATGCCACCATCTTTGTACCTAGGATTGGCCTGGGCAATTGTTGGAAGATTTCAGAGCATTTGGGTCCTGATGTTTTCATTGTCATTATTAGAAAATGGGGGGAGCAGTGTTTGGATTCTGATGACAACAGTGGCAATTCTTGTGAGTGTCATCAACCTGAGATGAGAGGGACCTTGCAGTGATTAAAAATCAAGATGTAAATAGAGATGGGATAGTCTCTTATTTGCCTAAGATGTGGATTCTCCTCCCCACAATGTATGGCTTGGTATGGCCACATCTGACATTGGGCACCTGTCCTTGTCATAATGAATTGAGTGCACATGAGAAATGCGGCTCACAGGATTAAACTGAAGGGGCTGATTGACTCACACATAAGATGTCCAGAGGTAAACATGCTCGTGGGCTTTCCTTCGTGCTTCCTGCCTCAGGGGGCCGGGATGGCTGCCACTCTGCCAGGCACTAGAGTGACTTTTAGGCAGGAAGAAGTGTGCCCCCTGAGTCTGCCTTTTAAATCAGGAAAGCAAAAACTTTCCCCTAAACATCCTCCAGAAGCTAGGAAAATCAATATCCAGCCTGTGCCATGGAAGTTGGCTGAGCTGGAAATGGCCCCTCGTCATGTTACAGGTAGCATTGTTTACTGCCCAGCATGGGAGACATGAGGATTGTCAGATCCTTGACAAAGGAGGACCAAGTCAGGATATGGGGCCATGAGAAGTTTTATTCTCTTGATAGTGTTCTTTGGGTACACAAAGGTTTGTAGTACTGATGAAGTCCAATTTATATATCTATTTTTTCTTTTGTTGCCTGGAAACTTTTTCAAACTGACATGTCCTATGCATACAGGAAAGAGTGCGTGTCCCAGGCCAAATAGCCTGGGTTTGAATCCCACCTGTGTCACTTACCAGTGGAGGCCTTGAGTGGTTTTGCATCTCTGTGCCTTAATTTCCCAGTCTGTAAAATGGGGATGATAATAGAATCGGTTGTTAGCACTGCAGTGAGGATAGGTGAGTTCATGTGTGTAATGAACTATGAATAGTGTTTGGCATCTAGTAGGCACTTTATTGGCATTTGTTCTTATTGCTTTGCCTATATACTAGATAGTAAGTCTGTACAGATACGGTACCCAAGATTACCCCATTCTCCTGTCTTATCCTCACAAAGTCTTCAGTGTCCCCATGTTGTAGGTGACAAAACAGGCCTGGAGCCCTTATGACACCTGCTGACTGGCATTTTTCTGCTCATGGACCTTGCCCTGAGGTGCAAGGACAACGGTCATTTTAGAGATTCTTTTTTTCCCAGGACTGGGGATTGAACCCTGGGCTTTCACACTGAGCTACATCCCAGGCATTTTTTATTTTTTGAGATAGGTCTCACTAAGTTGCCTAAATAGGACTCAAACTTGTGATCATTCTGCCTCAGCCTCCCAGAGTGCTGGGATTACAGGCGTGCACCACTGTGCCTGGCTTTATTTTAGCGATTCTGAACTTGAGGCTCAGAGGAGAGGTGACTGGCTCAGGGGTGCACAGTGAAGAAGCAGTGCTGATTGGATTGAATCCTGGCCTGTGGGCTCATTCCTTGCCATGGGAAGGGGAAGGGGCTTCTTTGGGAACAGGATCTGTAGGTGGAGGAAGGATGCCATCCTGCCAGGCTGGATTCCAGTTTCAGCAGCACCACTCAGTTCCTGGGACTCAAAGCTCCTGGACACTGAGGCCATGGAAGGCTCTCAGCTGGGTACCAGCAGAGACCAGCGGATGAACGACCTGGATACCTGCTCCCCTTGCAAAGCCTCCCTGGGGGTGCTGCAGAACATCGTGGTGTGCGCGCCCCCTTGCGGAGCTTCTGAGATTGCGAGTCCTGGACCCCCTCATCTGGCAGGAGACCCAGGGGGTGAGGTCACATACCCGGTGAGCTGCCCAACATCCTTTCTGGAAACCCGATCAGACAATGTGGAGCTGATGGAGTGCTGAGGAGGGCGGGGTGCTGGGGATGCTATCCTCTTAGTAACCTGGAGTTAACCAGGAGGGGTTACAGACAAGAGGTGGAGAGAGGCGTGGGAAATGGTGCGCTCTGTTTTCAGATAATCGAAGAAACCCTCTCTGCACTGCCTCTTACTAACCAAAGCTCACAGTTTATTTGGTTTTCCTTAGATTCCCTCTGATGTCTATTTTGTGTTCTGAGATGCCATCTAAGCTATAGTCCCAGCCTTTATCCTATGGGACTCCTGCTCAGGGACCTGGAGGGTGCCCTTCTTCTGGGATCTGATTGGGCCTCAGTATTTTGGGGGATCTTCAAGTGATGCTGTACAATGTGGGAGGCACTGTTCTGGGGCTTTAATTTGTGTCAGTTGAGGTGGTGAGGGGCTGTTTGCGAAACAAGTTAGTATCCCAGAAAGTGGAGATGTAAAGAGTGGAGATGTATGGTTTAGCAGTGACCTAGTGTTAGAGGGAATCACTCCATATTGCTGCAATAACCACTGTGCATTGTGGTTATGGGTTCTGCAGGACAGGAAATCAAGCTCTACAGGAAGCCCTGAACAGCAGGGGCTAGAGTCATGGGGCTTCTCTACTTCCATCTGGTACCTGGGCTGGAGGATCTGAAGGCTGTGCCCATCTGGCACTGTTGCCTAGAGCACCGACAGGAGGCCTCTTTGCTGTGTCTCTCAACTCAGATGCCAGTCCTCACAGGCCTTCTCTGATGCCGTGTCCGCAGAAGGACCCAGCCCTGTCATTTTCTCCCCTTGCCCAGTGTCTGCCCGCCCTATCATAACAGAGGTCTGAGAGGCAGGAGGTGCTGAGCACAGTAGCCTGCACATAGTTGTCACATGGCTTGTGTTTGTGGAATGGATAAGGGGAGTCTTATTCACCACCTAAAATGTCTACTGCAGGCTTTTAGTTTATTCAAGATGGATCACAGTTGGTTTTACATTTCCATTATTCTTTGTGTTAGTCTGTTTGCCTCTAACAAAGTACCATACTCTGTTGTAAACAACAGGCATTAATTTCTTGTAGTTGTGGACAGTGGGAGTTCAAGGTCAGGGTGCTGGCATGGTTGGGCTCTGGTGAGGGCCCACTTCTGGGTTGCAGCCTGATGCTTTCTCATTGAGTCCTCTCATCGTGGAAACAGAGTCAGGGCATGTACTGGGTTTCTTTTATAAGGGACCTAATCCTGTGGAGAGGGTTCTACCTCATGACCTAATTGTTTCCTGAAGGTCTCACCTCCTAATCCCATCATCACATTGGAGTTAGGGGTTCATCATGAATTTTGGGGGGGAACACAAACACTCAGTTGATTTCACCTCCCAAAGAAGACAGGTATCCCTTAGTGATCACCCTCACCCTCCCTCATCAGTGCTATTTCTCAGCCCCTTCTGAGTGTGCCAGGCATGGTGCTAACTGAGCTCTGACAATAACTCCATGAGGCAGGAGCTGTCCTGTTCTCGATTCCCAGATGAAAAGCTGAGCCCACAAGAGGTGAGGTCCCTTTCCACTGTCACTCAGTTCAGAGGTGGTGGAGCTGGGATTTTAACCCACATACAGCCCATGCATTGAGGCTCAAACAGGAATTTAGTGGTTCCCAAACTCCAGTCACTCTTGCACATCTCAACCCTATTCATGTACCTCTCAGACTGTGATTGTTTTCTTTGAACTTGACTCATTTTTTAAAATATCCTCCTTTTTGAGATATAATTAACATACTGTACAATTTGTCCATTGAAAACATGCATTTCAACAGTTTTTAGCATTCATAGAGTTGTGCAGCCATTAGCAGGATCAGTCTTAGAAATCACCCCAGAAAGAAACCCTGTGCCCATCTGTTGGCTCCTAGTACCCTTTTCCTTCCAGGCCCCTGGCGGCCACGAATCTGAATATTCCATACACATGGAATCAGCCAACGTGTAGCATTTCATGACTGGCCTCTCTGGGTTGGAATAATGTTTGTCCGTGTAGTAGCATGAATCAATACCTTATTCCTTTGTGTGGCTGAATCATACCACTTGTAGTTCATTCATTTCATTTGTCAGTCTGTGGACATGTGAGTTGTATCCTCTTTTTGACAGCTCCTCAACCGTTTTTATGAACCCAGTTCCCTGCTTTAATTTCTTCACAACTCTAACCTGGATCTGCATTTATTATTTATTATTATTTGTTTGCTGATTTGCTGCCTTTCGGCTCCCTCCTCCTCCTCCCAAACCAGAATTGCAGGATTGCAGAGCACTTGACTCTCTTTATCATCCAGGATGGAGCTGTCAGTGCAGAGTTGATGTACCACAAATACTCCGTGAATGAATGAGTGGGTGAGTCAGCAGCCAGGCAGAGGAGACGGATGTGTGCACAAATCACCCACCTAATGGAGGGGTGTGATTCATTCCTTCTTCCCTGGCTTGGCTCAAGCTTCAAGTTCTGCTGGGTTTGGACAGGCAAGTAGTTTGACCAGGTGGAGGCAGGAGGGCCAACCCTGCAGAGGGACCATCCTGAGAAGAGCTGGGGTCTAGGCAGTTTGTGTTATCACTGTGACTTGTCTTTGCCCAGAGTCCCTTCGTGGTGACCCCCAAGAGCCACCCCATTGCCTAGCAGAGAGGAGGACTCAGAAGTCAGTGGAGAGTTTAGTGGCGTGCACAAAGTCCATCTCCAAACTGGCTCAGATGTCCCTGATGCGGTGATTCCTAAATGCCACACCTCCCTCAGGGATGCTGTGGTCACCTCTGGGTCTCTGAACTGAGCTTTGCAGGCTCTGTCTCTCCAGGCCATGCTCCAGGAGATACACCCGGAAGCCAGGCCAGGCAGGGACTTCAGCTTGGTGACAAAAGAGCAGAACCAGGAAGCCCCTGGACACCTGGCCCTTCCTTGCCCATGGTGCCTGCTGGGTCATCTGTTTTTAAGCAGAACTGAGGATCTTGGCCTTCCTGTGAAGTCTCACCATTTTGTGTGTTAACTCAGACTCCCATGACAACAGGTGGCCAGGTCAGGCCCCACTCTGCGGCCCTCAGTCAGCACACCTGGCATTGGCATTCTTCAGCATAGCGTGTGTTTGTGTGTGTGGCGGGGGGGGGGGGGTGTGGAGTCCTCATAACAGCTCTAGTAGCCCCAGGCTTGGGAAGGTAATTTGGCTAGGTGAGGTCAGCCAAGGGCTCTGAGACTGCTACAGGCCTCTTGTCCCTGTGCTGCCAGGAGTTACCTGAGTGTTGTCCTGGGGCATCTTGACTCCACTCTGCCTTTTCCTCCTCCCAGGTTAGTGGAGCCGCCTGCTTCTTTGTGCAGGGATCAGAAATGACCAGGAGGGAGCAGGATGGAGGCAATCTGTTTTCCTGTCTTCGAATGATATTGTATTAGGTTTTTGGGGGGTTTTTTGTGTGTTTTTTGAGACAAGGTCTCACTATGTAGTCCAAGCTGGCCTTGAACTTGTGGCTATCTTCCTGCCTCAGTTTCCTGAGTGTTGGGATTATAAGCATGTGCCACCATGCCCGGATATACTGTATTAGCTTTTAAGCCCTTTTACATTAAGGGCTTCACTGTGAACCTGAGAAGTTCCAGTTTCCCACGACCAGTTGATTTTCTTTTCTTGAGGCTCACTATTCTGGGGTGTCACTCTGTTCCCCACTGGTACTGTATCAGTTTCTATTTCATGACCCTGACAGGGCTGCTGGCTGTGGTTGAGACTTTGCGCTGCAGCCCTCACAGCCCTGGCTGCCTTGTTTATTTCACAAAGATGCTTCTCTTCCGAAGAGATTATTTCCTAGGTAAGAATTCTGGTCTAGTTTTCCTTCTTCCTTCTTTCTTCTTTCTTCTGTTCCTCTTCTTTTTTTTCTTGCTAGAGATGGGAGCCAGGGCCTTGCATATGCCAAACCAGTGTTCTATCACCAAGCTACATCCATGGCTCTGTTTTAATTTTTTTTTCTAAAATGCATGTCAGGGGGGCATGGATAGCCTATAATAAAAGTATTGTGGGTGTATAAACAGCATTTCTGATTTAAGCAGGTGTATTTCCAGAGACATTGAATCTTCTGCTTGAACTCAGGGTCTGTTTAATAGAGGAACACTTTACCACATTGAACCGTCAGCTCCAGGACACCCTCTGAGGCTCTCCTGTGAACTCTGCTGCTCCAGCCCCCGCCTTGATGCTGTAACCTCTTCTTCAGGGCCACCCCCCAGAGGTAGTGAGCTCCCTGAGGCTGGGCCTCACGTGGGTCCCTAACTGTCTGCACTTGCTCCTCCAGGGCTCTGTAACTGAGGCCTTGCAGTCTGCTAAGAGGCTCTCGCATCTCTTGCCGCAGCCTCGTGATGGAGAAAGCTCCCATCACTATTGCTTTTGATATTCTTAGCTGCAAGTGGCGTCTGGAGAAGCCGAGGCATGGAGGAAAATCAGTCCTCCGGGTGCTTTTTAGCAGGACACAGCTGGGGTTTGAACCCAACCCCACCCTGGCTCCAGCCAGGCTCTAGACTCTGCTGCCCAGCTGTGCACATGAGTGCCTGGGGCTTCCTCCTGCGGCCTCTCCCTTCCTTGCCTTGGCAAGGCCAGCTCTTCCTCCTGCTCCGTCTCTATCCCCCCTTCTCTTTATCCTCTTCCTCCTGCTCCTTCTCTATCCCCCCTTCTCTTTATCCTCTTCCTCCTCCATTTTTCCTCCTCTTCTTTCATCTCCTCCTCTTCCTCTTCTTCCTTCTCCTTCAATCGTTTATTGAGCTACAACTTACTATAAAAATTCACTCTTTTAAAACATAATTATTAATGTTTAGTACATCTAAGAAGTTGTATCTCTCCTCTCCTCCCTCCCTCCCTCTCGTTCTGTCTGTCTGTCTCCCTCTCTTTCTCTCTCTGGCTTTCACACTGAGTTTTCTCCCCAGCTCTTTATTTTTATATCTTGTTTTTGAGACAGGGTCTTGCTAAGTTGCCCAGGCTGGACTTGAACTTGCGATTCTCCTGCCTCAGCCACCACCCACCCAGCTATCACTATCTCATTCCAGAATATCTTCATCACCCCAGAAAGAAGCCCTCTACCCATTAACAGTCACTGGTCACCCCCTACCCCTAGCCCCTGGCAACCACTACTCTGCTTTCTCTCTCCATGGACTCGCCTTCCTGCACCTCTCCCAGCCAGGGGGCTCACACCACGTGTGCTTTTGTGAGAGGCTCCTCCGTGGGGCATGCCGTCTCCGCTGCATCTGTGTGTGACCTGCATCAGTGCGCCAGTCTTCTTGTCATTGGGCTAGCCCCTCCTAGTCACTGGGTCCTATCTCCCCTGACCACACCTACACTGTCACCCCCCTCCCCCACCCCTGTGACGAGAGCTGATCAGGACCCCTGGGGTCATTGCTGTGTCTATTTGGGAAGGAAAGGATGAAAACTGTTCTGCTGTTTTTACTTTCAGTAATGTGTTTTGTGTGATTTTATATGTTCTGCAGTTGGTAAGGCTCCTCAGGCCCCTGTAGGAGGGCTCTGCCCTGGGGTGGGCTCAGGGCTGCCTGGTGTGGGGCAGGGAACCCCTTCCCTGTGGGCTGGCTGAATGGGCTATGCCACTGGGCAATCACGGCTAAGAATTTTGAGCCTCTATTGTGTCCTGGGCCCTGAGCACTTTATTGCCTCATCCATGCCTTATAGGTACCACCATATCCTTTATTTTACAAGACAGAACTGGGGCACGGACAGGTTAAAGAACCAGGCCAGTGTCACACAGCTAGCTTGTACATGGCTAAGCAGTCTGATTCCAGCATCCACCTGCTTTCCCTGTGTGAGATATGCCATCCCCTCCCCAGTTCTCAGTTCTCCCCCGATATCCTTCCATCTGTTTGTGCCCTGGCCTTTCAGGGCATTGTCAACTGCTTAAAGACAGAGATGCGTGTCTGGCTTCTGGGACCCCCTTCGTGTCTGGCACAGTGCTGAACACACAGTAGACCTGCTTTTAGTGTGTCACCCATGCACCAGGCGCAGGATGGTGCTGGGAGAATTGTGACATTTTGCCCTGTGGAGAGCACCTGCTCAGCACTGGGCTGCGTGCCAGGCCCGGGACCACAGAGGTGGTCCCAGCCCCGCGGGGAAGACACTCCTCACACAGAATGTCCTAGTGTACCTGAAGAGGAGCATGGTGCTTTCCTTGCTGTTTGTCAGCCCAGGGTAGAAGGAAGGTTGGATTTGCAGAGGAAAGAACATTCTGGGCAGAGGGTCCCACCTGGCCCAGGGATGGGTTTAACGAGGGAAGGAGGTGGAGGGCAGGTGGCGAAGGGCATTGAAGGCCAACCCCAGGAGTTGCCAGCAGAGAAGAGCCCTGAGGGGTGATATGTGCATGGGTCACACAGGCCCCTCTAGCTATCATGGAGGCACCAGTGGCATCTCTGTCCATCTCCTCATCCCAGGCCAGCACATAGTAGGTCCATGGGGAGGGTGCAGTGGGGTCCATGGGCTGGGTGAGCTGTCTGTGCTCCTGGAGGGTCACACATTTGGATGCTTGGGCTGAGAGGAGTGGGTCATGGGGCTGAGTTTGTCCCCAGGTGGCACTGGCCTGTGTCCCCACACAGGCAAGCATGCTGAGCACCAGCCTGATGCACGCTGTAGAGAAGCAGAAGTCTACCCTGCAGCCTGTAATTCTTCTGACACAAGACAGATCTTTCCAATTAGATAGAATAGGACACCTCCCCCACCAGAAAACTGAACACACAAGAAAATCATGCCTGCAGCAGGGGAGGGGTTTTAACCGGTTTTCAACATGTTTTTCTTAGTGAACACAGATGTCGCTCTGATAACCTCCCCATCTTTTCTGGAGATGAGTGGTTTCTGGTAAAAGCCAAGCCTCCATCAGTTCACATGTTCTTTGCACACGTGGTGTTTGGAATGGTGGACAGCATTAGTGAGAACTACCCAAGGACCTGCCTCAGCCAGGGTGACCCGCGAGGGGTTCAGGGTGGACAGGCAGTGCCACGGGAGCAGAGCTGCAAGGAGGTTGGAAGGAATAATGAACAGGGTGTGGGGCCTTCTTGGGGCCTTGGGACCCTGTAGCTGGGCTGCTGTGAGCCAGGGCTGGAGACTGCAGGGCAGGGTGATTACATCTTAACTAGAAGCTTCACCACAGGCTGAGAGAGCCAGATGACCAGGAACGTGAGAGGAAAAGGAAGGTGGGTATTTGTATCCTGGGGCGGCTCAGCCAGTAGGGACGTGCTTTCTCATGCTCTGGAGGCCAGAGGCTGAAGTCGGGGGTCAGCAGGTTATGCCCCTCCAGAGGCTCTAGGGAACATCCTCAGTCCTTGCTGGCTTTTTGTGGTCCCTAGCATTCCTTGGCTGTGGCCCCATCATTCCATTCTTTACCTCTGTTGTCGCTTGTCCTTCTGTGTGTTTGCATCATCTTCTCTTTGTCTTCTGGGGACACTTGCCATGGAATGTCGGGCCGACCCTGGTGATGTCATCCCGCTGAGCTGCTCTAAACCAATACTTGGGCCAGGTGGTTGATCAACAACAGGCATTTATTTCCCACAAGGTCACTGTGCTGGCAGGGGCAATGTCTGGTGAGACGCTCATGGAGGTGCTATCTGGGTGGGCTCACCTGGCAGAGGGAGGGGAGGGACGGAAGGAGCTCCTTCCTGCAAGCCCTCTTACCTGGGAACTTAGCCCACTCATTAGAGTGGAGCTCTCATGGCCTGGGTACCTTCTGAGGGCCCCACCTCTTCATATTGTCACTTTTATCGTCCCTTCCTTCCTTCCTCCCTCCTTCCTCCATCATGTTGGGGCATTAGTTCCAACAGGACTTTTGGAGGGATGGCACCAGGTGATCCAGGATGAGCTCCTCTCTAGTTCCTTACCTTACTGACATCTGCAAAGACTTCCAGTAACAGTCATGTGTACAGGTTCCAGGTAGATGCTCATGTCTTGGGGGCTACCACTACTATAGGGTGCCTGGCTCCCAGGGTGGGCTCAGGTGAGGGAGGGGTGGGCAGGGGCCTGGGCTGGGAGCAGGCAGTTTGATTTTCTCCCAGAGTGACAGGGACCAGGGAGGTTATCCAAGATGTATGTGTGTGTGGCTCTGTGGTCACATACGTGTTTGTAGTGGAACCCCAGCAGGATATGGGGAGCCCACTGAGGAGGGAAGCAAGGACACTGTGGCACTTGCCTGACTCCTCCAGCTGCCCAGGCCCATGTGGCCAGGGTGGGGGAGGCACAACCTAGGGTCAGCTGCTCCTGGGGACCTGGCTGGTGACTGACCATCCTGGGCCGGGAGCTTGGTGTGCCCATTTGGGGTGTCTCTGCCCCCACCTTGGCCTTGCTGGATCTGATTTGGGGGTTCTTTGTCCTCAGCCCCCTGCCCTCTCTCTTACATCATCACAGTTTCCGCCCCCAACCCGTCTGCTCTGCAGCGTCTCCCCAGCTGTGCCTGTTCTCATCGTCCCTGGCTGCCTCACCGGCCATCTGTCCCGCCTGCTTTCTGGGACTTTATTAGGGTTCATCTCTTTCCTGCTTGCATTGTCTCCATTTTGACTTCTGTCTCCTCCCCTGCTCTCTCTCTCTCTCTCTCTCTCTCTCTCTCTCTCTCTCTCTCTCTCTCTTTCTCTCTCTCTTTTGGTACCAAGGATCAAACTTAGGACCTTGCACTTTTGAGGCAGGCAGTGGAACCACGGAGCTAAATCCGCAGCCCTCCTCCCCTGCTCTCTCTGGCATTTCTCCCCTCACACCTGACATGCCTGGGCCTCCTCATCTCCTGCCCACCCTCCTCTTTCTGTCCTCTGAGGCCTCCATCCCAGTGTGCCCATCAGCTCAGGGGGATGAGTACTTCTCCTGCAGCCTCTGCAAGGTCATTCCACAGGGATTGCAGGGAAGCTCTTCTTTTAGTGTCACAGAGAGTGGGGCCTAACTCCCAGACCTTTTATCTCAGTCAGTCAGCAGGACCTATAGGGCTCCACCCTCCAACCTTGCTGCTAGCCAGCACATGGGCCCAGCCCTTTGGCTATACTGTCAGGGATCAGGGCCTGGCCTTGTGGTGTACTGTCAGTCAGTCAGTCTGTCAGTCAGTCAGTCAACCAGGGAGCAGGGCCCGGCCTTCAGCTATACTGTTTGTTGGTCAGTCAGGGCTCAAGTCTGGTCTCTGATGGTCCTGTCTTTTGCTGTCTCTGTCATCAGGGAGTACCCTGGACCACCTCTCCCTCAGGCAGTGAGTAGTGGGCTAGGTGCTGACACTGCAGGCCCGACTGTAAAGAGCTATGTGGCTCACGCTGTGGTGTCTCTGCTGCCACTCCCCTCAGCATGGGCTTCCTGTTTGTGGCTGTGCCTCCTGCTGGGCTGTGGATCTGAAATGTGCAGCCCACATGGCCCCCATGCTTTTGGGGGTGGGAGCCTGGCCTCAGCCACAGGCCTGAACACACCCTCTTCTGTCTCAGAAGCACGGAGCACTGGGCTGGCCAGGGGCAGCACCACCATGCACTCAGGACCTTGTCCACAGGAAATGGTATTGAGCGGAGGTCCTGGGACTGTCAGTAGATGGTGGTTTAGGGCCACCCCATCTGCCTCTCTGGACTTCCGTGTCTTCATGTGGATGATGAAGATGATCATTGGCCCGTGCCATGTCCTGAAGTCCTGAGTCTTGAAGTGTGGGGAGGTTACCCCATGTGGTACAGGGTGACTGAGGATCAGAGCCTCTCAAAGGAAAGTCCCTGAGGCTGCCTCAGGGTGACCCTGGTGTGCTGCAATTTGTATTTTTAATCTTTGAAAATCAGTGCCCCCCCCCTTCAGGCAACTGCCAGGTGGTGATTGGGAGTGGCACCTCCCTTCCTCAGGGCCCCCAGCTGTGCCTTAGTTACCAACTTGCTCTATGATCCTGGCAAAGCCTCCAGCCCTCCCTGAGCCTCAGTTTCCCTCCCTGTAACCAAACCCTCCTTCCAGGGCAGCTGAGGGACTTAGTGGAGGTCAGAAGGAGCTGCTGACTTTGGGAGAGTTCTGTGAGGCTGTGGGGTCCTGAGCTGGGGCACTTCCTTCCCTGGCAGCAGCTCCAGGCCCTCTCTGTGTGTGGTCTGCAGGGGGGGGGAGCCATGCACACTGTGCTGTGTCATAAGCACAAACACCATGCACTTGTACATGTGCACATTCACACATACTGCACACACACGTGCCTACTCTACAAGCATGTGTACACACACACACACACACACACACACACACCCCACCCACTAGGTTCCCTGCTTATCTTGCTGGTCTGAAGCTCTCTGTGCCCAGGACTCTTAGAGGCCACAGAGGTGCAGGGCAGGCAAGACTCTCAGGACAGAGCTGGGCTCCTCCACCCCCAGGTGGTGTGGCCATTCTCAGGGCTCTCTGGCTGGCTCCCTGGCTGCGGGCTGCCTTCTGAATGATTCATGCGCCTTGAACTTGACTCTGGCATGATAATCCAAGAGAAAGCGGGAAGAGCTGCCCTCTCCAGAGAAGTGGAAGCACACACCCGGCTGACAGCACAGCCGCGGGCGCCGAAATGGAGTATTACTACTGCCCCCGCTTGCTGAAGCTCCTGCGCTACCTGTGGGTGAGTGGAACTGTGGCTTTCCTTTCCTTTCTCTGTTTTTTCCTTTCTCTGCCAACTTTGTGGCTTCGCTCTGTCTGGTTAGCCGGGCTCTGTGTGCTCTGAGACAGGGAGGAGAAGGGTACAGAGGGCTCTGTCTGGGCGGTAGAGCAGGTCTGTGGGCAGAGCTTGGAGCCCTGAGCTGGGACGTGGCCCTGTCATCCTGGAGACCCTGAGTCAAGGGCTGTCCTCCCCCAGTTCCCAGGAAAGCAAGCAAAACGGGAGCTGTTCAGAGGGTGACATTTCTGATTTAAAGGGCCATTCTTTATGCTGAAATCATATCCCTCTTGCCTTTGTTGGTACTGGAACATATCCTGTCTTTTAAGAGATGAAGAGAATAGATTTTGTTTTCCTTTCCCTGAATTTACTCAGCAAAAGAGCCAGCAACCCCTCTACCCCCTTGTGTTTTCTCTCTTCTATATAACAGAAAAGAACCCTCAAAACTTTTTTGGAGTGAAATGTCAGTGGAGAGGTGCTGTGTGGGGTGTAAAGTGTTTTGACGCTGAAGTTGACCTGCTGTGTGTCCCTCAGCACAAATGCTTGCCCTCTCTGTGTTTGTTTCCTCATTGGTGAAACTAAGGGGTGGACATAGTGGATGGGGGATTGTGCGGCACTCAGGGCTCTGCCAGCAAGACTCACTGGGGCACTGACACAGGTTGGCCTCAGAGTTCTCCAGAACATTTGTAACTGGTTCGAGAACACTCAGAAAGGAAAGTCCTGGGAAATACTATTTTTCCCCCTTCTGAATGTTTGAAAATACTTTGGATGCCATCTCACCCAAAGAATTTTCCAGAGCTCCTAAAAATAAAACTTTTGGAAACGTTGTCCTTCAGCCAGCATCCCCCAGCATTAGCTCTCTTTCCTGAGCCCTCCAAGAGCAGCTGAACAACAGGAGAGCCTTCCAGTCCATTGGTGATTGACATTTGAACTTACTCATGTCATAAATATTTCTTTTTAATTATAAAAATAATATGCGAGCTAGGCATGGTGACACATGCCTGTAATCTCAGTACTCTGGGAGGCTGAAGTATAGGAGGATCACAAGTTCAAGTGGCAACCTGGGCAGCTTACCGAGACCCTGTCTCAAAATAAAAAAGGGCTAGGGGTGTAGTCCAGTGTGAAGGCCCTAGGTTCAATCCTGGGTACTGCTAAATATATAAATAAATTTATAAAAATGTGGACATCGTAGAGAACTTGGAAGATTCCAGTAAGCACAAAGGAGAAAATAAGTGACTTGGATTCATTTGCAGGGTCCTGATGACCGTGAGGTGCCCTGCTGTGCATTGAGCTTCAGGTGTTGTGCTGGGAAAGCAAAGGTGACTGAGATCCACTCTGCCTTCCCCAGGAGCTTAGAGCTGGAGGTGGGCACCAGGCACATCAGCAAATAAGTTATGATCCTATTTTCATCCAGTATGCAGGTAGCAGCCACAGCTTGGAGCCTGATGTGCAGAATACAGGGTTGAGCGAGACAGACACTGTCTCCTGACCTTAGGCACCTTCAGTCTGCTGGGCCTGGACTTGCTCAAGGAATTGGAACAAAGACTGTGTGTGTGTGTGCGGGGGGTGGATGGATGGAGATGGTGCACGGTGCTGGGGAGCAGGGGTCTCATTGGGGTGTGGGTCTAGGAAAGGACCCCCAAAAACTGAGGACTGGAGGATGTTTAGGAGCTGACAGATGATGCTAGGGTAGGAGTTGAGGAACACGTGTGTCAGGCTGAAGGAACAGCATGTGGAAAAAAGGGTTGGGGAGAGAGAGAGAGAGAAGAGGAGAGGAGAGGAGAGAAAGAGAGACCATGGCCAGCATGAGAGGGATGGACAACCATAGCTCTCGCCTGACTTTGCCCCCCTCCACCTTGGTTTCCTCATCTGGTCCATGAGAAGAAGTGACCCCCTGGGCCTTGGTTTCCCCATCTGGTCCGTTAGGGTTTTCTAGATGGAGATTTCCACTTGGTCACCTGCTTCCTGTGGGTGACCAGGTGCTAGAGTGTCAAGATGCCATGCAGTCTTTCCACTGACTGCAGATCCCCCCAGAATTTCTCTGTCTCCCACTTCCTCCACCCTGAGTCCCTGGGTACAGCCTGGCACAGGTGTCACAAGACTAGAGTCAGATCATCCCTCATGTCTGCACCATTAAGCTAGATACCCATGGCTGTTGAGCTTCCCAGAAAGCCAGGGAATATCAGAAACCTACAGGCTTCAGACCTGGAATGTGATGAAGCCATGTGGCTTTGGGTGAGCCACTTCAGCCTCCCGAGCTTCAGCTTCCTCATCTGCAAAGTGGGGACACTCCACCTTCCTCATTTCCTCGAATGAGGTGCTTCCTTTTTCC
Organism: Heterocephalus glaber; assembly: GCF_000247695.1. The sequence continues at coordinate 1,996,504 of NW_004624747.1, read as the reverse complement.
CTGGAAGTCTCCGTCTGGTTCAGAGTGACTTACTAACCACAGACTGTAGCACGGAGCAGGTGGGGGCAGCCTGCAGCCTCTAGGGTGAGAACGCATGTCATCCAGGTCCCTGCTCTCAGGCTCTGTGCCCTGTCACTTCTGCATGGAGGTCCTTCCTGACCTCTGTCTAAAACAGTGTACCCCTCCCCATAGCATTCTTTCTCCAGTTATGCTGTTTTTAAATACTCTTTGAAATAATTGTTTATAAAGTGAGCAACTCGATGTTTCTGACCCACTCCCTGCTTCTGTGTTTGATTTTTGAAGATTCTTTCTGTAAGTGAAATCATGTAGCATTTGTCTCTCTGTGTCTGGCTTATTTCACCTAGCACAATTCCTCTGGATCATTCACATTGTCTCAAGTGGAAAAATTTCTTTTTTTTTTTTCTTTTCTTTGCAGTACTGGGGATTGAACCCTGGGAGTGTTCTACCACTGAGCTACATCCTCAGCCCTTTTTATTTTACTTATTTTTTGCAGTACCAGGGACTGAATCCCGAAACTTAACACTGAGCTACATCCTCCCACCCACACACACCCTTTTTTTGAGACAATGTCTCACTAAATTGCCAAGGCTGCCTCAGCCTCCCTCAGTGCCAGGATTACAGGTGTGCACTACCATGCCCAGCTCTCAAGTGGTGACATTTCCTTCTTAAAGGCTGAATAGTATTCCAGTGTGTATATAGTATCACAGTTTCTTTATCCACTTATCCATTGCTGGACACTTAGATTATTCACAAGCCCTGGCTTCTGTGACTAGTGCTATAATGCACACAGATGTACATATTTCTCTATAGAGTTCTGATTCCATTTCCTTTGGGAATGTACCCAGAAGAGGGGTTGCTGGGTTTATTCTCAGTTTTTTTGAGGCACTTCTCCACTGTCTTCCATAATGATTTACTTTTGGATTTGTAGAAAAGTTACAGAAAGAGCAGAGGGAGCATTTGCACACCCTCACCTGGCTTCTCAGGTGTGAGCGGGTCACTGTAACTGTTGGAAGTAGGATGCTAACTTGGGTGCATTGTGACCACTGAACTCCAGGCTAAGTTCCAGGGCTTCTCTGGGGCAGTGCTGCCCTCCAAAGGCGACTTGGCAATACCTGGAGACGTTTTGGTTGTCATGGCTGGGTGGTGGGCATGTACTGCAGGGCACAAGAAGCCTCCTCCATTCCTCCCCCAAGAATGACCTTGACCAAGTGTCAGGGAGCCAGTTAGGGAGAAGCTGCTCTATTCAGCTTTCTCCAGTTTCACCAGTAGCGTGCTTTTTCTATTGTAGGACCGGAACCAGTATCCCACATTGTATTTTGCCACTTCACATTTCTGTCATGGGAGGTCCTTGTAACTGCATGCCAGGTGAATAACTGAGTCCTGGACTTTCACACTTGTGTGTGTGTCCACTGAGGGCAGGGGCATTTGCCCACACCCTCCAAAAACATGAACATGATGTTTAATGGCTGCTTATTCCACTTGGCATCACCTTTGACCTATGAACCAATCCCCTATGGTTAGATACTTAGGTTGTTCCCAAGTGTTTACCCACATGCACAGATCAGCCATAGTGATTGTTTTCAAGCTTACATCTTTATTCACATTTCAAGTTATGTCCTGAGTCAGCTCTGTAGCAGTGGGGCCAAGATGGCTAAGGATGTGGCCTAGTGGACGTGGCTCAGTGGTAGAGCATTTGCCTAGCATGTGTAAGGCCCTGTATTGATTCCATAGCGCACCCCCCCCCCGCAAAAAAAGAAAAAGGAAGTGGGACCAAACATGGGCTGGGCTGCACCAGATCTCTATAAAGTTGTCATTTGAGATGTCAGTGGCTTCCTGTTGGTGGCTTGAGTCCTCCACATAAAGCCATATCTGTTTTGGGGGGATCTGGCCCTCACCGGCTGGGAGGTAGGAAGGAGATTGAGTTTCTGTTTCAGATCATCAGTAACTGTAGCTGATGGCTGCCTCTGCCCAGGCTATTGAGTCACTTAATCTCCTTTGTTGATGAGATAAGCCAGCCAGACAGACCCAAGGCCCCCAATTCTGTTGAGGTCACGGTATCAGGCTTATGGTTGCTTACGGTTGTCAGTTACAGCTATAGTGAAAATAGTAATGATAACAAGAACAGCTGCTGTCACCAGGCCATCCTGTTGAGTATTTATAAGTGCCGTGTATGTGGGTGTCCCATCATATCCTCTCAGAGCCCCTTGAGCAGATGTCATTATTACTGCCATTTTGCAATTAGGGAAACTGAGACCCAGAGAGGATAAGTTGCTCATCTAAGGTTCCCTAGCTCAGAAATGTTGGAGCCCATATTTGAACCCAGGTCTCCTTCCATATCATTTCAGCTACCTCATGGAGTCTGATCTGTTTTCTCAATGGGGAAACTGAGGCCCACAGGCTCAGGGCAACTTGCCAGCCTGTGAGAAAGTTTTTTGTGCACATCAGTCAGACTTTCCAGGGTGGAAGACAACAGGAAGACATGATAAAGGGCCAAGCTGGGCTCTTGGGGGAGAAGCTGCAGCGTGCAGCCTGGACTCTGGACTCTGCCTCTCACTGACATGTCAGCAAGTCACATCACTGCTCTGCCTCAGTTTTCCTGCCTGTGAGTGGCAGGATAGTTGCAGGACTGGGCCAAGGATTACCTAAGATGAGGGCCTTTGGAGTCCATGCCATGGGGCTGCATCTAGAGTTGTTCTTCCTGGGGCCCGGCAGAGGTCTCCTGGCTGCCTCTGTAGCCCACCCTGTGGGCTGTGGGACTGACCCTCTTCAGGCTTCCTCTCCCTTGGCACCCATAGCACAGGGGATTGCTTAGAGGGTAGCCAGTGCTGCTGTCTATCTGGTGACTTCGGGAAGACACTGTGCACCGTGGAGCTGTTCCTTGTGTTCCTTGCTGCCCCTTATTTCTCTTCACCAGGTCTCCATAAGCAAGGGCAGCACTGTGGTCCTCCTTGTGCTTGCTGAGCTCTGTCCCTCCACATTTCACTCCACACCCCGATTTCTGGTAGGGAAAGTGTCCACATGTGCTTAGCTCAGCTGTGTCCCAGGCTTGCAGTCACCTCTGGGCTGTTAGACACTAATCATGACACTAGTCATGCAACCACGCATGCTTCACTCTCTGTCTGGGTTCTTCTGCTTGTGGCATCTCCCCAAATCCTTATCACAACCCTAAGAGGTGGAGATGATTATTAATTTGCAGACAGAAAACTGAGACTCCCAGAGCTTGTGTAACTGCCTAATGCCAAACAGCCAGGCAGGGGCCAAGCTGGGATTTGAACGTGGATAGTCTGAAAATCAGCCCAAAGCTAATGTGGTGACTGCACAGCTTCTGTCAGTCAGGAAGGGCATGTGGATGTTCACTGCCAAGTCCCCAGCCCGTGCCCAGTGCCTGCACATAGTAGGTACTCTATACTTACGGGCTGCCGATCCCTGTCCATAGCCACAGGGAGCTGAAGGGCATCTGGGGGATTAGGTGGCTGTGAGCTTTGTCGAGGTTCACACACCCTGTGCAGTTGGTACTGCTATTGTTACTTAATTTCTGGCTCCAGAATCTCAGATCTTCAGGATTTCAGCTTGTGCTAAGGGTCTGGTTTGGTGTTGGCTGTCAATGTCTGTGGCTGAAAGAGAACAAGCTATTTTCATGCTGTTTGGCTTGGGTCTGGAGTTTGGACCATGGGATGGTGTGCATCATGAGAGGCTTTGGTCTGACCGAGTCTGGGTGCCTTTTTAGCCCCAAATGTGAGCAGAGAACAGGATCTCAGGGTCTTGTGGCTTCTCCCCCACACTGGGCTGCTTTCTGACAGGGCATGGGGCTTCAAGTGAATCTTCTGACCTCTCACAAACTCAGTTTTTGCATCTGCAGAGTGGAAGCAGTGATGTCCCTGTGAGAGGTCCCGAGGACTCAGTGTGGGGGTGCACACAGCAGGTGCTGAATCAATGTTTGCAGCTGATGCTGGTACAGTCCAGTCACATGGCCAGGCCCTGTTCTGTGTGTTTGGATTCACTGGTGAACAAGACAGTCAAGGTCCCTGCTTCAGGGGCTAGAGGGACTCTAAGTAATGGTCACATCACACAGAACACTGTATTGTATGTCAGGAGGTAGAGTGAGCTTGGAGAAAGGAATGAGCAGGTAGAAGGCTCGGGAGGGCCTGGCTGGGTGTGACCAGGGGCCACTGAGGAGTCCTGAGGTGGTTCAGGCAGAGATACAGATGAAGACCAGGGCAGGTGAGGGGTGGTGAGTGGTGGGCAGAGTCTGGATCAGTGTAGAGGGGTGGACATGGGTAGGGGAGAAAGAGAAGAGTCACAGATGGACCAGGGTTCGAGGCCTGGCAGCCTGGAGGATGGAGCTGCTCATAGGAAGTTAGGGTATATGGAGCAGATCAGGGTTTGGGTGTGGACTTGCTGGGGTTCTTCCAGCCTCCCTTGTCCACCTCTTTGGGCAATTCCTGTTTGGCCGTGTCTAGAGGTTTTGGTGGTGAACCCTGCCTTCCTGTGGAGGTCTTCTAGGCCACAGCCCTTGGTATCCTAAAGCATTGTGGCTGGGTTTCAGACATTCCAGGCTTAGAGTGGTCAGAAGAGACATGACAATCCTGTGACTGTGGAGAAGAATGATAAATGCAAAGCAGAACCTCAGGAGGGCAGGTTGTGTGAGTAAATTCTGGGAGCCAGGAGTCTGGGGGGCAGTTTCTGTGTGACTCTGAGCAATTGCTTGCCCTTTTTCCCCCTGCACCGTGAAGCACTGGATTGGATTTTCCTTAAAATTTGTTCCTATGCACATTCCCCCAGTTGTAGGGATCCAGTGAAGAGTGGAGCTCTGGGTTCAGACAGTCCTGGGTTCTGGTCTAGCCTTTCCTGCTTTGTGAGCTTGAGTAAGTGGCTTCATATCTCTGAGTCAGATTTCTCAACTGGCATATCATTGTGGAGACCAGTGGGGAGAACACCAGGCACACAATATGTGCTTACTACATAAGAGCTGCGACCTGTTTGCCTTCCTTCCCAAGTGTCATATCTGAAACACAGGAGGCACAGGGTCTTCAGGCCCCTGCCTGGGCTGGCAGGATGATTTCCCACTCAGGACACTAGAGGGCGCTCTGTTCTCACAAATCACCTTGGTGTGAGCTTTCTCTTATACACCTGAGCTCTAGGCCCTCTTAACAGCCCGCAAAGCAGGCGCCACCCCCCATAGGCCCATTTTACAGCTGAGGAGACTGAGCAAGACCTTATTTTTCCAAATGTCGCACAGAGAGAGGGGTAGCATCAGGCCTTTTCCACCTTAGAGCCCCCAGAAGTCAAAGGTCAGGAGACGGTGATGTTGGGGTTTCGTTTCCCAGGTTTTTGACTTGCGGATTTCACCAAGCATGGATCAGATATATTCAGAGAAAAGTTGTTACCTGTAGTGAACATGTACAGAGACATTTCCTTGTCATTCCCTACATAGCACAGTATAACAACTATTCATCTAGCATTTACCTGCCGTCTAGAGATGGCTTGCAGTGCCCAAGAGGCTGTGTGCAGGTTCTGTGCAAATTCTGTGTCTCTTTATGTGAGGGACTTGATCATGCACATATTTCCATATCTGTAGGGACCCCGGAGCCCATTCCTTTGGGTCCCGAGGGACCACTGTAGAGTGTGGCATGTAATAGATGGAGGGAGTTCTGCCAAATCCCAGGATGTTGGTGCCAGGAGAGAAGGCACCCCTGTTTGTGGCAGGCAGCAAATCTGACTGCAGACCTCGGGAATAGAAGGCCAAGGGGCTTCATGCTGACCCATGTCCATTTTATTACCCCCCTTTGTCACTACCAGCAAGGAGACTTTCCAGAGCTGAAAAAATCTCAGCTTTGGGGATTTCAAGCTAAGTGGACACAAGGTTTCCATGTTTGAGACATCGCTGAGGAACAGGGATGTGACCTAGGCCAGAGGAGAGCATCCCTGAATTTTGGGATACAGGATACTAGGTCTGGTCCTGTCTGTGTGACTTCATGCTGGTCACTGCCCCTGCCTGGGCTGGCTTCTCTGAAAACCTGGCTGTCACTATGCTTAAGTGGCTGGCTGGCCACATGTGGATGTTGAGGGGAGGATGTCAGGGGGCTGGAGCAGTGCCAGAGGCCCCCCCACCCCCACCCTGGAAGAAGTGGGAGGGCTGAGAATGTCTGTGTCTGTCACTGTGATCAGAGCACACAGTTTAAATATTGCAAGGGGGAAGCAGAACATGAGGGAGGAGGTTGTCAGGAAATGTGGTCTGAATCCTTGTAGTTTATGGAATAGTGGTTAGTAGAGGCTGGGAAAGGTGCGGTGCGGAGGAGGGTTCACAGGCATGAGGTGTGGTTGAATACCAGGAGTAACTTGTCATGTTTGGCACAGTAGGGGGCTGTGGCTGACAACAGTTCACTGGATGCTTCAGAATAGCTAAGAGAGAGGATTTTGAATATTTCCCACACAAAGAAAGGATAAATATATCTTCCAGTTACACCGATCTCATAATGATGTATGATGTATCTCACAATGTATACAGGTACTGAAATGTCCCACTCTACCCCCAAATATGTACAATATTATGTCAGTTAGAAAATTTTCTTTGTATAGTATTGGGGATTTAACCCATAGCCTTTGCACTGAGCTATATCCTCAGCCTTTAAAAAATTTGTAAAAAGTGTTTTTGAGACAGGGTCTCCCTAAGGCACTAAGTTGCCCAGATTGGGCTCCAGTTGCAGTCCTGTTACCTGAGCCTCCCAGAGTATCGGTGTTACAGGTGTGTGCCACCATGCCTGGCTTGTCAGTTAGAAAATGTAAAACTATTAAAAGAAAAAAAATAAAAGAAACTCTGTAGATTAAAGAAAATCTTGTTTTTCATGGAAATCCCAAGGTTGGGAGAGACAGCTGCAGATGGATTCTGTTGAATGTTATGTGAAGATTTTATGTCAAGCATTTATATTAATAAAATGGAAGTGTGTTCATGTCGACATAACACTGTTTTGTGGTCATAACAGAAATGCAGTAGTACAGTAAAAAACGGGAGGTTTTTTACTCTGTTCTTCCTATGTATTTGGTAGGAAACGAATATGCATTTCAAAGTGTCACACACTGAGCAGCTTAAACAAAGGAAATGTGTTGTGTCACAGTGCTGGAGGCTGGAAGTCAAGAGCAGAGTGTGGGCAGGTTTGTGTCTGCTGAGCTCTCTGTCTCTGGCTTGAGGGTGGCACCTTCCCTCTGCATCCACACGTGGTCTTTCCCCATGTGGCTATACTTCTGTGTCTGTGTGTCTGTGTTTCCTCTTCTTATAAAGACTCCAGGTGGAGTGCCTCACTGTAACCTAATCACCTCTGGCTGATCTGCAGATACAGGCACATCCAGGAGCTGGGGGTCAGGCTCTGCCCTAAGAATGTGGCAGGGCCACCATTCTGCCCATAGCAGCCATGCTCAGTGGAGCACTCGGTACTGTACTGTTCCGTTCTGTCCTCACGGTGGTCCTGGAAGGGTGCTCCGAGAGCTGAAGTCCCTTGCAGAAGATCAGCATTGGGTCAGCAGTCATGTGACCCCAGGCTCTCAGCTTTAAGACCTGTGCTGTGTTTGTCTGTGTTCATGTTTGACCTCATTGCCGGGAAGCCTTCGTTAGCATGTTGCATTCTACTGAAGTTTCAGATATTTCCTCAGACCCTTTCGGTGCCCTGCTGTCACTCTGTTGAAGGCCTAGGTTGGAAAGGATCCATCTGAGGAGAGCAAAGGACATTGGCAGCCCTCAGTGCCACCGGCCTGCCTGGCCACCTTCCCGAGGGCCGTGCCATGGCCACCCCTCCCAGCTTTGACCCTGACCGCTGTGTTTGCCAAGCAGCCTGGGCCCAGTGAAAGCGGCCTTTGTCCTCCAGCTTGTTGCTCCCAGAGGGATGACCTAAGTTCCATCTTGGGAACAAAGAGGTAACCTGCCACGTGAGTTCAGGTTGGCCCGACAGCCTGCAGAGTCACCCAGGCTTGCTGAGCAGAGTGGTGGCCTTCCTCAGGGTGTGCAGAGGCCCTGTGTCCTGTGGGTGAGGCCCCAGGTCCTGCATACACAGAACATCAGTTTGCTGAGTTGTTTTTTTTGCATTCCTGTTTGTCAGACCCTGGGGTGAGCAGGGTGGGGGCTGGAGGAGGTGGTACCTCTGGTCCCCCAGCACAATTCTAGACATGGCAGGGAGTGTCACATTACTGCAGGTCGCACCCATGGACCCTGAGGGATAGAAGGTCAGGTGGGGCCAGTGGGTCTGCTGCCCCCTGATTTGGAGCCTGGAGAGGAAGAGCTGGGATCATCTAGAGGCTCCCTCATCCTCTATCCTGGCACCTGGGGTGACCTGAGTGTCCATGTGAGGTGTGGCTAGGCCTCCTCACAGCACGCACCCTCATGTGGCACACAGGACACTTCTGCTGCTCCCTCTTGGATCCTACAGTCACAGGGGAGGGACATGGACCCCACCTCTCAATGAGGAGTGGCCCAGGAGGAAATGTCCCAAGTGTGTAGGGCAGAAGGAAGTATACTAAGCGCAGGCCTGTGTTGGTGCCTTTGGAAGCCTTTGGCTGGCCTCCAAGCCTGTAGTTGTCTTGGCCGTACCTGCTGAGAGGGAAGAAGGGGCCGGCAGAGCTGCAGCAGCTCAGTGCTGTTCTTGGAGGGTGTGGGCTGTTTCCTCCTCTAAACTGAGACTATTCCTTGAGTTCTTGCAGGCTCGCCCACAGACATCTGACTCATTCCTCACTCACTAAATGCTCCCTTTGGGGTTTATTTTTCCAGCAGTTTTGCTCTCCCTGGCCCTGAATGCTGCCCTCTCCATGCCCACAACCCTTTCTGGAGCAGCAGTGGTGTGGGGCCAGCTCCCCCCCTGCCTGGTTTCCATGGCCCTGGGCCTGGCATACAGTAGGAGCTCAATATATGCTCGGTGCACTGAATGGAAAGTTGCTCCCTATTCAAGAGAAGGCCTTCTCTCCTGTGCTTGTCCAGCACACAGCAGGCACCCCATAAATGCTCATTGTGCTGAATGAATGGAAGAATAAGTGGACAAGCGAGACTGAGAGTCATGATTTTGTGGCTTTGTATCCCTGTCCCATTGCACAGAAGCCAGGCGTGTCTGTCAGTGAAGGCCAAGTGGATGCACCAAGGAACCCCTGCAGTAATCTTGTTGCCAGCACCGGCTTTATCTTATCTCACATCTGTATCCACAGTACTTGGCAGAGGGCTGTGTACACAGCAAGTGCTCAATACTTGTTTATAGAACTGAGTGAAAGAAGGAGTGAAAAGCATGAATGAGCGAGCGGATAAACTTTTCGTCATCAGGGTCTATGTCTTCCTCATTTCTCATTTCTTAGCATGAGATCCTGCACACAGTAGGTGTTCAGTAAATGTTAAGCTGAATGAATGAGTGAAAAAGTGAAATTTTTTAAAAGGTAGGGACATGTCTTATTCATTGGATTCCCTAGTTCAGTGATGGTGAACGTTTTAGAACTCTCAATGATAGGTTTGCCACCACTGCCCTAGCTCATAGAACAGGGTCCAGCACACAGTAGGTGCTGAACAAATGCATTTTGAACTAATCATGTGACTGCATAAGTGAGTAAGTAAACTTCTCAAGCATCAGACCTGTATCTCATTGTCTCTTTCCTAGGGTTCTAGCACAGAGTCAGGCGTACAGCAGGCGCTCAGCAAGTGCTTCCTGTGCTGCCATAATCATTGTAGGAGTTTCTGTCCTGGAGAATGGATAGAGAAGGGAAGCTGATCTGCTCGGCCTGGCCCACCCACCCCACCACTGCAGACTCTTCTTGTTGCCCATCCGTCTGCACAGATGGACAGGAAGTCCTGAAAGCCTGCCCCAGAGTCGCTTCCCACATTTTCTTCATACCCAGCTGGTCTTGAGGCTGGAGTAAGGCCCTCTTGGCGAGCCCCAGTGCCTCCAGGCTGTGGAACAGCACCCCCCAGGGACCCTTCTTCCTGACCACAGGAGTGGTTCTAAATTTAGAGCTAGCTGAGCAGTTTGTGTGGGGCAGCTGGGGTGGGGGAGTGTGCTGTGCAGGGCCAGCCCTGGTCACTGTGTGCTCCTGTCAGGCCTGTTAACCCTGCAGCTAAGCAGCAGCCACAGAACACAAAGGCCAGGCTGGTTGCACATCTCCTCTTTTGAATTTGAGTTTGCAAACAAGACAGCAGAATCACTGTTTTCCCATCTGTAAAAGAGGCAGAAGAGACCTCCTTTTCTCTTTTCAGGACCCTGTTCCCCAGCCTTGGCTACCTGTCTCGCTTTTTCCAACTCTCCATGCTGAGGCTGCCCACTTCCAAAGATGCAGTTTCAGTAGTTTTTCAGCAGCTAGGTTGAAAAACTGCATTCCCCAGTTGATGTTGAGGGGTGGTATGTCAGTTGGGGTCTCCAGCTGCAGAGTCTAAGCTGGGGATTTATGTGGGTGTGACCTGGGGCAGAGCCAACCTGGTGGGACATGGGTTCTAGAGGGTAACATGAGGCAACCCCCACCTCAGCTCAGTGGGCAGTATCTCCTCTGCTGCCTGAGGACTAAGAAGAGTGGCCCTGAGCTGCTGCAGCCAGAGATCCCAGCACCTGGGGTAACGGCACCCCAGCCAGTAATGCAGATGTGGCTGGACATCTGGCAGCACCTGCCACCTTTAGGGAGGGCTGAGGGTTGCGAACTTCATTAGACAGATGCTGAGGTAAACTGGGTAGCACTGGAGTTGTTGGTACTCTGTGAAGGTAACTTGGTAAGATGAAAAGCTCTCAAGAAGTGAAAGTTTACAGATGGGGCACACTTAGGAGGCAGGGGGATTGCAAGTTCAAAGGCCAGCCTGGGCTACATAGCGAGGCCCATCTCAAACAAACAAAAAGGTGGAAGTGGCTCTTTTGGTGTAGCAACTTCTGAGGATGGGTGTACCTTCCTTGTCCCAAAGGAGGGTGACAGCACATAAATGATGTGTGTACCATGATGCAATAGTGTAGTGTCTTTTCACACCGAGGGGCAGAGGACCCAGCTCCCATTTTCAGAGCAGAAAATGTGACACAGATGATGTTCAAACATTAAAAATAAGTAACTTTTTGGTTGTTGTTGAAAAGGTGATAAGAGATGTGATTAATACTTCTACAGGGCAAAGGAGGGTTCTGAATCAAGATTAGTTTCCTTGCCTTTGCCAGCCTGTGGCCCCCTTCCCAGGAGCTGGCCACAGTTTCACGTGTCTCCTTTGGAAATGTTCTCAGCATGCTCAGATACTCTGTGCATGTTCTATATCTGTGGAGAGGGAGAGGGAGAGAGAGAAAGAGAGAGTTACAGAGAGAGACAGAGACTGTGTCTATCTGTATAGTCAGTCCTCTGTATCCATAGGTTCTGTGTCCATAGAATACACCAACTGCAAATCCAAAATATTTGAAACAAAACTGCATCTGTATCGAGCTTATACAGACTTTTTTTCTTGTTATTATTCTCTAAACAATGCAGTAGAGCAACTTCTTACATAGCATTTACATTGTATTAGGGATGATAAGTAATCTAAAGGTGATTTAAAATATATGGGAGGATTTTGGTAGACTATGCAAATACTATGCCATTTACATAAGGCAGGAGTCCCCAAACTCCCAAGCCACACAGCAGGAGGTGAACGGCAAGTGGGTGGAGCCAAAGCTTCATTTGTATTGATGGCTGCTCCCCATCCGTGGCATCACCGCCTGAGCTCCGCCTCCAGTCAGATCAGCGTGGCATTAGATTTGCATAGGAGACAGAACCCTACTATGAACTGCACATGTGAGGGATCTAGGTTTTGTGCTCTTTTTGAGAATCTAATGCCTGATGATCCAAGGTGGAGCCAGGACAGTGATGCTAGTGCTGGGAAGCGGCTGCAAATACAGACTAACATTAGCAGAGGGTTGACTGCAAGAAGACCATAATAAATCAGTTGCTTGCAGACTCATATCAAAACCCTATCATTGAAACATATAGGTCATTTCTGGTTTTGCATGCAGTGTAAATAATGCCACGGTGACCACCCACCTGCAGGCGTGTCTGTGTATTCCTATATTTTGTCTGCAGGAGAGGAATCTGGCCATGGACTTTCTGGTCATCTGAAGGCCGAATAGAGACTTTCTGGAGGGTGGGGCTGGCTGGGGTGGAAGAGAGAGGAACAGGTGGTTTCCGAGCGTCAGGGTCAGTCTGTGACGATGCCGAGGTGGCTGGAAGCTGAGGCAGGTTGGGCTGCTCATGGGCACAAGCTGAGTATGAGTCCTCATGCTGGCTCGAGACTGTATTCATACACCTCAGCAGTTGCCAGGCACCCTCCAGCAAGCAGGGTTCCCGGGGTCTGGCTTGTGCTCCTGCAAGGGGTCTTCCTGCTCTTGGGCCTCAGGAATTGTGCACCCCAACATGCTGGGCTCAGGATCCTCTGCTCTGGCACTGTCTTCCTCATTGGTCTCCAAGACCTCAGTCCCACCAGTGTGTTTGGTCAGGTGAGAAGCCTGCAGTGGCCAGGTCTCTAGCATCCCCCCTTGGTGTTGATCAGTGCTGTGAGCTCCCAGTGGGACCCCTACCCAGGACTCCAGCCCCTTCAGGCTCCCTGGTAGCTGCTAGGCTAAGCTCAGAGCTCAGCTCATTTTCCTTCCCCTACTACCTTCCCCCCATATTTAGTTAGAAAGTTGAAACCTCACATGTCTCCCAGGCTCCCTCTGTCTTTTAGAACAGCAGCATTTCTTTGGGAAAACCTCACACCCAGAGCACTTTTTCAAGGTCTTGTTGGGTGAGGTGGTCTTGTGGCTGGGTCTCTCTTCCTCTATAAGGCAATTGGAGTTACTGGGAACTGAGTACTTGCTGTACACCACACAACCACAAAGCACTTTTCTGTCATTTCTGTGGGTTCAAGTGGCACCATCAGTAAGCAGTATTATTACCATCATTTTATCACAGGCTTAGAGAGGCTCAGTGATTTGCCCAGGGACACACAGTAGGCCATTGTCAACTTGTTATCTATCCCCAGGCTGCTCCTCTCTCTGCCATGCTGCTTCCTGCTGTTCCTTGTTGGTAATGTTCTTCCACTGGACCCGTGTCACTTTGGATTGCAGACTCCACGAGGGCAGGTCTTCATCTGTCTCACTCACTGCTATGTCCCCAAACCCTAGCACAGGACTTGATCCATAGTAAGCATTCAGTGAATGCTTGTTGAATGACTAAGTGAACAAGTAAAGTATAAGGCTGTCCTTTACAAACAGAAGTGCTGTTTGTTTATGATGATGATGATGACAAGATGATGATGTGGTTCCTACTCTCAGAATTGATCTCACACTTTTAAAAACAAAATTCTCCTTCCTTTGTAAATCAGCTTCCCTTGTAGGAGTGTAACATTTTACATTTTTCCTCTTGGAGTCAAATGAGGATGTGTCTTCTCTGAGAATGTCACCAGAAAAAGGAGTCTGGACATTTCCTTTAGAAATTTCTGTGTAAAAAGTTCAGGCGAGACAGAACTGCACTTGAAGATGGCAGTTGCCATGGCTACAGGGGATACGTATGTCACTGGCTGACACATAGTCTCCGGTAGTCCTCCCACTGTGCAACCCCAGTCCACGGTTCTGGCTGGGAATGCATTCTCTGCAGGGAGGGGGTGAGAGGAGGTGCCCACTGCTGAGTCCCTGCTGGACCCAGAGGACAAGTGCTTATGAGCATCACCCCTGGGCTGTGGTCTGTCGGGGTTAGTCCTGTCCCTGTCCAGTGAGGGTTGGGATCGCCATCCACATTTTGAGACGAGCCAAGCTCCTTAGAGTGACCTAAGTACTTGTGTGTTCATTCATTCATTCTTGGTGTGTTCATTCATTTCTTCATGCACCTACTCAGCAAATGTTAACTGAGCCCCTTCTCTGTGCCAGACATCGTTGGAGGCACCAGGCATCAGTAGTGGGTAAGAACACAGTCTTTTCCCCAGCCCAGCATGTGTGCTAGTGAGAGAGACAGATTGTGTAAGAGGAGCATAAACCCAGCCATTCCCCATACTGATCAGTATGTGATAATGGTCAGACGGGGTCATGTGGCAGAGAGACTGTGACCAGAAAGGCTTCTCAGAGGATGAGATTTGAGCAGAGATCTGGAAGGAGTCAGCCATGCTGGGAACTGGAAAAGGGTATTTGAGGCAGAGGGAGCAGCACATGCAAAGGCCCTGAGGTGGTAATGACCTTAGGTTGAGGCATAGCGAGGCCAGCATGGCCAGTCTAGTAGTGAGCAAGGAGGAAGCACAGTGGGAGTGAGACCACACCCTGGTATGTCCATCAAATTGAAAAGCAGGGAGTATGGTGGCCTTGAAGAGGTTTCTGTTTGGCTTTTACAGATGGGCGGCCTTGAGGCTTTGCTGATGGGGCTGCCCTAGTGGAGGGGAGATGTAGGTGCTGCCAGGGACAAGGGACAGCAGACACAGTGTGACATCCTTGAGTTAATGAGAAGAGATGGCATCAGAGCACAAGAAGAGGGTGGCCTGGTGGCCAGTGTAGCCTTTTCCCTTCCTGTGTCTGGAGGAAGGTGGGGTGGGCTCCCAGGCCAAGGGAGGAGGCCCAAGTAGGGGTGGGGGAGTTGCAAAGTAGCAGAAACAGAGAATATACTAAGGTTTGGAAGCAGAAAGACCTGGGTTCAAATCCAGTTGTGTGACCACAGTAAGTGGGTAAGTGCAGACCTTCAGTGAGCTAGCGCACACCATGTGCAGAGCGAGCTCTAGGCTGGCACTCACTCATTCCTCACAAAAGCCCTGCCAAGCAGTTTCTGCTCCTGTCTCCACTTAGAGATGAGGAGGCTGGGGCTCGGAGGGGTACAGTGACTTCTCCAAAGCCTCGTATCCTAACTGGGTTTCCCCACCCAGAGGCCACATCTGTGGCTCTGTTGCTCATCTGCTTAGAGGACACAAGACTTCGCAGGGGCTGCTGGCAGAAAACTCTGTGCACTAGCAGATGGAAGCACCTGCCCAGTGCCTCACACAGTGCTAGGCACCCAGTGGGCACAAGACTGGGGCCATCCTTTCCCCTGACCTGCTTCTGCTCCCTCTGTGTCCAGGAAAGGCCACTTGCTGCTGCTGCTGCTGGGGGCTCATTGCTGTGTGCAGCGGGGTGGGGGTGTTGGAAAGGGAGCACTCAGGGACCAGGGGCAGGGAGGTAGTTAATGTTACAGTCCCACCTGGGCTCATAGGCATGAGGGCTCCCAGCTGCACACTCACGTGCATACACATGCACACTGTCCCCTGCTTTCTGCCTGACACACAGGCTGGCTTGCAGGTGACCCTGCAGAACCTGCTGCTGCTTTGTCCCCTGTGTGTTTCAGCAGAGAGCTTGGGGAGGGGACTTGTGGACCATCACAGGATCTGCTGCTGCTCTCTGTGCCCCAATGGGACAAGGCAGCTCCCCCCAGCCTCCAGCCCTACATCCCAGGCCTCCCTGAGAGAAGAGCGTTGCTCTGTCCAGACCCCAGCAGCACATTTGCTGCAGTTTCAGGGAGATCTCAGACTGGGGGGGTGGAGCAGACACCAGGACCAGTTTGCCTGAGCTCCAAGCTTCTTTGGGGTTGGGGGGACAGAGAGAAAAAAGGAGAGAGCACCTGGGATTGCCCCAGGATAGACTTTCCAGTGAGTGGCTGGGCAAGGGGGCCCCGCCTGTGGGTGAAGATAGTAGAGAACCTGGGCTGCACAGCAGGCTGCAAGGAAGTTGTTCATTTCTGATCCCACTTTTTGGGAAGGGCTTAGGATGGTGGGACCAAGGCTCAGAGAGGTGTTGTTAGAAAATGCAACGTGAGCCTTGAGCAAGGCGACTCTGTAGGAGACATATCATCAACTTGTCTGGTTAGTCTGTGTGCTGCATCCTAAAATGACTCTGTGTCCAGTGACTGTCCTCTGTGTCCCGGAAAGATCAGGACGGCTAGGAACCTGGCCCTCTTCCTTCTCTCCTTGGCCCCTCTTGCCTGCAGAGCCTCACCGGGCACCATGCTGGGCTTGGCTTTCTGCCCAAGCTGGTCACATGGCTCAGGGTCATTTGATGAGGCCCTCATGAGCCGTGGTCCTATGGGAAACAGTGTACCTGCGCCTTGTCTTGTGTGCAGCTCCCCCCCCGACTCTGACAAGGCTCACCCCAGAGTAGCTGTGAGGAGGTCACCAGCCTGCAGGCTGCAGATCCAGTGTGCAGCCTGGCTCTGCCCCAGCACTGCCCCATCTCTGAGCTTCTGTTTCAGAGGTGCCATCTGCTCCATGACGTGACTTTCAAGCCCACGAGGAAAGGTGTGTACCATGCAGAGGAAAGGCGGCTCTGTGTGGGTCAGACTGTGGGGTCACAAGCCAGTGTCCAGGACAGAACAAGCCCTCCTATGTTTATCTGTGTCTAGAGCAACAACACGTGCCCGTGATGAGCCCCGGGCATCTTGGTGACTCAGAGTCCCCCGAACTTGCCTGTCCACCCCTTCCACCCTAGCGGCCCTGCTCGTGTTCTCCTGTGGTTCTGTCACTTTCCTGACTCTCTACAGTCTCTCTTGCTTCCTCGCTGGCCCTGCTATTCTCTGGCTGGACTGGGGTCCAGCAGAGGGAAGAAGGCTGGCTCTCCTGTTGGATCCCTGCAGCAGAACTGTCCCTGGGGTCAGCCTGAGGAGCAGGATGTGGAGCCATAGGGCTTCCGGTTCCCTGGCTGCTGCAGGTGCCAGGCAGACTGCTGGGCCAGCAGCCCTTCCTGTTCTCATGGTGTTATGTGGGAAAAATGAAGCCCAGAGCAGGTGGGGGAAAGCATTGTGCACCTGGGTCTCCTCTGACAGAGGAGTGTCCTCAGAAACCCCGGTGAGCCCCGTGGGCCACATGCAGCCCCAGCATTTGGGGACTCGAGGAGAATGCAGGGGCTCAGCATGACAGGTAAGGTAAGGCTACTTGTCCACAGCCCTCTGCAGGGGCTGCCTCTGTGTGCCCAGGCTCCAAACATAGAGCACTTAGGGGACTCAATTTCACACATCCTCAGCTATGGTGTGAAGTGGGCAGAAATGGCCTTGACTTTCACTCGATGTGAGGAGGTTCCGGCTCCCTACCCCTGCCTCCGCTGCTTCTCTGTTGGTCTTTGGGTGTTTTCTACTTGCTGAGACTCACTCATCACGGTCCTGTGACCTCAGAGCTCTGCTGATGAAAAGAGCTACTACTGTTCAATCTCAGCAGCTCTGGAGACTGAGGCAAGAGGATCACAGGCTTGAGGCCAGCTCAGGCAACATAGTAGGACCCCATAGAAAGGGCTGAGAGTGTAGCTCAGTAGTAGGACATCCCAGTACTACCAGAAAACAAAAAACAAAAGCCACCAGCATTAATACTATTATTATGCCCTCTGAGGCCATCAGACCTCTGGTTTAGTGCTGGAGCCCTGGATGTGGCAGAGTCCTTGTTGGAACTGAGGATGGTGGGGGTGGGTCCCCAAAGCCATTCTGGGGAGCCCTGTGTTGTTCATGGCTGCCCCAGGTCCAAGGAGGAGCAGGAGAAGTGAAGTCAGAGGGAGAGAAGACCACACCTAGTAAGACTTTTACACCTCACAGTGGCTGGCACAAGTGGGGAGTCCCAGGGCCCCGGGCAGTTAGGCACATGTCAGGGCCATGTGCTGCACCTCGCTACCTATCACCTGGACCATTGGGAGCCTTGGTTTCTCCATCTCTGTGAGGGGTTTGCAGGCCTCCTGGCTGGCTTAGCCTGCTCTGTGCTGTTATGACAGAGGGCCCAGGCTGGGTGATGTGAACAGAGCAGAGATGTTTCCTCCCATATGCAGGCTGGAAATCACAAGGTCAGTGCACTGGTGTCTGCTGAAAACCTCCCTGCTGCAGGGGCACATGGCAAAATGAAGGTTGAGAGAGAAGTGCTGTCCTCATGTGGCCAAAGAGCAAAGGAGACAGATGGAGAGAGGCAGAGAGCACACCTGGTGCTCCCTAAAGCCCTTTCTATAGGGACATCAATCCATGACCGTCAAAGGCCTCATGACCTCAGTGCCTCTTCCCAATGCTGTTGCACTAGGAATTCAGTTTCCAATATAAGAATTTCAGGAAACACATTCAGACCACAGCACTGAATTCTATGTGTAAAGGAGGGGACAGGGCACGCAGTAGGCCCTGAATGAGTGACAGCTATGGTGCTATATTATTATATTTGCCACAAACCCAAATACCGTGGCCTGCTGTCTCCCAGCCCCTGCATGGTGCATAGGTCCTCAATAAACTTGTTGAAAGCAGAAGTAGGACAGGAGGGAGGGATCAGGAAAGAAAATCCTTCCACTCATCCTTCTTAATTATCCTCCTAGGGACCCTTAACATCTCAGGGTGCTGCCTGGGAGCAGCTCAGCCAAGTGCTGCACATTCACCACTCAGAAATAAATATCTTGGGGACACCGTGTGTCCTCATCTCAGTTCCAATTTGTTGCTACCCAAGAACATCTTGCTTTCTTTCATGAACTGACCCAAAGATGTGGCAGTTCAGCTGCTGGGGAGGAAAGAAACATGTTCTGCAACTGTGGGCAGGGTGGCCCCACATGGAGCCCAGTAGGGCTCCCCCAAGAGAGGCGGTAGGTCCCCCAGCACCATGGGGTGCCAGTGATGCCCCTATATTAGAGGAGATCAGGGGCTACTGTATTAGACTCCTGGGTCTCTGAGGAGGGGCTGCGATGACAGATTGGCCACACTGCAGATGCTCCCCAGAGTGGAAAATGCTGTGTCCTACTGGAGCTGAGGGTGTGGCTGGGAAAGAAGGGCTGTGAGTTTCCGGGTGTTTCTAGAAAGATTTCCTTTCTGGCTGATTTTGTTTCCCTCCTCTCAAGGTTAATTAAAGGCATGTTAGGTCATTAAATGACTATGTGAAGCGGAATGTGATAAATGAACACAAGGAAATAGTCATGGGCTTGGTTTATAAATAAAAAGGGACCGACTTGTAAGATCAAGTCATTCCTATTTTTTCCCCCTTATCAAAATTCTTTTCCCTGTTGCCTTGGAAACCAGTCTGCCCTGGGAGTTCTGTGACTGGGGTCCAAGCCACAGTAATCCCCTCATCTCACGTGGTGATCATGTGGGGGACCTGCTGGGGGACCTGGGTATCCCCGCTACACACAGATGCATCATCTAGTGGGGAGACTGATGGGTAAATCAAGTCAGAGCCCAGCGTGCTATGTGGCTGGGTGAGGACAACAGAGGCAGGGTGGGAGCTCAGAGACAGACTCTCGAGAAGAATCTGGGGAGGGTTCCAGGAGAGGAGGGAGCATCTAAACTGAGATATGGAGAACAATAGAAGCTGACCCTGACCAGGGAGAGATGGGCGGAAATGTGCTGGGCAGAGGGAAAGGCGCATGCGCACATCTGAATGAGAGAAGGCATGGCGCCCATCTCTCACCGTGGTCTGCACGTAGTGGAATGATTATCAGGCCGCTGACTGCCATCTATCTGTAGAGACTTTGCTGTGCACCAGGCACATATATTCTAGCTTCCATTCTGGCCCCCTGGAGGTGAGCGGGGTCACCGCTGACCAGGTCCTTTGTGGGGCTTCCTGACTTCCCTGAGGCGTGCAGAGCAGGCGCGCCCTGGCTTGGCACTTGCAGAAGTGGCCGTCCAGAGCATCCTCACAGGAGGAGACTGGAGGAGGCCCTTCCAGGGTTAGGAATAAGACAGGCCCGGTTCAATTTCAGAGCCGCACTGACCAGTTCCGTGACCTGCAGCAAGTCCCTGCCTCTCTCTCTCTCTCTCTCTCTCTCTCTCTCTCTCTCTCTCTCTTTCCTTCCTTCTTTCTTTTCTTTCATACCGGAAATGGAACTCAGAGCCTCTTGCTTGCCAGGCAGACGCTCTACTGCTCAGCTACATCCCTGCCCTTAAGCCTCTCTGTCCACCTGAAGTGGGGCTCTTGCACCCTCTGGGATTGTTCAGCCTGTCAGTGAGGTGAGATGTGAGGGTGACTGGCTCCTGGGAAGTCCCACAGCACCACCGCTTTCTTCATCCCCACCGTGGTCTGGGATGCACAGCCCTGGCATGGCCACTCTATAGGAGGCAGGTTGTGAAGAGGGTAATGTAAGTGAGACCTCCTGGGGAAGATTTAGAAAAGGCTGCAGGTTGTCTTGGGGGTGAGTGAAGCCTAATAGGGATGGGAGAGGGAGGAAGGCAGCCCTTGGTCTGGATGAGCCGACAGAACCCCAGAATGAAGACGGCATGTGGCAACACCTCTTGGCCTTTGCTCTCTTGGAGCCTTCTTGGAGTACTCTTATTCATCCATCAAAGCCCCATTCAGATAACCCTCAACCTGTTGCAAGGCCTCAGTAAAGGATCATCTCTTCACTCTTCTTTCCTCAGGCTGCTTTCTTAGTTGGGTTTCACCTTCTCTCTTATTTTGTGTAGGATGTTATTCACTTGACCATCCCAGCCCTTGGCACTTGTGTTGCAAAGTGTTCATTTTTTCCTCCTAGCTTTTTCTTCCACTAGACAAGGCATTCCAGAAGTATGTATGTTTGTATCTGATTTTGGGAGAAAATGGTAGAGCCCCAGGTTTGAGTAGTCTGTTGGGACACCCTGCTCCTTTGATGTCTGAGACTCAGAGCGATACCCTGAGTCCTTCAGAGACTGTAGCTCCCCTCAGGATCAGCACAGAACTCACACAAAATAACAGGTCAGGAAACGTTTGTTGAACGAATCCATGACATGTTCTGATTGTGTAACTGCGCACAGTCATCTAGAAACCGTGATCTCTGGGTTCATACCTCCCATCACAGACAGAACACCTATTTCCTGGACCTCAGCGGCTTCCCTGAAATTTTTTGGATTCATTATGTAAGGAGATGGTTTTTTCTTTTCTGGTGCTCAGCAACATCCCATGAGTTTCCTGGAGAGAAGCGAGGAGTTTGCAGGAAAATCCTCCGGGAGGAAGTGCTTGTGCTGGCCCAGTTTTCAGGGAGCAGTGCTTTTTATAGTCACACTTCCAGACCAAACTGTACCCACAGGAAGCCAGGAGCGAGCTAGCATCCATCAGCCCCTCAGGTTGATCTGCACCCCTTTCCCTCGCATGGAAGAGGCAGAGCAGAGCGATCCCGCCCGCCATTTGGCCTCTGCTCTTCTGCCTCTTGTCTCCCACTGAGATCGATTTGGCAAAGACCAGGACATCCACGTTGGCAAAGGTGTGAGGTAGGGGGCACAAACTCCACCATTTAGTAGCTGTGTGACCTTAGGCTGATATCATATGTAACTTCTCTCTGCCCCAGTTTTCCTATCTGGAAAATAGGAGTGCTGAGCATAACACAACCTGATTTCATTTTGGGAACAACAGATGATGTAATACAATGATGCAATAGGATGACAGCATCACAAGATGATATAATATGGTGATGTAATATGAGGATGCAGCGTGATGATGAAACACAATGACACCATGCACTACCCGCGCACAGGAAGCACTTGTCAGTGGGGATGTGACGTGGTGGTGTCAGGCTGGGCTCTCTCCAAGCAAAGCCTGAGATGGGGATTTGTGTGTGTGACCGGTGGAGGGATCCTCTCAGGTGGGCCCACTAGGAGGCCAGGGCTGCAGGTGAGAGCAGGGGCCGAGCTGAGGACACACATTCTCAGGCTGGTCTTCTCAAGCTCCTTCATGGGGTTGGCCCAGCCACAAGGCACAGCCCTGGGTTTTGGGTTCCACTCTGCTTGGTCATGAGCTGTGGCCTTCTAGGCACGGCTTTGAGCAAGAGCAAATCTCCAGAGAAGGTTAAAGCTCTGAGTTTTGTGTAACTAGCACTCATGGCAACAGAAAGGGGCACCTGGCTGAAGAGGTCCCAGCTATGTCCATGACAGTGATGAGATTGATGATTTCATGTTTGGAAAATCAGAGAGGTTAAATAACTCATAGCACTTTATTGATTTAGCAGGACCAGTGCTGGGAATGGGGGAGGCAGCGAGGCAGGCACTCTCCTAGCACATCAAATTATGGAGCCCCAAAGAAAATTAGTAGTCAAGATAAATAATAGTTTAATTCCACTTTTTTTTGGTGGTTTTTTCTTTTAAGACAGGGTCACTAAGGTGCCTTGGATGAGCTCAAACTTCAGTCTTCCTGACTCAGCCTTCCAGAGTGCTGGGCTTACAGGCATGCACCACTATATCTGTTTTTAATTTAGTTTTTAAAAAATTAAAATTAATGCAAAAGTCCATGCTGAACAAAGAATCAATAGTATAAATAAAGACAGGGTCAATATGACTAGTTCTTTCTTCCTTTACCTCTGGGAGCCATATGGCTTGACACAGCACTACACAAATCCTGCTTTGTGGAGCGATTAGGATGCTCCTAATTTTTTGTAATTGTACATGTAGCTGTAATGAGCATCTTCGTGGCAAAGCATTTGTATCCATTCTTATTTCCAAAGCAGATTCCTGGGCTCAGAGCCAGATTAGTAACCACAGGGTCAAAAGTCATATACCCTCGCCCCCACAGCCTTTTACTATAAAAATTTTGTCACATGCAGAAAAAACAGAGAAGACATATACACTACCAGCTAGATTCTGCAGTTGCTCACATTTTTCTCTGTCTGCTTTATAAAAATCCACCCATCCATTTTCCAAGATGCTTTTCAGAGTAAATGATGGACATCAGTGCACATTAGCCCTCCACTTGGGCAGGCATGCCATTAACCGGCAGGCCATTATTTTTATTTCTGGGAAATCTATATCAGTTTCCAATTCTGCCCATGGGAGAGACACCATGACATGCTGGGACCGAGTGTGATCCTTTCAGGTATCTTTTCCTTGTTGCTTTACTTTCTCCTTCCTGGAGAATCTGGCTATTCCCAGTAGACTTCCCACCTCTGTGTCCAGCTGGTCTGCCACCAAGCTGCATCCTTTCCCAGTCCTCTAGGGACTTCTGGTGTGGCTCTTCTCATACTTGTCCCCACCTGGAGTCTCTTAATGACCAGCTGCAGGGCTTCTGAGGCAGCTTCAGCACAAGGAGTGTGTGTTCAAGGGCAGTGTCTGGCCCTTGCCTGTCTCTTTGTCGGCACAGTGAGACCATGAATCCTGGTGTATGAGGTGGATAGGCTACAGAGTGTGGCCCTGCCCCAATCCCGTGAACTGACTCCCCCGTCACCCCTATAATTTCTCCTGTTTCCTCCTGGGCCTGGTCCCTATCCCTGGCATTTGTGCCTCCAGATCCTTAAGGGTCCAGAAATGGGCTGTGGCTCTGGCTTTCTTGTGAGATGTAGTCATGACATTGGCCAGGGATACAGTCCTTTAAGGGTCTGACCGGGGACAGGCACCCACTCTCATAGCAGCTCAATAGCATAGCTGGCCAGGGGGCTGCAGTCTCCCCAAAGGGTTTGGCCATGGGGCTTCTTGAGCATCCTCGCAACCATGGCAGCTGCTGGCTGCCCGAGGCCCACCTCCTGGACAAGCTGGAGGCTCTGCTGCTGTCCGTGAGTGTACTTGGGAAGCCACTCCATCACTTCTGCCTACTGTGTTGGGCTTGTGGACCAGCCTGACTCATAGGGAACACAGTGGGTGGGAGATGAGGACCTGTGGAGCCGTCTCAGGGGGCTGCAGGTCAGGTTGCATGACCTTGGGGGCTGACTGCACCTCTCTGGCCACAGTCTCCTCCCCTGTCAAGTGAATTCCCAAGCATATTCACGAGTGAATCCCTGTGTGTGATTAGGATGGTCATGGCACTCAGTTTCACCCTCAGGAGATAGCTGTCCCACCAGAATCCTATGCTTTGGGCCCTCAGCAGCAGGACTGTCTTAGTCTTATGTCCAGGGACCAGGCCAAGGTTGGTGCTTGGAACAGGTGACGCACTACAGGGACCAGGAATCCAGGACGAGGAGATCTGTAGGCTACACTGTCAGAGGCCTTCATGTCAGACTTCCTCGAGCAAGGCCCTTTGACCAGGGTCTAGAGGGCAAATATTTGTTCAGAACTGAGGTGAGGTGGAGGAAAGAACACAGGGCATTTGGACCCATCTGGATTTCCGTCCTGAACTTGGTGTTCTACCAATAAATATTTACCAAGCCCTCCCTGCAGGCCAGGCACCAGTCAGCGCTGTGGCAAGAGACTCTGGTGTGTGCCCTGGTGGGATCCTTGCTGTGTGCCCTTACATAAGTGGATCTGCCTCTCTGAGTCTGCATGTCCTCACCTATAGAAGGGGCAGCAGGGCAAGGATTTCTTTTGGAAGGAGAAGGTGCCTCCAACAAGCGAGCCTCGCTGTCCAGGATCTAGTTGTGCTGACTTGCACTCACTCCCAGGGTCTTCACTTTTTGTTGTCTTCTCTCCCCAACCCCCAATACTCCAGCCCCACAAGGGTTAAAACCCAGCAAACTCACATGTGACCCCTGTAAACCGCGACTCTTTCCAGTTGTTACCAGGCTGCCTGCCCTAGATGGGGCAGATGCTGAGCCCTAGGTTGCCATGACAACCTTGCCCTACCAAAATACAGCCTGTCTCAGGTCTGAGTGGGGGCAGACCTCTTGAGCTCTCACCTGGCTCAGTACTGTATTCCAGGGAGGTGGCAGTGAGAAAGCCAGAAAGGCAAGAGAGAGGAAGGAGAGGGCTACGGTAAGAGAGAAGCCTTGGAGACACAGCGACAGGGAAGAGAGGAATGAAGAACTGACCCGAGGCGCCAGGAGGGGGAGACAGACTGACAGCAGCCAACATCCCAAGACGCCTCTTGGAGCCCGCTAGGCAGAGGCCGCTGTTCCCTGTGGTTCCGACCTCCCCCGGCTGCCCATCGCCAACATACATGCCCACACACGCACACCCACGTGCGCCCACATGCACGCCTGTGCCGCCGCATTTCCGCGTGCGCCTGTGGTGAGGGCACAGGGGCAGGCAGCCTGTCAGGCGTGTGAAGTCACCGTCAGCCCCAAGGGACAGCCAGTGAGTTGGGTCTTAGGGGGAAAAAATGGGGGCGGATGTCAGCTCCCCGGGCAGCCGCCTCCCTGAGGCCCCTCCTGCATTCCTGGGCTGAAAAGCCTCTTGCTAAGACGGGGACTGATGTCATCCCAGGCTGCTCAGCTAGGGGACCCGGGCCCAGGTGGCTGCCTCCGGAAATGAGCTAGCTGTCTGCTGGCCCACAGGTTCAGCACCTAGAGCCCCAGGACAGAAACCTGCAGGGGTCAGGTGAGCAGAGTGGGGCTGTGGGCAGCTGTAGGTGGCAGCTAGCCCTCGAGACCTTCCAGCTGGGTTTCTAGGGGCCCCTACCTGAAGGGAAGTGAGGACGTGGAGCCTGCGCCTCTGCCCGCCCCCACCCGGGGCTCTGGGACCGTCACACCCTGGAGGGATCGCCGCTGGCTGCCGGCCGGCCATCCAGCGGGGTGAGAGCTCAGCACTGGAACTGGACCCTCGGGGCTTTGCTTCCAACTCCAGTGGACTCCCGGGCGGTTCCTGCTGCCTCTTCTCCTTCGTTCTGAGTGCGCCCTGCGCGGGCAGCTCCCCGCTCCCTCCTGTGTATTTACCCTCGATTTGGCTGAAGCGCGCTGCTGGCTTTTCTGCTCAAGCAAGCCCAGAACTTACCCAGCCCGAGCAGCCAGCAAGAGAGCCAGGTTCAGGACTCGGCATTGCCTTTAGATTGCTCTCTCCTCTCTCCTGACCTCTCCTCCCACCCAGCCCCATGGATTACCTGGGAGACAAGCTTACAGTAGCCCAGACTCACATGACTCAGTGGGTGGGCACCGTGCGGAGGTCCTTCCAGGAAGCCCTGAACTTAGTGACCAGCACGGTGGGCCATGAGCGGTCAAGCACGGAGCCTGCCGGCAGGAGCCCCTTCAAGCGCAGCACCTCCTCTTTCCGCCACCTGGCCTCCCGGAGCAGGGAATCTTTCCGCCGCTTCTCTGCACGCAGCCAACAGAGATTCTCCTCCCTAAAGAAAAGGCAGCCTGACGAGGAGCCCCCAGATATTGTAAGCTTGTTATGTTGCTTAAAATACTGAAACAACAATGAAAACTCCTCCCCGCCTGTACTCACAGGGAGGGGGTCTATCCACCAAGCTCAGAAAGTTACTCTTTGCAGACTCCTTGTCAATCAGAGCCTAAGAGGCTCCTGATCCCAGGACCTGGGGGAGAGGGGGAAGGGGTGCATCAGTGAGGAGACTCCCTGAGGTGGGATTCCTCCCTGGCCCGGGGCTGGTCAGGAATTGTAGTCTAGATTCTGCATTTGCATGGACAGGCCAGCACAGGAGCTGGGGTTGCTTTGTGGTTGATTTAAGTGTGGACGCTCCAACTTCATTTGCAGGACACAAATGCCTGTCGCCCCTATTTTTAGGGAGGATTAGTTGACACCTGCTTCATCTCCTCTTGGCCTCTCAGAATGACCGAGTGTCCATGTTGTGTGCTTGTTGGGTTGGGGCTGTCCTCGTTTGTTATTAAGTAAAAATGAGATCTCCTCTGATTAGCAAAGGAGAGCGCCTTGGGGAACCTGAGGTGACAGGTGGTTTTTCCCTCTGAGCCTTGGGCTTGGTGTGAGTGGGTTAGGCCAGTGGGCCACAGGCTGGAATTTGGGGCTCTTTTATCAGACTCTGTGGAGCTGGGGAGATGAGTGGGGGATGACAGCTGATGATCCCAGAGCTGGGCTGGGTTCTGCCAGCGATGGTGCAGAATTAGTCTCAAGGACCCTAAAGATTTGAGGTGCAGAACCAGGCCCAGAAAGGCAAAGGCAGCTGCCCGGGCATGCACAGTGAGAGAGAGGCAGAGGTAGAGCCAGAACCCAGGGCTCTGACCTCTCTGTGCAGGCTCTGTTCAGGCTACTTCTTGTCAAATGCTTTCTCTAGGCTTTCTCCAACTTGGACTGAGGCATGAGACGGCTTGTGTGTTCACATGGAAGACTTCTGCTCCTGCTTGTACCATCCCCGTTCACAGGAGCATCTGAGGACGGTTAGAGGGCTCAACTAGCTCTTCTCTGGGCTCATCCTTGCCACCAGTGCTAGTGTTGCTAAGACACCCAGCTTCCAGAGGAACCGCTGAGCTACTCTGAGGTTGCTGACAGGTGCGGGGACTTAGCATCCCCTTTGCTGGCCCAGAGAGGTATGCTGTCTCACCCTGAGTCACACAGCAATCAGCAGCAGGCACAAACCCAAGCCAGAAGCCAAGCACTTGAACATGACATGTGTCTCATTTTGGGAGGTCTCCTCTTGCAGATCTGTGCTCTCTTGTGGCTCAGATATATTAGCAAGGCTTGATTTATGCGACAGAGCCCCAACTCATTCTCTAGAAGGTATAACTTAGCCCAGAGAGAGAACTCTCCTTTTGCCTCTGTGTTTTCATCTCGTTCTGTCTGTTTTCTTGTTTTTCTCTGTGTTTCTGTCTGTCTGTCTCTGTGTGACACCCTCTTTGTCTTTCTCTGCATCTCGATCTCTCTCTGTCCCTATGTGTCCCTGCCTTGAGTTCTCTCCTGCTTATGCCCTCTTGTGACATTGCAGCTAAGGGTGTGAGGTTTGGGATGTGCAGGCTCCATTCACCTCCCCTGTCTTCACCCTGTTGCCCTGTGAGACCCCGGACATTGGCTGCAGTCCCTTTGCCTCATGGCACTGTGCACATTGGTGCCACCAACAGGTTGGGTCCACTCTGGCTGAGAGGGAATAATGGCATGGGGAGCTCAGAGCCTCCAATTGGGCCCTTGTATGCCAAATACATGGGCCACTGGCTCCATCCCACTCAGCATTGACAGGGTGGGCACCTGCTGGTATTGCCATGGACAGTTGAATCAGACCTGCCAAAGGCTGGCCAAAGGGCTTTGCCTACTTTTTAAAACTCAGTTTCTTCCTCCATCAGATGAGGACACCATGGGCTTGTCATGAGCCGGGCATGGACACCCGGCCATGCCAGGCACACAGTAGGTATGCAGTTGTAGGCTGGGACACTCTGCCTCAGGAGAATGAGGGCAGGATCCAGATGGAACTCATGGAGGCTACAGAGAAGGAAATGTGGAGTTCCTGAGTTCTTCCACTTGAGTCTGAATCAGGCTCTGGCTCTTCCCAGCTGTGTTACCCTGGGCAGGCTGCTACCCTCTCTGTGCCCGGCCTTGGCCCTCCATACAGTGGGGATGGTGGGCGTGGCTGTGCTTGCATTTGGTACTTGTGCCTTGGAAGCGAATGCTTCTGACAGCCAAACCTCCTCTCTCAAACCCTTCAGAGATTTCCAGTGAGATGGAAAGTGCACGCACGCCCCTTTTACTTAGAGACTTCACTTAAATATTTGTTTTCTGGGAGGAAACTTTTAAAGACACAGATAATTGACCACAGCAGTACCTGTGGCTGGGATAGGGAGGGGCAAGATCAGAATTTTCCACCCTCTACTTGGAGGTGGCTTAGCCAGAGAATCATTCTGTATGGTGCCTCGGGCTTGTCACAAGTGGTCCCTCAAAGGCAGATGTGCCCCAAACTGTTTTGTCCAGGAATAAAAAGGAGAAAGGAGGGAAATAAATGGCTTTGTCTTGACCCTCAAAGGCAGGAAGAGGCGTGTTCATGCTGCAGCCCAGTGCAAGCCTAGGCCTGAGGAAGGAGACTGACATTCTGGGTTTAGCTGAGAAATCAGGTGGACTCCACATGGAGCCCAGCAGAAAATTCCAGAACCCAGAAACAATGGCAATACCACCGGGGCTGAGGTGTTGGAATAAAAGCAGGAAGTGTGTATGTATGGGGGGATCGTCTCTGGGGCCACTGCATGCTACATAGAGAGGGGTTTATAATCAAACTCGGGCCCAAGTCTCAGGCCTACCCAGTCCTGGCTGGCTGACCTCAGCCAAGTTCAGTCACTTGTTTCAGCCTCAGTGTTCTTGTCTGTAAAATGGTTCAAGTGGGATTTGTCTGGAAGTTGGTCAGTGGGATAGATTTGACCAGGAGCCTGCATGGCCCTGGTATGCAGGAGATGTTTAATGACCATTCATTCAGCATTGCTTTTGAGGGATTCAGGCTCTGGGAATGTGGGTCCCTCAACATCAGTGGCCAGATGGGTACCTTCAGAAAGACAGCAAGACCCTGGCCAACGTTCTGTGAGCACTTGCCGTGTGCTGGGCCTGTGGGTCCCGTGTCTCTTATTCATTTGGTCCCCTTTTTATTCAGCCAGCTTTTATTAAGGACCTGCCATGGTGCTGGCTCAGGGAGCCAGCTGGGGTGAGAGCAGACAGCATCCCTGCTCTGTAGAGCCACCTCTGAGGGCAAGTGGTGGAGCATCTCAGACTCTGAGTAGATAACATGCATGCTGTGCTGAAGATGAGGACATTGGCTTGGGAGATCCGGGGCCCGTGTGACCTCACACTATTCCACACATCACAGTTACTCAGACTTAGCATGGTACACATCAGGAGCCAGGTGATTCCTTGTGGCAGTAGAAGGTGGAGGGATGGGGATGGTCCTCAGCATTGTAAGGTGGTCTCAACCCATTGGATGCCAGGAACATCCCCTAGTTGTGACAACTAAAAATGTCTCCAGGAGTTGTCATGTGTCCTTTGGGGGCAAAATCAACACCTGCCCCCAATCCAGGTTTGACAATCACTGCTGTCTGAGTTACCTAGGGGGACAGGTTCCTGGACCCTCTTTGGATGCCAAATGCTGTGAATGCTTAAGTCACTTATGTACAGTGGTATAGCATTTCCATACAACCTATACACATCTGCCCGTATACTTTAAATCGTCTCTAGATGACTTAGCATACCAAATACAATGTAAATGCTGGGGAAATAGTTGTTGTACTGCATTGTTTGGGGAATACAAGAAAAATATCTGTACATGTTCAGTGTAGACACAATTTTTTTCCCAGATATATTTGACCCAAGGTTGGTTGTATGGATATGGATACAGAGGGCCACCTGTAATTTAGCATGGGGCACAGTAATTGTGGCCCATGTGGGGATTCATTGGTGAAGCATTGTCGCTGAGCTGAGCATGCGATTCTACCGCCAGAGGCAGTATGGGAGTATTTGGTTATGCCTCAGTTAGGGCTTGAAATGGACGATTAAATGTTCAGCAGGGCTCAGCATCCTCCACCCCATGCGTGCACACAAGAACACACAGCTCCTTCCCCTCAATGTAGGATTGTGGCTTAGAACAACAGAAATTTCTTTTGCCCCTTTCTGGAGACAGAGGTTGGAAATCAAGGTGTCAGCAGTCCACTCCCCACTCAGGGATTCTGGGGGAGGATCTCCCTGCCTTTTCCAGCTCCTGGTGGCTGCATGGGTCCCTTGACTATGATGGCATCACCCAGCCTCTGCTGCCACCCTAACATGCCCTCTTCCCTGTCTTCTCTTCTGTCTGTGAACACTTGTCCTTGGATTTAGAGCCCATCAGGATGACCCAGGATGCTCTCACCTCCAGATCCTTAACTTAGTGATATCTGCAGAGATCTGTTTTCCACATTCATGGGTTCTGGGTGTTGGTTAGGATGTAGACATGTCTTTTAAGAGCCATTTCAATCCATCACATCTCCTCCTGACTTCCACTCCAGCCCCTTCCCATCTAGTCCATTGCCACCCAGCAGGCTGAGAGGGCCATTTGTACCCCTGCCTCACCCCGACGCAGGAGTCCCAGACTTCCACCTGCCTCCCTCCCAACCCCATAGGGCCTGCAGCAGAGTGAACAGCAGGGGCTAGGTGTGGGAATAGCTGGAGTGTATTTTAGAAAGAGTGATCAGGGAAGTCTTCTCAGAAAAGAGACCAGAGGGAATGAACTTCAGAAGGTTTGAGGGAGGAATGTTTGGATAGCAGGAAAAACAAGTGCAAAGGCCTGGAGGTAGGTCTGTGCCTGGTGTATTGAGGAGCAGCAAGGAGGACAGAATAGAAGGGCACTTCTGAGAAGTGGTCAGGGCTGGATCACATCAGACCTGGGGAACCCTGGAGAGGATGTTTGATTTTAGTATTTGAAGATTTGAGCTAGGAAATTTTGCCCTCAAATGTATGCCAGTGCATGAAATGTTGGAAGAGAAGGGCGGTGACAATGAGAGCTACCACTTATTGAGCACCTGCTGTGTGTAGTCATGGTCTGTCACATTTCCCCTGGGCACTGGGGCTTCCAAGGAGCTGGGTCCAGCTGCCTTCTATGCTGGACTCTACTGGCCTTCACCTACCCAGAGCCCTGCCAGGTGTCCTGGCCTCTCGCTGCACCTTGGGGTGTGGAACTAGGGTGTTGGACTTGAACATGATGTCACTTCAGCCCCTGCTTCGGTGTCACTGGATGGGCAGGACAGGCAACTTTCTTTTGGGCTGGCCTCACCCCATTTCAGTTCTCCTTTCCACCCTCTGGCAGCAGGATGATGTCACTTGCCAGAGAACAATGGTCCCTTTGTGGCTCCATCCAGGGCCAATGCTGGGCCCCAGACCAGGTGCTTCTGGGAGAGACCCAGCATTGACGTGGGAAGGCGCAGGGCAGAGGGTTTGGCTGGTCCCCAGGGGCTGCTTGTGTTAAATCATGCAGATCTCTTTTCCCCTCCCCAAGCTAAAAAAGTGGGAGGTGTTCATTTTACATTTGGGAAATACAGAGAAATGTAAAGACGACAAAATCCACTCATTCTTCCAACATGGATGAAATCCACTTTTGGCATTTGAATGCATTTCCTTCCTGTCTTTTTTTTCCCTCCCTCTACCAAACAAAATTGCCAACTTTTTGTCTTCTATCCTTTTTTAAAAATTGAAAGTTCTCATATGTCTCTAGTAAACACTTTTAGTGCCAATACCAGCTGAGTCGCAATTTATCACCCTAGGGGGACATTTGGGTCATATCCTCTTTCAGGCCATCGGGATGACCATGTCGGGGTGGAGTCCATGTGTGTGTGCATCTAGGTTTGGATTTCTGAGAGGCCCATGAGGTTCCAATGAGCTCATTTCCCACTAGTTGATCCTAGGCCCCTGGTTACTCTCTCTTTCTCTCCCTTGCCCAGCATTTTCAAATCACACTTGATTTGTTCGGACAAATGCCTTTTGCTTCCTCATCAGGAAACCAGAAATTTCAGGAAGGAAATCTGGATTGATGCATATCTTAGAGGGAATGTTATGTTTTGGAATTTTGTGAATAATGGGGGCTTTGGAAGGGAGTGATCATGAGAACTTCTTACAAGAAGAATAATATAAGGTGTGTATGATGAAAAAATATGGTTAATGTCACCATATTTTACACAGGAAAAATTAATTTATTACAGGAAAATAATTTATTACAGGAAAAGACACATTGCCATTAAAGTCCCTCAAAATAATCTTCCTGGCTTTGAACACACTTATCCCATCATTCTTGCCACTTTCTGAAGTGGTTCTGGAACCTCTGTTTTGGGATTGTCTTTTTTTTTTTTTTGGTACTGGGGATCAAACTTGGGTCCTTGTGCTTGCGCAGCAGGTGGAGAAACCACTGAGCTAAATCCCCGGCCCCTGGGATTGTCTTTAGTTACACTGTCATGGCTCCTTTCATGTCCTGAATCAATTCAAAATGTTTACCTTTCTTGATCATTTTGACTTTGGAGAAGAGCCAGAAGTCACATGGTGCCACATCTGGTGAATAAGGTTGATGAAGATGCAATGTAATGTTTTTATTTGACAGAAATTGCTGTCAATATTTGATCAGTGAGAGGTAATAAAAACAGTGAATGTTTAAGTTTAAAAATTCATTACAGTAAAAGACACATTGCCATTAACCCTCCTCAAATTATTCAAAATATTCTCCCTCTTTAAACACACTATCCCACTGTTCTTGCCAATATGGCTTTTACTATAAAAAGTTTTTTAAAAACTTATGCAATTCACTGTCTTTTCAACCACCCCTTGTATACTATGTTAGTTTCATCAGTGTGCTGGTAAATGTTGAACAATCAGATCTTTTGTAAGAAAGCCTTGATGTGTAGCATTTTCCCATTCCTTTGGTGTAAATACTCTCAACGTGGCTGAAGGCAAGTCACTAACTAGCTGTTCCCAAACCCAGGCCTGAGTCCCTCACTATTCTATAATACAGTATTTTCACCGTAAAGATACCATGACAATGACCTGAAGACCATAAATAATAATAAAATGTTATTAAGAAGTCAGGTTTGAATATTTATTCATAGAATTTATTTAATTACAATAAGTTTATATAATTTAATTATTAGCGATGGCTGTTTAATACCTGGCTCACTCCTGCTCCTGAAAACTTCTCAGCTATCTCTGGGGATGGGGCCAGGCCAGGTCCCCAATACTGCTGCAGGTTAGAGGGTGAGTCATGGAAGCTGAGGGCTATGAGTTTGAATCCTGGTCCTGCTATTCTCTTGTTTATGACTTGGAATAGATTCTTTAGTCTCTTTATGTTCCAGGTTCCTCTTCTGTAAAATAGGCCCATTACCTTCTTCTACACTTGTATGAAATTTATTGAGGTCACATATATGGAACACTTAGCATGATACCTGGCACATAGTAGGGTCCTGGAATAAGGTTGCTGTCATCATTATCATTGTCATTTGTTCCCCAGCCCTGTTCATTGTGGCCTCTTGTGGTATGGATCATAAGCCACTGGTAACTGCTGGTGGTGGACTGGAACCTGCCTACGATCATGGGAGTGAGCCTGGAAGCAGGTCCTCCAGATGCAGGTGTGATAGCACTGCTGGCCAACATCTGGATTCCAACCTCAAGAGAGGCAGACCCTGGCCTGCCTCCTGTGTGACATAACACATATTCATTGTTTTGGGCCGCTAAATTGTAGGGCTATTTGTTATGCAGCAACATGTAGTGAATATAAGTTTCTGCTCATTTCCAGCCACAACAATGATGTTGTTGTATGGACAAGGGGTGTTCTTCAGTCCCTCCCATCACAGGTGACTATATTCGGGTGGGAAGAGGTCAGGTGGCTACCCTGGATCTGGAATGTGGCAGCTGTTGACATTCCCAGCCAATATTTTCTTGCTTCACAGGCTCCTTGTCAAGGAGGCTGCTCGACCAGCCTGAGTTTGAGATCCCAGGGGCTTTTGAAAAGCCTTTAGGGATTGGCATTAATCTTCCTTCATTTCTTGGCTCCTAAGTGCTGGTCAACCATTTAACTCATCAAACAGTCAGTGTCAGCGCTGCCCATAAGCAGGAGCAGGTCCACACACAGGTATGATACCCTGGTGCACAAGAGCCTCCTGTCTCCAGCTGGAATTTCTCAGGCATAGGACTCCTGTTGGATTGCCTACTCCCGCGAAAGGAGGATCCTGAAATATACCTTAGACTAAGAATGAAAAGTTGCAAAGTTCATAAACAAGTTTTGCTTTTGTTTCTTGAGCAATTTGTGCTCTTGTTTCTGTTGTCTTTCCTTGATTGAGAGTAAAAGGATGAAGGTAGAATCAGCAGAGCCCAGCACACAGCTTGGCTGTCCCTTCTGACAGCTCTGAGCTGGAATCCTGGCTTTGCCACTAACTAACTGTGGAACCTTGGGTGGATGACTTTAATTCACTGAGCCACAATTTCCTTGTGAAGTACAGTACTTAGCACAGTGCCTGGAATCTAGAAAGCACATAATAAATGTCAGCTGCCCTTTGATCTGTAGAACCTTGATACATTAGTTAGGTTAGGATGTGTTATGCTGCAGTAACAAACACACTACCCGCTCAGCAGCACTGTACAGGGTGTTTATTTCTTGTTTGCACAGAGTTTGTTGCTGGCTTGGTGGCTCTCCATAGCAACCTCCTCTCCAGGCAGTTTGCATATGGTAGCTGGGTCATGGGGAAAACATGAGTCCCATTTAACCATCTTAGAGGAGAAGAGCTGGAGGGCCAGGCCAGGCAGAGGCTGTTATCCCACTTTACAGATGGGGAAATTAAGGCTTCAAGAGTAACACATTTTGAGAGCTGACCGTGAGAGCTCATTCACTGAGCTAAGCAGATTATTTCATATCCTTGCAGCAGACCCATGATGTAGGTGTTATTTTTGTCATCCCTGTTTTGCACATGATAAAATGAAGACCCAGGGAGAGAGGTGAATTGGCTAAAGTTACCTAGCTCATAATCAATCAGCCAGGCCTTGAGTCCATCCCAGGTCTGCTTGATGCTTCATTTCATACGCCTTCTCAGTGTAGGGCAGTGAATGTGTGTCTTTCCCCAGTGGCTCCATGGTGTAGACCAGGGCTTCACACCATGGCAGCATTGACTCTGGGAGCTGGATGGTTCTGTAGTAGGAAGCTGTCCTGTGGCCTGTAGGATGTCAGACAGCATCCCTGACCTCTACCCCCCAGATGCCAGGAGGACTCCTTCCCTCCCCCCAATTTTGATGATCCAAGACTGTTTCCAGATATTGCCAAATTCGGAATGGGAGCAGAACTACCCCCATCTGAGAACCACTGCTGAGGGTTGTAACAGTCCCTGCCAGGGCCAGGGTAGCCATGTGGCATTAGCTAACACACCATGAGTGAAGTCACAGTATTCCCAGCGGGACTTTGGAATGTCCTAACTTCTTGCTAAAATAACCTCCAATTTCTGGTGTGATTTGGGGCAAGACTTCCACTGTGGAAAAGCAGTTTTCTTCAGCTACACATGGAGCCAGTAATGTCAGATCATGGAGTTGTTATGAGAACCCCATGAGATGCTTGTTGGCCCCCTGCAGGGATTTGGCACTTGGTCGGGGCTCCATAAATGGTGGCTTTTATGTCATTCTACTTATCACTTGTCATATGGGAAGGCCAAAGGGGGCGCATACTTCCCAGTATTTGGAAATACTCTTTGCAGCTTGTTGGATTTCCAGCCCCCTGCCACCAAGTTCCACATCCAAATATTTAATATTTGCTCCTTGAGAAAGCCAAGAGGTATCCGGCAGTTTATGATCCCACCATTCATCAACTGGATTTTTAGAAACTGCCCTCTCTGAGCTTACCTGTAATCCGGCACCTGTATCTTCTCCATCTGCAGCTAAGAGCCTCTCCTTTTCTTCCTGGTATTTGCCTTCTGTTTTGGGGAGGACACTGAATGGATTCAAGGACTATACTGAAGCAGCTTCAAACCCCACCCTCTGCCAATTACTTGACAGGAAAATCCTGGAAGGTTCTGGAACCCCCAGAGCTGGGTTTGAAGAGCACACAAAGGTAGTAGCTATCTTGGTGGATGACGGGAAAACAGCTCTTTTTTTTTTTTTTTGTATGAAGGATGGAACTCAGGACCTTGCATTTGAGAGGAAGGTGGTGGAACCATTGAGCTAAATCCCTGGCCCTGTATAAACATTTCTGAATGAGACCCAAGAGCTGATATACACAGGCAGTGAGGGGCAGGAAGTTGGCTTCCTGGAGGGGCTTCTTTTTTGAGGGGGGTTTGTCTGTTTTTGAGACAGGGTCTGTCTATGTAGTTCAGACTGGCCTTGAACTCTGTAGCCTAAGATGGCCTTAAACTTGCAGTGATTCCCCTGGCTCAGCCTCCTGAATGTTAGGATTACTGGTGGGCACTACCATGCCCGGCCCTGGGAGAGCTTCTTAGCCTTGATTGTCAGGACATCTGGGTCATTCTGGTCTCTACCCCTTGCTATAATAGCTAGAGAAGTTGAAACCCAGAGGGAAAGAAACTCACACAGCAAGTTAGTGACAGACCCAGGACTGGAGCTTGGGGTTCTAGATTCAAAGCTGGAGCACTAAGAGACCAAGGGATTCTCAACTGTGACATCTCTCAAAATTGAGCATCAGACATTTATTGAGCTCCTACGGTATCCAAAACCCTATAGTCAGCCATGCAAATTGTTAATGATAATGAGGAATCATTCCTGCCTTTGAGAAGCTTTTGGGGAAAACAGATGCAAACCCATTGTGCTGCCTCTGGGCCTCAGTTTCCTCATATGTAGTTGGAGGCTGTGGTGTGATCTGTTAGAGCCTTCTCAGTGAATCAGCTCAGATGCTTTCCTGTCTGCTTGTTTTGTGTCTTTGTGCAAGACTTTGAGCAGGTCTCAGTTTCCCACCTGGCACTGGCACTTACTTAGTGGAGATGAGTGTGAAACACTTGGCACAGTGCCTGGTGTGTGCAAAGTGCCTAGCAGCCAGGAGTTCTGTAGTTCTCCCTCCAGCCACTGGCTGGTGACATTCCCACCTCTGGGCCTTTACATGGTCCCCTGTGTCCTTTGCCTGGGTGATAGCACAGTGCACAGGCAGGGCTGGCCTCTTAAATTGGACTGTTTTCTCAGCAGAAAGACTCCCTCAGTCAGGGGCTTCAGTGTCTGGCCAGAAGGGAGGGCAGAGGACTGCCCCACAGTGACACAGGCCTAGTGGCCTCCTGGGTATCCTCCCAGCTACCTCTGCTTCTATTTGGCCTCACCACCCATCTCTGATGCACCCTGCCCAGCCCTTCCTCCTGTGGCTGCATGCTTGATGATCAGAGGACTTGGGGCATCTTTAAGGGCCGCATCTCCTTAGGAAGGGAGGGCCTCACAGATGGAGAAAGAGGCCCTCTGATAGAGGCCTGTGGGTAGAGCGATTGGAGCCCTTTCCCACCCCATGATAGAGAGCCTTTCCTCTTCTCTGGTGCAGATAACAGCCCTTTTGGGGGGGGAGGGATGGGAAAAGGAACAGAGGAGGCCTTTGAAGCTCTGCTTGTGAATTTCTAATCTTTTCATATAACACAGAGCCCTGTAGATTTTCAACAATTCAGTAGCATTAGTTGGAAAATGTAACCCTTCCAGGTCTCCATGCTATGTGTGATGAAGAGGCTGTACCAGTTCAATAGCTCAATGGCATGTGATTGTCAAGGTCGGGTGGGGGAGGAAATGACAGAGTGAAACAGACGGGCCTGGGTTTGAATCCTGCTGCCACCACTTACTATACCTGGGACTGTGGTCCTGGACTTTGAGCTGTGATATCCCTAGGTGCAAAGGAGGCTGAAGATGTGATTGAACTCAAGCTTTGGTGGATGGCACATGTATCTTGTATCCTGGTTCAATCTGAAGAGTCCCAGTGGGTGTTCTATAGGCCTGGGGTGGGTCCCAGAATGTGTCTGAATAGAACAAGCCCTAGGCAGAAGTAGTCACATGGGCATACCCTTTCAAAGAATAACTCCTTAATGTTCTCTAGCCTGCATTCAGTTGGCAGATATTTATTGAGCACTTACTGTATATCACACAGTTTGAGGCCCCAGTGCTCCATCAGAGAAGATAGAGGTGGTCTTGGCGCTCACACACTGCCTTGACAGAAGGCTCTGCTGGGTGTTTACAGTAACAAATGACAGCACGCATTATGTATTCTGTCATGAGGTTGTGATAGCCTATTCTCTTCACAGATGTGTCTCTGACCATCTTTGGGATTTTTTTCTAGTATTTCTTGCTGGACCACAAAGCAATGCCCAGAAGTATTTGACATTTCACATCCTTTGGGCACAGCCCTGTGCCAGGCACATTCTGACACATGGTGAAATCTGATGGGTGGGTAAATGGATGAATGGATGGATGGATGGATGGATGAATGAATAAATCAATGAGTGAAGAATAACTCTCAGCTCCCAGTAGTCCCCAGCCAGATATGTTAGGTGAATGGCCAGGGCCTAGAAATTCTGTGCCTTTTTATAGAGGACCTGGTTTTGGAGAGGCATATGATGACGAATCTGAGTTCACTGTTCAATAGCAGATTTTCCCATGAATCAAGTCTGCCTTCTCAGGACCACAAGACACTGCAGGCCTGTTGTGATCACATCCAGGCTACTTGAGGTTTTGTGTGTGTTCCTGCCCCAGCCCTATCTCTGCATCCCTATGAGCTGTCTCTCTGCACCCCAGGTCACAGCTGTGCCGGGCTTCCAGGTCTGGTTTATGTGGCCTTGTGGGATTGCAGTCAGCCACCATCCTCAGAGTTGCCCCTAAATCCCTTCCAACCAACATTGGGTGTTGCCACAGGGAGGTTCTTGCAGCCTTCTCATTAGTTGTTTGGGATTCCACCCTCTGCTTATTTGTGCACCTGAGTACACCTATTAAGGCCCTACTGTGTGCAAGACACTGTGTAGGGCTTTCATGCACTTGACTCTGGAACTGACTTTATCCTTCTAATCTTTCTGAGAGAGCAGAGAAGGGAGGCAGATGCACTTAGTGGCCAGTACCTGTGGGTGCTGAAGCCAGGGTTACACTCTGATGCTTCTGTCTTGGACATACTGAGTATCTGTTTTACTGCTGAGCTCCACCCCCATCCCCTCTGCTTTTTTGAGCTGTGTCATGTAAGAGCCATGAGGACAGGATGCCTTTCCCTTCTGTTGAAGTCAGAAAAAGCGAGTCAGTGGCTAGGGCATAGACTCTGGAGCCAGATGGCTGCTGTTTGGATCCCATCTTTG
Organism: Heterocephalus glaber; assembly: GCF_000247695.1. The sequence continues at coordinate 1,957,328 of NW_004624747.1, read as the reverse complement.
CACCCTGCAAGCAGCTTGACCTGGGCAAGTCACTTCACAGCTTGGTGCCTGAGCTTCCTTATTTCACATATGGAGAAAATAAAAGTACTTGATAGGGCTGTGATGGAGACAATACCTGCTCATATGTCAAGCACTAGAACAGTGCCTGGCACATAGGGGTTCCAAGCAGTGGTGATTATCAGTTTCAACATTGCATTCATTGCTGTGCTATAGAAATATTATAAATAAATAGATAAAATGTGGGTGAGTATTTTGCAAGTGTGATTTACATAAGGCATCATGCATGTATCTTCAGTGTGCAGCCTGGTTCATTTGCACGGATGCCCACCCAGTTGGGTGACCTCACCCTCCAGGTGACCTTACCCTCCTGTTATATTCTCATGACCCCAGGAAGTTCCCTTAGCCCCTTTCCAGTTCAGCCTCCTTCTCTGGCACTCAGTAAATACTTTCTTTTTTTGGTACTGGGAATCAAACTCGAGTCCTTGCGCTTGCAAGGCAGGTGGCGGAACCACTGAGCTAAATCCCCAGCCCAGTAAATATTTTTCTTGAATGAATGAACAAATGAATGAAGATATATGTACCAAAACTCCACTGTTTTAATCCCACATCTCTTTTTAATATGGTTGTACTTGTTACTGTTATTTCTTAACTCAGCTGAGATATGAGTGTCTGAGGTATAAGTACAAAGAGAAAGTGCGATGTCATACTAGGAACACCTAATTAAACACTTTGGCAAGGTTTCATAAAGGCAAATTGCTCAGAAGCCAGCACTAGTGGCTGAGGAAGGGTGAGGAAGGGTCTATGTGAGGAAGGGTCTATGCCCCAGGACTTTCAGGTGGCTGAGGCTCTGCTCAGAGTTCAGGCACTGCCTCCATGTGCCGTCCCTGGAATCCCAGCCCCTGGGTTCAGAATCCTTCTCCCCACCGTCCTCTAAGCCAGTGTGGGGTAAGCAGGTGCACTGAGGCTCAGAGCACCAGACCTTTTGGATGTGAGAGTTATGAGGTTGGAGGCCAGGAGGAGACAGGTGGGATGCAGGGCTCCCACTCCACACTCTCACTCCCTGGTCCAGGACCAGGGCTGCTCTGTGATCTTTCTTATACACTGGGCTTGAGTGGTTTTGCTTAGAGAGATTTTTCCAAAGCCAAAAAGAAATGGAAAGTGGAAAACCAGTGCTGTAGCACCAGCCACCACCCAGGTCAGAGGCAGACTTGGGAAGGGTGCTGGCTTGCATAGTGACAAACAGGAGTGTAGTGGTGGGGCTACTGTGGAAGGATCTGGGCTTTCACTTCCTGCAGCTAGGTCTTTATCCCCTAGAGATCTGAAGCCAGGGGGCAATCTGCAGCCTGCCCCGATCTGTTTCCTCCCTGTGACACCCTTCCAGAACTGCAGTTATGCTCTGGTTTGGGATCTGAACACACAAGGTGCTCTGAGCGTTCAGGGCCCTTCTGGTTCTGAGGGGACAAGGGCCTGCTCATCCCAGAGCGACAGTTGGGTGACCTCACCCTCCAGGTGACCTTACCCTCCAGACCTCCGGCTGGCCCACCTGAAGCCCTCAGGTGAAGAGGATCTTTGCACTAGCTAAGGCTGACATCACCGCAGGGAACCATTCAGTGTTGAGGGTCACTTTTGGCCTGGCCACCCTTCCACCAATCACCTGTATCCCTGTTGTTTTCATCATGGGGCCCTGAGGTGGAGATATGGTGTTCTCCCTGCTGTCTACGACACCAACCTCTTCTCACTGAGCCATTGCAAGTATGCTGACACTGCCCACCTCTATCACTTCCCGACATGGTGACCATGGGCAGGTTACTCTGCCTACTCCTCTGTGCCTCAGTTTCTTCCTCTCTGAAAGAGTGGGTGATGTAATCTCATAGGGCCAGTATAAGGATGACACGAGGTATTGCATGGAAACCATTTAGTCCCCGTCCTAAGGAACATTGTTGGCCATTGTCACTATGATGATGTGGTGGTTATTATGATTATTGGGAGGTGGTTGTGAATGTTGTTTGTGTTATTCCCCAAAATGGCAAAAGTCATGCTTTTCAAAGAAAAGAAGATACCCTATTTCCTTCTTGGGCCCCCACTAGTTTTCAGTCAGTGCAATTCCACAAGGCATACAGTCTGTGAGCAGGGCCTGGGTTGGCTCCAGTTTCTGCTCAGGTAGAGCCCTACCTTCTCCGTTTGCAGACCACTGTGAGAAAACTAAGGTTCCCACAGAATGCAGATACCAGGCCTACTCTCCAGAGTCTGGCACACAGGCCTGGGGTTGGGGGAGGGCAGTGTGCAGGCCACCGGACCTTTAAAAGCTCCTGGGTACTTCTAATGTGTAGGCTGAAGGCTGAGCACCCTGAGAACCAGGAGGCATAACAGAGAGACGTCAGGCTCCAGAGTAAGACAGACCCAGGATCTAAGCCCAGATGGGCCACTTGCCACATGGGTGGCCATAGGCAGGTCCCTGTCCTGTTACAGGCCTCTGAGGTTCATATACTCACCCCTGACTAAACAAACTATGTGAGGCCATTAATTTTGGTGAAAGGTAAAAAGGCTTTATTCAAAGTGAGCTCCAAGGAGGTAGAGAGTCTCATGTTACCCAAATGACCACCTCCCTGTGTCCTGGTGTGCAAGGGCCTTTTGTAGGAAGGGAGAGAGGGAACACAAGGAGACAATAGACAGCTCCAGGCCTGCTTTCTCCCTCCCAGCCCTTTAGCTCCCCCTTTCTCTGTGGAAAGAAACTGACCCTCCCCTTCTGGTGTCAGCACCTGCATATTCTGACTATTCTTCTGAGCTGCCAAGAGGACAGGGGAGGATGGCAGTTAGACAGTGGTCAAAGGAAGTTTGAAGAAGCAGCTTGTCTCTAAAGGCGGGGAGAAACCCCTCTAACTTTTAAAGTTCCATTTGCCCTCCTGGTTACACTCCTGCATATGCTTGTCTGGAAGATGTTTTGGGGAGACGGTAGGGGGCCACCAAGGTGGATATTAATGGTTCCTCTTAGCAGGTTGATGAGCTAAAGGGTGGACATTTCACAGATGTATTTCTGGATATCGGGGCTTGGAAAGGACTTAGGCCCCCTTCCAGCCAGCCCTGTGTTGTCTCCACTGAAGATGAGCCCTCTTAGTTTTTCCCATCACTTATCTAGTTGGGAAGTTTCCCAGAATGCTTTGTTGCAGCACTTGGCACATTGATAAATACTCATGAATAAAATAGCACAGAAGCAGGACATGGTAACATACACCTTTAATTCCAGAATCCAAGTTCACTGCTGCAAGTTGGAGCCCAGCCTGGGCAACTTAGCAACTTTGCAAGACCTTGCCTCAAAATAAAAATTTTAAAAAGGGCTGAGGATATAGCTCAGTGTGAAGATCCTGGGTTCAAATCCTAGTAACACACACACACATACACACACACACACACACACACACACACACATTCATGCAGATAACAACAACAAAAGCAAAAGCAATAGCACAGACAATCCATTTAAGAACAAATTGTTAGGGCCGGGGATTTAGCTCAGTGGTTTTGCCGCCTGCTGTGCAAGCACAAGGACCTGAGTTCGATCCCAGGTACAAAAAACCCACAAAAAACAATTGTTTTTAAATGATATTTTTAATGCAGGCCTTTTCAGAGACTTTAATGATGCAAATATGCTGTGGACCTCCAGAGATGGCCTTTGGCTTCCTTTCGTGCTGACACCTTAGCTGCGGGAGTTGCTGTACATTTACTTGCTGTCCTGAGTGGAGGAGTCTCACCACAGGGAATGTACACACCACATGTGAGGTATCCACTGCCAGAAGTGTTAAATCAGAGGAGGGAGAGGGCCCATGCCTCTAAATGGAGCAATTTAGAAGCATACATGTGCTACACAATCACAGAGCATTTCGCTGTGTGCGTGTCTTGTGTAACACACTTTCGGAAGTGCACCACTCATTTCCCCCTGTAGAATGAGATATATTGGCTTCCACTGAAAGACTGTTCTGAAAACTGTCTTTATACAGTGACTGTGGGTTCACTCCCTCCTCTGTTCTCACCAGACAGAGAGGAGGGCCATGCAGAAATGTGTGTCACCTTCAGTCCAGAGACAAGGGGCAGGCCAGGGAGGAGCCTGAGGTTTCAGAAGAGCAGCTCCCCACCTGGTCTAGCACCCCTTACCCCTTGGTTCACAGAAAGGAGCTGAGGCCCAGAGAAAGCAGTGACTTGGCCAAGGTCACACAGCCCCTTAAGCAGCCCCAGAGTCCAGAGCTGGGTTTTCTGCTGCTCTTCATGGTGGCAAGTCCCTGGCACACTCGTTCTTCAGCCTGAGCCTGCTTGGCTTCCAGTTATTGTTGAAGTGAGCACAGGTTTCCGGGAACAGAGCAAATCCACAGAGTTTAATTAATGAGTGTGCCAGAGGGCTTGGCAGCTGGATTCTTGTGTTTACCACAGCTTGGCTGGCAGGCTGTTCAGGAAGAGCTTGCAGGAGGGTGGGGTCTGTCTCTCCATCCTGGGCTGCCTGGCATTGTATATGTGGTGTGTGTGTGTGTGTGTGTGTGTGTGTGTGTGTGTGTGTGTGTGTGAGAGAGAGAGAGATTACCTGAAATCTGCTCCCATGTGACTGCATGAGGTTTTCCCATTCATTGTCTTTAGAAGTGCTGCGATATTATTTTGTTTGGTTTTTAGTGTTCTTTAAAGGTTGGTTGAAACAAAATCATCCCCTAGAGACCCTGGAAATAGCAGCTACCTGTCTCTGCCATGGGCAGACCCAGCAGAAGCTTGTGTCTGTTCTGTCCCCAGCCCTGGCAGCCAGGCAAGGAGGAGTGAGGCTGAGAGGATCCAGGGAGTGCACAGTGCTCAGGGAGGGGACGTGGCTAGGAGAGCACTCACCACATGGGCCACAGAGCCAGGCAGCATAGCCATTGTAGCCTTGAGGTGGGGCAGACCTGGACTTAAATCCCAGAACTGACCCTGGCCAACCCCGTAACCTGGGACAGATTCCTTGGTGTCTCTACATCTCAGCTTCCTAGAAAAGATGGGAATAGTAACATATGAGGTGTGATAAAAACTATAGTAAATATTAAAATTTTAAAAATAATTTATTACAGCACAAGACATGTTGCTGTTAATCCCTCTCAAAATACTCATCCTCGCTTCAAACATGCTTATTCTTTCCTGGCACTTTTTCAAGCAGTCCTGGAAGTCTTCTTTTGTGAGTGTCTTTTGTTTGTTTTATTTTTTAACAGAGTCAGTCTATGTACTTCAGGCCGGCCTTGAACTCACTATGTAGCACAGGCTGGCCTTGAACTTGCAGTAATCCTCCTGCCTCAGCCTCCTGAGTGCTGGGATTACAGATGTACGCTATTATGCCCAGCCCTTATGAGTGTCTTTAGTTGTGCTGTTGTGGCTGCCTTGATGTCCTGGATCAATTCAAAACATTTACCTTTCATGGTCATTTCTGACTTTAGGGAAAAGCCAGAAAGTCACATATGCCTGATCTGGTGAATAAGGTGGGTGAGGACACACTGTAATGTTCTTAGGACCCTGCCTTTTTGTTGGATGGCACCTGGCAGCAGTGTTCACCACATTTTTTTGTATCATACTACCTAAAGATACTCATGAAAGAGAATTTCCAGAACTGCTTCTGAAAGTGGCAAGAATGATGAGATAAGTGTGTTCAAAGCAGTGGAGAGTATTTTGAGGGGGATGAGTGGCAGCGTGTCTTTTACTGTAATAATTTGTTTTTAAGCATTCACTGTTTATTTTGATCACATGTCGTATATACAGATCTGATAGAGAGATGGAATGAGTCAGTGCAGGCAAAGCACTCCACTCAGGAATGTGTCACAGCTAAGACTAAATGTTAGCAATTATCCTAATCATCATTCTGTGCATTCCACTTTGTAGGTGTGACAGGTTAGTCTTGGGGAAATTCATGGACTCCAAAGGGGATGCATGGCCTTACAGTTAGACATCTGTTAGTGACAATCCCCGTTCCTCTCCTTTATACAGTCATATGTCAATGAATGGCAAGCCTACATTCTGAAAAATGCTTTGTTGGCCAATTTTGTCATTGTGTGAACAGCAGAGTGCACTTAACATAAACTAAGCCATCTAGGACCTCACAGGTAATCAGATCTTACAGGACCCCCATGACACATATGATCCTCCTTGGCTAAAAAATGTGGTCATGTGGCACATAGCTGCACTCAGAAAGCTCGGCATGTTGGGCTGTCTGTCTCTGCAAATGCCTTTATCTCATGGGTCTTTCTTTGTGTGCTTCTAGTAGCAGTGGCTGCCTGTTTTTCCTTCTGCATTCACACTTGGGAGATTTCCTTCCCACTCTCTAGTCTAAAGAGTCAAAGCCAGACATGTGTGTGACTAATTAACTCCTCTTAATTGGGGAAATATGACCTTTTAGATGTCATTAAAATAGCAGCCACAAAAAGGAGATGATTCTGCCCCTCACGAGGGTGTCTGGTAGGTGTTGCCTCAGAGAGGACAATGAAAGCACTTCCTTCTGGCCGGCCTCCTCAGTCTGCATCTCCTGGTTCACAGAGAATAGGACAACAGGTGGTGCCATCCACTGAATGCCTGCTGTGCACAGGCGCTGTGCTCAGGGCACTGATCTTTGAGTCTTCACTTACACCTGTGGGCAGGTCTTACATCCCATGTGGGAGTGGGGCAGCCGAGGCCCAGGGAGGTGAAGTGACCTGCAAAGGTCGCACAGCAGGGGACTGTGGAGTCAGCATTTGTCTTGAGCCTGTGGGCTCAACCAGAGCTGACCCAGGCCCTGGGCTCTGAGTAGGACCCTGCTCTGGGTGGATTTAGAGGAGGAAGAAGGGGGAGTGTGTTCGCACCTTGTGTATCTGTGCTGTGCTGTATGTGCCAGATGATATGAACACTTGCTCAGCTGTCACTTCATTCTCTTTAGTTATATTCACTCCCCCCAGGATTATGCACCTTGCTTTATTGATGAAGAAATTGAGGCCCAGAGACATCAAGCATTTACCCAGCTCTCACAGCCAGTAAGCATCAGCATTTGAACCCAGGCCTGGCTGATTCTGAGCTCCAACTTTTTTCCATGTTGAGTCAGACTTGGTGTTTCTGATTCTCCTAGAGATAAAGAGATAATGTGAAACTCGAGCTCAGTGTCACAGAAACAGCACCAGGCCATGAGTCAGGCAGCTGCGCATTTCTTTGTGGTTCTGCAGGATCCATAGTGGGCCCAGAAAAAGCTATGCCTCTGTTTTTGCCTCCATTGCCTCCTTTGTACTTCAGGGCCCTGAGGTCCCTGGTTTCTGAGCCACCTTTGCACAGCACCATTTCTTGTGCATTCTGATTATAGCAAGAAATGCCTGTCAGCATCCTGGAGAACTTGAAGTCCGTGGCAGCCCTGTGGCCTCAGAGTACATCCTGTGGTGGCCGAGTGAAGTGTGTGAGTCTCAAAGCAAACTTAAACTTGGTAGTTTTTATTTATCAGCCAAGGAGAACTCTTTCCCTCATTGGGGAATAGGCAAATAGCGAGTGTCCCATTATTGGGATACACTTTCGAGCTACAGACCTTCAGGATTCCAAGGCCACTGCAGACAACAGGGAATGTGAAATGGGGAGTTTCCTGTCTCTGGAGGTAAACAAGCAGAGGTGGGGTATTCTGGGTGTAAATGCCTCTCAGCTCCATAATCCCATGATTGTGCTCAGAGATAACTAGCTGGTGAGCCTATAGTAGGATACCAAGTAGATTTCCACCCACCACCAACTCAAAGCGACTGGGAGTGGCCGCCTAGGGTGCTATGCTACAGATTCCCAGGGCTTGTCTGGGCCCTGTTCTACAGTTGATTACTGATGCCTACCACTGGCAAAAGGGGCATGGGTGTTGCTTTTCTACTTTTAGCTCTGCTCTTTGCAAAAGAATAACCCTTTGTGTTTCCAACCTGAAGTTATTTCTGTATTTAAAAAAAAACCAGAGGACAAGAGGGTGACCATATCAGCAGTCTTAGCAGACGGCACCAACTCCCATACCCAGAATTATCTGCCCTACATTACCAGGCATCTGGGACCTCATGGTGAAGACCAGGGGCTCTAGCAAAGTATCACAGGGTCATGGAATGATCCTTTCTCATGGTGCCTGGCCTTCATGTGCCTTGGTTTATGAGAATTTGAAAATAGCCAATAACTGATATTAAGAGAAGCAGGTAATAAAAGGAGAATATTTGAAATTAATCTCTTGTTCTTTAAAGGGGCACTTTGTACACCTTCCTGATTTTCAGAGCTCATCACTGATTCACAGGTGAACTGGTGACGTGTACTGTGGAATCAGATTGGGTATTTTCTCTTTCCACTCATTTACTGTTGTTAAGCCTCATGTCTTCATTAAGAGATGTCTTGTCATAGCAACATGCAAGTTGCTCAACACTTCCTGGGAGAGTTTGTCCTCCGGCCTGGATCTCCCTGTAGCTGGGAAAGTTTCCAGAAAGTCAACACTTTGCAGTGGTGGACCCTGAGGCCCAGAAAGGCTAAGTGACATACCTGAGGCCAGACAGGTAGAGAGCCACAGCAGGGACTAGAACTGAGGCCCATTTGCCTCAAAATCTCCTCCTCTTAAATATGCTTGGTGAGTGGCTGCTTGCCTCTGTCTCTGTTAGGATAGGCAAGGCTGTGCTGCAGTAACAGCACCAAAACCTCAGTGGCTCAGACAGAAAAATAGGTTTCTTTCTTGAGTACTCTGCATATCCACTGACACTGGCTATGGTTTTGTTCCTTTTCATCTTTATACCAGGACCCAGGTTGATGGAGCAGTTTGCCTGGGGAAATGACAGTCACATGGCTAACCAAAATATATGGCCAGCTGTGCATTGCCTCTTGGTTTGTTTAGTTTTTGTTTTTCGCAACAAGGGTTTCTCTGTGTAGCTCAGGCTGGGCTCACACCTGCTATCCTCCTGCCTCTGCCTCTCAGAGTGCTGGGATTACAGGTGTGTGTCACCACACCTGACTGCATGGGGTTTTAAAGTTTCTGTCTAGAAATAAGTGATGTCACTTCCACTCACATTTCATTGGCTAGGTCAAAGTCACATGACCATACCTAAGTGGCATATGATCCTTCTGTAGGGAGTGGCAGTAATGTGTGTGTGTTAAAGTCTCAGTGTGATCTGTGTTATGGACTCACTTGTAGTTAATGTCTGAACAGGTCCTTTTTTTCCTTTCCTATAGTATGAGTCTCCCTTTTGGATGAACTCTGCCCTTGTTTCTTGGGTTAGGTAAGGAGTCCTGAGCCAACCACATATTCCCATTATCAAATACCATACAATCTTTGATTTCAATGTCTTCCTTCGTTCTTCCTCAGTCCATTCTTCCTAGATGTGGGCAACGGTGAAAAGCCTTCAAATACCAGAGTTCTGAGAAATCCAGAGTTCTTTAAAGGCATTTGAGCTTGTGTCCCTCCAGACCCTGTAGTGCCTCCCGGGCTGGGCACCAGAGGTCTTGGAGCTGTGTGGTCTTTGGGGGCTCAGGAATTCCAGCCTTCCTGGTCTCCCTGGAGGAAAAGACAGCTTGAGACCTCAGTATAGGGAAGCTCAGGCAGCAGCAACCCCATCCCCAGCTCAGAAGGGGTCCCCTGGGCACATGCATGAGTTGATGACGTTTCTCAGTAGGAATGCTGAGGAAGCTGGTTGGAAGATATTTATAAAAGGAGCACTGGCTGCCTGGGGTTCTCAGAGGCAATCACACAGTGGGAGGAGGGGTGCTGAGGCCCCTCTGCGTGACTCACCCCAGGAGGGCCTCGGGGAGTTGGAGACTTGGCAGGCTGTTTGTTCCTCAGATGAGAAGCAGACCTCCCTTAATCCCAATTCTGCAGCCCACTTGCTGTGTGGCCTTGAGTAAATCATGTTGTCTCTCTGAGCCTCAGCTCCCCTGTCTCTGAAAGAATATTAGCAGTACCTACTTGTCCAAGACACTGAGAGGACTTAATGAGACTATCTATCTATTTAGCAAATGCTTGTGATAGGAGGACTATGTGCCAGGGAGACATCACAGAACATGGGTTTACTTTCTGGTGGGGTTGGGGAGAGACAGTAAACCACAAGTTGCTGTATATCAGCTGGTAGTAAATACTGTGAAGAAAAATAAAGCAAGGTTAGGGGATGGAGAGGCCCAGGCTGGGTAGGGTGCATACATTTCACTCAGGAGGTCAGGAAGGCCTCCTTTGGGGGAACATGGCACCACAGAATTAGTGACAGATGCTGGCAGGGAGGTATCTGGAGCTGGGGAGCATCCCAGAACTGGGGACAGCAAGTGAAAAGACCCTGTGTAGATGTGTGCTGGGCCTGGCTTGCTTCAGAAGTCACGAGGAGGTCCTCAGGGCTGGGGCAGGGCCAGGGGAAGAGGCGGGGGCAGAGTGGTGGAGCGGGCATGTATTAGTTACCCCTGCTGCATAACAATTTAACCACACCCAGTGGCTCAAAGCAACACGTGTGTGCTCCCTCAGGGTTTCTATAGGTCAGGGATCCAGGCACAGCCTAGTGGAGTCCTCTGCTCGGGGTGTCGCTGGGTGGCAGTGTGGGTGTTGGCTGTGCTGTGCTTTCATTTGGATGCTCAGTGGGAAAAGAATCCACTTCCAAGCTCACCCAGGTGCTGGTTCAGTGTATGAGGGACCTAGGCCCCAGCTTTTGTGGCCATCAGCCTGGAGGCCATCCAGCATACCTGGCCCTCATGTTGGGCTTCTCAACACGAACATCACTCTGTTAAGGTGCAAAGATGATCTCTAGAGTGAGAGATTTTTATTTTTCTTCTCTGCTAGCAAGGGAGAGTCTTAAATAGTGTGGCACAGTCTTGGAATACCATCCCATTCCCCTCCCCGGTTGTGTCCTGTGGTAGAAGTCAGCTCCCCCTGGGGAGGGGTCACACAGGGTGTGGACACCAGGAGGTGGAGCTTATGAATGGAGACCTCAGGACCATTCTGACACTCACAGTGAGTGAGAGACTTGGTAGGCTGCTCTGAGGGCTTGGATGTGTTCTCTGTGTAATGGGCAGCCATGGAAGGCTCTTGAACAGAGGAGTAGCATGAGAAATTGTACCTGGAACCCAGTATATGAGCCGCAAATGGTTATGAACAGGCCTTTCGGCTCCTGGTCAAGACACTGGTCAACAAAAAGCTGGGAAGAGGTGAGGATAAGCTAGAAAATTGGAATTCTCTTCTAGGCTTTTGCTTCCAGGATTTCTCCAGGGACCTCACATCTCTGAGCCTCTGTACCCTGGACTGTGAAACAGTTAGGACACAGAACTCAGCACATAGTAGCTCCCAGGTGATGGGGAATCAGATATTAAACAAATAATGGCACTAATAAGTCACTCCTGCAGTTTGATACTAATTTTATAAGATAATAATCAGAAAACTTGACAGGGAGACAGTTTGTCCACATTTTAACCTCAATCCTGTTAGTGATGGAATTGCACACAATCTGTATTTGCTTTGTAACTTTTTATTGTAATGTGTCTTTATATATGGATCTATTTGTCTTTTACAGTGAAATGTATAACTTCTGTAATCAGAAAGAAAAAAAATACTGGGTTGAAGGTGTAGCTCAGTGGTGGAGCACTTGCCCAGTATGTACGAGACCCTGGGTTCCAGCCCCAGTACTAGAAACAAACAAAATAAAAGAAGCTGACCCCCAGAGGTTCTTTTCTAAGTACCCTCTCCCAGCCCTCTGGGGACAATCAGAGGCTGTACCTCTCCCCATGTTTATTTTATTTAATGAGGTGTTCATCAAAGCAGATTTTCATTTTTCAGTCTCTTGGGAGGGCCAGGGTTCTGATTTAGACTTAAGCTCATGGCTTAGTCCAACATCTTCCAAAATTTGGGGTTTCATAAGCATGAATTGGAGCCCTAACTCCACTCTTCCCTACCTCTGTAACCTTGGTGGACCCCTGTTTTCTCTTAAAGCCTTAAGTTTCCCAGCTTTAGGGCCAATGGTACCGTCACTGGAGCCAGGGGAAATGGGATGGGGTGAATGACTCTTGCAAGCTGAGACTTACAAAAATGGTTATTTGTTCAAGTTCAAGAATTAATGATTTGCTAATTTCCCCATCAGGCATTCCTGCAGGCAGACCTTTCAGATCTGCAGCACCCTGTCACTCCACACCGGATCCTAGGGGTGGGGCATGTGTATTTCCCAGCTTCTGGTTGCCTAGCAACAGGAAATCCATACTGGTAGATATTCTAATTTGTTGGAATGTTTTACCCTCTGGGAAGGTGTGGATGGATATTCAGTTACTCCAGAAGAGGGAAGTCAGCAGTGTGCACAAAGCTGTCCACAAGTTGCAGAATCCTATCCCTTTTCAGAGTCTTGTTGGCCATAAATTAGATTTTGGAAGCCACCATAGAGTCACCGACCTGGTTCTGTCACAGGAAAATTTAGTAGCACTGCCCTTCTGCGCTGGAACCAGCTACCCTGTTGGCTTTTGGGTCTAAATTTAAAATGGTTTTTTAGAGCCTTTGGAGGCCAGGGCGAATGGGATTTCATCCTGAGTGTGTCCTTTAGACCAAGTGGATGGAATCCGAGGTGCTTACCTGAAACCTGTTGAGGACAAGCCCTTTGGAGGAAGACCGCCGGCCACAGCCTCACTCCCAAATGTGGACTCTTCCTTCCCCTTCGATGCTAGGTCTTGGGGCAAATGGTTTCCAGACACAGGCTGAGGTCTGTCTTTCCTTTTCCCTGGCCTCCTCCCACATCCATTTACTAAGAGATACAGATACCCATTGAGGGTTTTATTTTGTTTGCAAAACTGGGTATTAAGGGGCCGGGGATTTAGCCCAGTGGTTCCATCACCTGCCTTGAACGCACAAGGTCCCGAGTTCGATCCCCGGTACCAAAAAAAACTAGGTATTAAACTCAGACCCTTTACACTGAGCTACATCTCCAGCCCTTTATAAATTGTACTTTTTATTTGAGACAGGGTCTCACTAAGTTGCTATGTTGCCCAGGCTGAGCCTCAGCCTTCCAGAGTACTGGGAGTGCAAGCATGTGCCACCATGCCTGGCTATACCCCTCAATTTATGATGGGATTTCATCTTGATGAATCTACTGTCCATTTGAAAATATAGCAAGTTGAAGATGCATTTAATACACCTAACCCAGTGAACATCACAGCTTCATTAAGCCTACATTAAACATGCTCACAATGCTTACATTAGCCTACAGTTAAGGCAAATCAGCTAACACAAAACCTGTTTTATAGTACAGTGTTGAATGTCTCATTTATTCAACACTGCACTGAAAGAAAAAAACAGAGTGCTTGTGTGGGTACACTTTCACACCATCAGAACCCAAAACTTGTAACATGAATCATGACACCCCCAAGTCTGTACTTCCTGGGATATATTTCAAGCTTTCCCAGGCGGCAGGGAGACAGGACAGGTAACATGTCCTGCCACCCCTATCTTTGGGGCTTCTCATCGGCCAGGGGAAGACATCCTTGAAACAGAAGTCCACAGACACAGAGAAATATATGGGAGCCCTGTGGACGGGTCACCTCTCTGCAAGGCAAGGAGCCTGAAAGCTACAGTGGCCATTAGTTCAGAAATGAGGTTAGTCCTATGAGAGATATCAAAATGTTCATTTTAAATGCATGGATATAAAGTGAAGAAAGGACTATAAAAAATAGCTGAGCACAGCCCATGGTCTGTCCTTCCTCCCCTCCCTTCCCTTCCCTCCCTCCCCTCCCTTCTCCTGTCTTTTTGGTATGTGATCACAGTCTGGGCAGCGTGAAACATTGGTCTCCTCTGGCAGATATGATTCCTGAACCCTGCCACTGTCCCCTGCCCCTAATGAGCCTCCACCTTGGTATCTCTGTACTCCAGCCCTGGAAGGTGCACCCCGTCCCCCAATCTGACCCAAAGTCCTGACAGCACAGGACAGCCTGGTGGTCCACAAAGCTGGGCTTGCAATCAGACTGGACCAAGTGTATCCTGGTTCTGCCACTTGGGCAAGTCAATTAATCTCTCGGAGCCTTGGCTTTCTCATCTATAAAATGAGAATGATAATAAATAGTACCTACATTACAGGCTTATTGAGGTGATTCATTGTGAAAATGTTTTTCTGACGTATGGAAACATACCACATTCATACTGGACATGCTTTCTTTCTTTCCCCTTTTTTGTTTTTTCTCTTTCCTTTTTTTTTTTTTTTTTTGAACCAGGACTTTCACACAGAGCTCCATCCCCCTTAAAATTTTGAGACAGAGTCTCACTAAGTTGCCCAGGCTGGACTCAATCTTGCAACTTTCTAGCCTTGGCCTCCAAGAGGCATACAATAGCCTACCTGGCTTCACCTTTTACTTTAGTGGTATTAACTGTTTTTTTAAAACCTCCAAGCCTTTCTACCTCTGCCATTTTGCTGAGTTATCCTTGCCCTGCAGGGTTCCCCCAAACCTACTTCTTCTGAGGACCCCACCCAAGCCTCAGTCCCTATTAGTGAAGCCACCCTTGCTGGGTCCTGGATGTGATCTGATGGCATCTGCTTCTCTAAAGGAGAATGGGCAGAGGCCACGTCTCCCCGGCCCTCTGCGACCTCCACATTTGGGGTGGGGTGGGGTGGGGGTTCCTTTTACTCTTATAGTTCTGAACTAATCTGCTTTAAATCCCACTGCGCAGTGCATATCTAGGTCCAGGTGTGGCTGAGAGCCCCTTCCCTTTGGGGATGTGGATCCCAGGGTCCCTAGAGCCACCCGGCAGCCAGAGGGCCCACCTGAGGCCTGGGCCCAGTCTGGGTTCCTTAATTATTACTGGAAACCATCCCTAGTCTGTCAGCGCTCTGTAAATAAGAGAGATGGGGAAAGGATTGAAAGACACCACAGCTTCCTTCCCCATGGTTAAAAGCCCTTCGGAACCATAGCACCAGTGTATGGGAAACCCTGAGGAGGTAGGGGCAGCCCTTGTCTGAGTGCTGCACCCCAGGGCCACAGTGGAGGGGTTCGGGATGGAGAAAGGTCCATCTTTGCCACCACAGCCTTTGCTTCCCCAAGAGCAGGTGGCAGAAAACAGCCTCTGACCCCTGAGAACACAGCTGTCCCAAAGGTTGTCACCTGCACTGGGTGCTCTGCCTCCCCAGGGCACTCTGTGTAAATCCAGGCTGGAGAGCAGAGCATCTCGTGCGGCAGTGTGTGTGTGTGGTGTGTGTGACAGTGTGTGCGTGTGTCTGTGTGAGTGCAACACCGGAGACACCTGAGGTCACCTGTGCGGTTGACCTCCCACCAGTCAGAAGGGCCTCGCAGGCCATAATAACAGAATAAATAGTAATGACAGAAGTGCTGGTAGTAGGACCATGTTGGGCCCAGAGAGCTGCAGGAAGCCATCCAAGGCCTTACAGCGGGTCTGGCTGACCTCAGACCATCCATTGGCACTTGAATGTCCACTGACAGGCCAGCAAGTTGCTCAGACAAACCCCTGGCCTGCATAGGGGGTTTTGGTGTTGTTTGTTTGTTTGTTTTTGTTGGTGTTGTTTTTAAAGTATTACCATGTCTTCACCAGCCTTGTCCATGGGCCTCACACCAGGGCTGGAAATAAGGATCCTCCTGCCTCAGCCTCCCAGAGTTCACACTTGATTATCCCCTCCTTTTTTCTCCCTCCTTCCGCAAACTTTCCCTGAGCCCTGCACTGCGCTGGGCCCAGGTTTACCAAGGAAAAAAGAGTTGGTGAACACAGTGTGCCCCCAGCCCTCCCGTCTAGGCTGTCAGTCCTGGGCTGTCACAGCCCTTGATGTCCCCTGCTGTCCCCTGCTGTTCTAGTCCTAAGTGCTCCTAGAGGGTGGCCCAAGGAGAGTGTGCTTCCTGAGCTGTGCAGAGCTGGGTCCTGACAGTAATGTAGGAGTCTGTGGCAGGTAAAGTCAGGGCAGGGCAATCAGGCAGAAGGTTGTAGCCATGGACACCACTGTGTTTTGGGTTTTTTTTTGTTGGTTTTTTTTTTGTATTAAATTCTTTTCTTGGTACATTGTAGGTATACAACACAATTACATTTCTCATTGGGAATTGTACCTTTACATAATGCATCTTGGTT
>NW_004624747.1:1914652-1936200 GCF_000247695.1 Heterocephalus glaber | reverse complement strand
ATCAGAGTGTTCCATCTCATTTCCCTTTGGGGTTGCTGTAGGTGATCTGGAAGTCTGGTTTTGAGACTTATTTACATGTTTTCTCATTTTGACTGGGGCGGTGGGCTGTTAGCACCTGCACGGATTACCTCCTCTGAGCTGGATGAGGTGGGCCAGGGGCCGTGAGCAGCGGTAGGGATGGTGACCCAAAAGCCCTTTCCTGTGGGCTGGGAGCAGCCGGAGGGATGGTGGCTGGGAAACCCCTTCCTCTGGGCCAGGAGCAGCGGGACAGAAGGTGGCCCAAAAGCCCTTTCCTCTGGGCTGGGAGCAGCGGAAGGGATGGTTACCGGGAAGCCCCTTCCTCTGGACCAGGAGCAGTGGGACGACGGCTCAGAAGCCCCTACCTCTGGGCCAGGATCAGTGGGACTCAGTACCTTGGTCTGGTGGTCTGGTGTCCTCTGCCTCTTTGTATTGTGGAATCAGGTGGCTGCCTGTCTGCAGCGGGGTGATTCGGTGTCTTCCATGCGACTCAGGACCTCGGTAGGGCGTGCACAGACCTGCATGCCTGCAGCGGGCTGATTCTGCGTGTGTTCCGCGCGACTCACCACTGTGTTTTTGCTAGGCTTCTACATACATCTCACAGGTACAGGTGCAAAAAGGACCTGAGCCTGGCCTGAGGGGTGTCCTGGAGCCGCAAGTGCTCTGCAAGCCAAAGAGCTTCCAGCCTCCTGGAATTTGGGCCCATAGTGCCTTGCACAGGGGTGGGGTGGGGGAAGGGCTAGGAGGTTTGTGCTCTCCCAGGACCTCCATCCTATGCTGGGTCTCACCTGTATCCTGCTGGTTCCTTCATGCTCTGGTTTGGTATTTACTACTGTGCGGGTTTATTTTCCCAAAGCCAGGGGTGGTTATCACTGCCCTGATTCTCACAGTTCTTATAAATCCTGTCAGTTCCCCTAAGGCAGTGCCTACCCCTGCCTTAGTGATTTGTGCCGAGAGTTCCCCAAAGCCCCTTGTATCAGTCTTCCTAGATCTTTGGCCCAGTGGCTCCTGCTGCCTTCAAAGCTGGGGAGAGATGGTTCTACTAACTCACCAGCGTCGTCAAGATCACAGGCATTTCCTAGCACTTTCTAGTAGGTGCTGCATGCTAGTCTTAGCGTGGGGCATTGGAGCTGTTCTCTGCTGTCACCGAGGCTCACACATGGTCACACAGCCTCTAAATGCCAGGGAGCTGAGATCAGGGCCTAGGGGTGTCTGGCCCAGAGGCACCTGCTGACCTAGCATCTCGTTTCCCAGAATCTCCATGACTTACATGGTCTGCACCCACCCTTCCCTTCTGCACTCCTTCAGGATCTCAAGGGGGCACAGGGAGAACCAGGGAGGAGGAAAGTAGAGCACTGATTTTTCTGGGATTCTGGTCGCCACCCTTGCCTCGAGTCCTGTCACCTCCACCTCCTAAGCACTCTCCTTCCTCCTCATCCCTGGTGCCCTAGACCCTCGCCGCTTCCTTTTCAGTGCCCTTTGTCCTTGCCGCTCCCTGAGGCTGGACCCCAGAGGCCCTTCCCTTTCTTCAATAGCTTCTGTCCAGCTGCCGGATCTGGGCTCATCTTATTGGTTCTCCCCAAGTCCCCCCCAAGTCCTGCCAGGGTTATTGCAGGGTTAGCATGTTTTCCTGAAGTGCACCTGCTGTCCTCCCTCTTTGAGTTCTGCCTGAGTCATCCCCGTGGCCTCTCATCTGGTAGTGGTGGCCTCTGACCTGGGCCCCAGGAGGCAGGCTGTTACCTGTTTCCTTGTAGTGAGATTGATCTGTAAAATCAAACTATGCTACACATGCTCCTTGGTGCCTGGTATTCTTACATTTTCTTGGCTGTGGCTGACTTCCCAGGCCAGTGAGTGTAAACCGATGGCTGCATTTCTGGTGGCATCACTGTGGTGGTCTTTGAAGTTATGCACATTCTATGTAGTTAAAGTCCCCACCAATTTGGGGACATTTAGGTTTCCAGGATTTTTTTGGTCCCATATATAATGCCATAGCAAACATTGGTGGACATTTATCTTTATACACCTGCATAATTAGGGTGATATTTAGAATAACTCTTAGAAGTGGAGACATAAGCAAGGAGCACATGCAGGTTTTTTGGATTGTTTTATTTTTTGTTTTTGCAGTACTGGGAATGGAACCCAGGAACACACTACCACTGAGCTACATAGCCAGCCCTTTTGATTTTGATTTTGAGTCATGGTCTTGCTAAGTTGTCTAGGCCGGCCTGGAACTTGTGATCCTCTTGCTGCAGCCTCCTGAGTAGCTGGGATTATAGGAATGTACCACCACTCCCAGCTGTATGTGCACTTTTAAGTTGGTGGTCCCTGTTGGTGGGCATGTTTAAGTCCATGGTCATGGTCATTTATAGGGGTCTGAAGTGATTTAATCCCTGTGGCACCAACTAGACCTCCATATGAGCAGACATGCACTTGCACACACACATAAGTAAGTTGCTTACTTTCCCTGAGCCTCAGTTTTCTCCTGTGTAAACAAAACACTGAGTTTGTAATCCTTTCCCTGCCATCCCATAATACAAAGGGCTCTTATTGGAGGCCACGTGCAGTTCTGTGCCAGTGCCCCGTGTGGGTTTTGGATCGTATTTATCCCACATGCTCTGAGGACTCATATATGTCACTGCAAAACTAATTACACGTTTGGTTGTGGTGTGTAGCCCTTCCTCAGTGTTTGTCACCCTTTCTCAGTTCATTGTTCCCCCAGAGGCCCTTCTGAACATTTCCCTAATTTTCACGAAGGGCGAATGCCACAGATACTCTGCGTGTCTGTGTATATACTGTATGCATCTCTATGCTTTACATATTAAAATGTAAGATTATTTCACTCATCCCCAGAACCAGTTTTTGGGACAGCATTGTTCCTGTTGTAAATACTTGAAGTAGACCTGTTGAAAATGTAGTTCTGAATGGGGGTGATGTTGCCCTTTCCGGGGACATTTGGTTCTGCCTGGAGGCACTCTACTGGCATTGGTGGCTGAGGCCAAGGATGCTGTTAAACACCCCA
Source organism: Heterocephalus glaber (assembly GCF_000247695.1). The sequence goes on along the minus strand of NW_004624747.1, from coordinate 1,933,163 downwards.
TAATGTACTGGACAGCTCCTCACCCCGTGGCTCTAGTATCAGGGTGGGAAAGCCTGTCCTAGATCCCATGATATGTATGATCACCATGCATCACCTTTCTAAAATTTGGAAAGTCCCAAGTTCAGAATGTACCTGGCCCCTGCATTTGGGTTGGGGCTGGTGGTGCTGTGAGAGCAGGACCCACTGGTAGGGCTGGCTGAAGGACCCTCTGGGGTCCATTGCTCGGCCCTGGGCCCACCATATCTGCTCACCCCGGGTGAATCCAGGAGTCCTGGCACCTGGCATTGCCCCATGTGGAAACAGCCCTCCTGCAGTGGGGGTGTCCTGGGTGCTGTGCCTCCGCAGCCTTTGGGAACCACTAGCGCAGGGCATCACTAGCAGGCCTGAAAGGGTATGTGTGCCTCACTTTGTCGGGGGGGGGGGCGCAGTCTCATCTGTGGGCTTCAATCAGAAACTGTGTCTGCCTCAACAGGCTCTGGGCTCTCCAGATGCACAGCATTAGACGAGGGGCTGATGCCTGTGTTCTGAAACTCCCGGCTGAGGCTCCCAGACAGCTGCTGGATTGCTCCAGCCAGTTCGTGACACGGCTGTTCATCAGTTCATGACAGTTCATGACAGCCAGTTCATGACATGGCCATTCGACAGGCAGATAATTACTTCCCCTGGGTACGAATGGGGACTATTTCCAGAGGAAGTTCTGCCAAACGTGGGCACTGTGAGGAGGTGGCCAAAGAGATCCATCTTAGGGGTCTCCCCCAGGGCCCTGGCCTCTGCAGAGCAGTGGGAAAGTGGGGTGAGTCCAGCCATTGGTTAGAACAGATGGTGGCTGGGCCCTGGGTGGCCCTGGGTGAGCACCAGAGGGAAATGGAACCCTTGGCTAGGCGATGGAATGTCAGGCCCACTGGTTTTCCTTCTTCCCCTGGGGCTGGGTGTGGTCATTGTCATGACCCCAACAGCAGTGCCAACCTGGGCAGAGGCCCTCTGAGCTCTCCTGTCCTGAACACCTTCCTTGTGGCCCAGGGCCCAGCATGGTGCCACCTAGCACCATTTGTATCCCCCAGGTTGGTCTCTCTGCTACTCTACCTTCCTTGGTCTCCCTGCTGGTCCAAATCTGACCCCCTTTATAAGGCCAGGAAAAGGTCCCATGCCTTTTACCAAGCATTTGTCACTCACAGCTCTGGATCCTCTGCTACCTGCCTCCTTCACATGCAGCCCAGTTGGACCCTGTGTACTCAGGACAGGAAATCTTCGTTCGTCAGGGGGGCTCACCATGACTGAGGGGTCCTTTGCTCTTTTAAACTCCTCCTCAGTGACTGACATCTTTCCACATCAGCCCTCACATTCCTCCTCCATTGTATTAAGGGCCCAATGGTTCATTCCCTTGTGCTGATAAAGTATGGTATATAAATCAGGTGCGTTTAAGCAGGGGCAGCTGGGTCTTGTTTCTGTTACAAAAATATAGTGCTGATGTGACCAGCCCTTTGTGTGTGAGCATGTGGGTTTGTTGTGTACTTATGTATGTATGAATACATGCCTGTTATGTGTATGCATTTGTGTATATTTGTGTGTATGCACCTTTGTTTATGTGAGTGTTTTGTGTGCTTAGATGTCTGTGTGTGCATTTATTTCTATTTTGTGTGTGCATTGAATCTGTATTTTTGTTCACATAATACATTTGTGTGTATATTTGTGTATGTGGGTGTTTTCTGTATGTGTGTCTCTGTGCTTGTGTGTTTATGTTTTGTGTGTATGCATGTGTGTCTGTGTGCATCTCTGCTGGGTGAAATGGTGGTGGGTGGGTGGAGTGACATGGGCGACACTGGAATGTGACAGCTCCACAGACAGTGGCTAACTGGTGGCTGTGACCTGCCAAGGAGGGACACAGGGCCTCGGCCAGGAGGATTTGGGGTCCTGAGTCAGTGGAGAGACACACCCAGCTCCCTGCCTTCTCACCCATTCACACTTACGCATCCAGGCTGCAATTCTGTCACCTGACAAGTTGAGCCCTTGCCTGAAATAAACTCTGAGAGAGATATTTTAACATGTGATGTTTAAAAAAAATATATCAAATTTGGCTTAGGCTGTTTTAAGAATTCCTTCCAAGAGGCACCAAGTCAGGATCGTCTGGCTTGGATTCCATGAAGAAAAGATAAGAGCTGCTGGAGAACAGAGAACAACTATGGGCTTATGCATAATTACACATTTCTGTATTACTGGCCTCTATATTACTGGCTGTAAATGTTACAAAATATTAAAGGAGGTAGAACAAAAAAAAATATGTCTTGTTCTCTCCCCTCCTCTTGGTCACTCAGATCTTCTCTCAAGAGACTGGCATTCTTACAGTTTTCCTGTGTCCTTTGTAGATATTCTGTGCATTTAAAAATATTTCCATTTTCTCCCCCAGCCCCCTCAATGGTAACCTGCTCACCTGCTGTACTGCACCTTGCTTGGCCCCCAGGACAGAGTGCTGTAGGAGTGGCCCATGGTTCTCAGACATGCAGCCTCCTTCCTAACAGTTGCACGGTATCCCAGGTGATGGGTGTTCTGTAATTTAGGTTAAATTCACTTGTAAAATCTCCTAATTCCTTTTCCCTTGGCCTGTCTTAACCTTATAACTGTAGGACTTTTCTTAATAGAACTTTAGACTTAAAAGGGAAATCAAATGTGTCTGCTTCCCTGCAAGTGACTGGCAATATTTCTAGAACGTTCTATTTCCTGTCCCATTCCCCCGCCCCCCACAAATTCTCTCCTCACTATTTGAGGGAATTTCTCCCTTACCTCAAAATCCAGCTCTTATTCTGTACCTCAAAAAATGTTTCACTCGGACCACCCTAGTTTCACAGTCTGTCAGGATTTTGCTCATAGGGGACCTTTTTAAAAAAGGTCCCATTGCTTTAAAAATCAATCAGAATTAAAGTGTGAGGGTATATATATAGAAACAGATGGTCCTGTGATAATATCAGAAGGGTTTGGTGAAGAGCCAAATAGTAAACAATATTATCCATAGAGACATTAGAGTCCAGGCAGGGGATCATTTATGAGTTCATTCATTCATTAGTTCATTTATTCATTTATCTGTTCATGATCAGTTACTTTCTGTCCCCTGTGGCTGGCTGCCTGTGAACTTGGACTGCCTTTGGGGGAGAACATATTCCAGTGCCCACCCTCAGGGGGCTCACCGTTTGGAGGGGACAAAGATTAACAACAGCCCTGACTGTCATTTCTACCTTGGATCCAAAGGAGAGCCCAGATTCTGCTGGGGGTGCTGCTGTCAAGAGAGGCTTCCTAGGGGATGTGATGGCTGAGCTGAATTTAGGGACATAGTGGGACCCAGGCCAGCACTGCCTACAGTGACAGATGTACTGAGAAATCTGCAGAGGAGCAGCCCTTGGTGGACCTGCAACAGGAGTGTATGGAATTGGGGGTGGGGCCTTAGTCTTCTCATTGGGAAAGTGGGGATAGTAACAATCCTCAACTCCTGGGGTTGTTGGGGGAACTAAATGTGGTGACTCTGTATACAGCAAGTGATATTTAAATGTCTGTTGTTACTGTTAAAATTCTGAGAGCCTCAGGGCCCTCACTGTGAAATGGGGGTGTGGATGGTGTCTGTTACAGGAATTAAACCAGCTGACCCACATGAGGGATCTGCTGTGGCACCAGGGACACACTTGGTACTTCTTCTGAGTCTAGTCCGGAACTTGTGTTTCCATTCAGGATTTGGGGCCTTACGAGGGTGTGAGAGTGAACCCAGGCAACCATTCTGCCTCTCTCTTCCAGCTCAGTATTTAATAAATTCCCTGTGCTGCTCTGCACTTTATTATGAAACAGGGTTTTCATTGGGCAGCTCTGTCCAACTGTGGGCTCATGGAAGTGTTCTGGGCATGTTTAAGGTGGGCCAGACTAAGCTGGAGTGTTAGGTAGTTTGGGGGGCATTTGGTAAATTTTGACTTAGGATATGTCCACCTTACAATGAGTTTACTGGGAAGTAAGTGGAGGAAAGTCTGTGATCTTAGCCACTCCTTGCTCTCCTATGCTGTCTGCCCCAGGGGACACCCCCCCAGGGACTGTCCAGAGCCCCATGGCGCAGCCCAGCTGTCTTTCTGTTTATAGTCTGCAAGGCAGCCTCACTACAGACGAGCCAGGCACTCCCATCCATGAAACCAAACCCACCTCCTGCAGTCCAACTGCTGATGTACGTTCCTGTCACTTTGGGTAATGCTTGTCCCCTGGAGACAGCATGTCTGGGCCGGAGCCCTCATTTCACAGCCTGTGGGTCATGGTAATGGCTCACCTGCCCTGTGGAGCTGGGGATCAGGTCTTTGTCATGGGCATTCGTCCTGCCCTGGTGCCCTTGAAGGGGAGTGGCTGCCTAGTGTCCAGGTCAAGGGACACTCAGGGCTCTGATGCAGGCAGCTCCTGTGGCTCTTAGTGGAATGGAGGGGCCTGCTAGCATGTTCTTATAGTATTCATGACAATGTTTGGGGAGGTAACAATGGACACCATCACCATCATGTGGTCTGGCGTCTGCTCAGCCCTGACCATGTGCCAGGCACATGTAAGCACTCACCAGACAGTTCTTGGAATCCTCCCAGCACCCTATGCATTCTCCTCAGCTCCATTTCCTGGAGTGGGAAATCGAGGGTTACAGAGGTTGGGTCACAGCTAGCAAGTGGCAGGGCTGAATTTGCCCCAGGCTGCTGCTGAATCACAGAGTCTATGTTCAGAGCTACTGACCTGTCCTGCCTCCTATCTGCACCGTGTTAGAGAACTCAGCTTGGTCACTTCCATAGCTGGGACCCAAAAGCTGTGGGTGAGGTTGCTAAGGCCAGGTGCTGTTGGCTTATCCGTGGGGCATTGGTGAAAGGGACGTGGTTCGAGCCCCAGGGAGTGAGCACTCTGAACGTGCTGGTGTATGGGAGGGTAAACCAGCCCTTCTCATGGGAAACAATGCTCATGCCCATAGGCTTTGTGAGCACTGGGCATTACCCAGAGGCCAGCTGTTGAGCTGCAGAAGGCCACTGAAACCTCTGATCCCAGGCCACTGACTCACCAAGAAGGGAAACTGTGGGTCAGAGAAGGGCAGGGCCTGGCTCAAGGTCACTGGCCTTGCTCAGACCATGGGGCAGGAGATGGAGCCCGACCAGGAGCCCACAGGTGCTCACCAGTGTGTCCTAGGGGTGGAGCCATGGAGCCACAGCCCAGTGGGCCTGTCAGCTCCTCCTCTGAGGCTTGGGCACCCATGCCTCCTCACCTCTCTGCCCCGTGTGGCTCTCTCTGTGCCTGTGCTGAATGCTTCTCTCTTGGGCTTGGTCTCATGATCTTGTTTCTCTCTCTGCCTCTATTTACCTGCCTGTTGCTCTGCTTCTCTCTACCCTCCCCCACCCCAAGCTTGCCACCAACCTGAGACAACCTCTAGGCCTGCCCACCTTGCTGAGTGATTCCCATAGCGTGTCCTGAGTATATTCCAGCCAGGTGACCAACCCAGACCCCCAAGCGACGCCCCTACCCAAACCGTTACACCTGGCTACTCATGGCCACATCCAGCTACACCTGGTCATGCTGCCTGCCTCTGGCCACACTGGCGTAGTTGCTCCTGGACCATGGAGAGGGGTCAGAGGCTGGCGTCCCACACTTTCGCTGGGAAGCATCACCTGTCCCCTGCCACCCACCCCACCAGTGGGCCAGGGCAGAAGAAGATCCAGCTCCAAGAGGAGTGGTCTGCCCAGAGCCCCTCCCAAGCCCCTCCTGGCTGGGACACACAGGGAGGATACTGCAAGTTTTTGCTGGTGGCTTTGGGGGAGGGTCTGGTGCCCTTCCATTCCTTCCTGGTCTGGCTCCCTTCCTTGCCCCCAACTTCCTTTATTTTTTCCTATCTCCTAGCTAACTTCCTCCCTCCCTTCCTTCTGCCTTCCTGTTGAGTGCTGAGTTCGCCTTCCCTGGCTGGCCCTCAGGTTTTCCCTCTGAAAAATGGTCACTGGAGGTCCAGTGGGGACGAAAATATGACAGCATTGGGGCGCACAAGCTTGGGCATCAGGCAAGCCCATGTTCAAACCCCAGCCACTCCACTTTTGAAGCCTGTGACCTCTGGCAAACTAGATCTCTACTCTGTGCCTCAATCTCCTGCTCTAGAAAATGGGCCCATGAGGGCCCCACAGCTCCCCACAGCTTTCCACTGCTTAGTGATGGACACATTGGCAGCCTGGTCACTATCATTACTGTACTGCCCTGTCCGTGGGCAGATCTGACCTGGACGCAGGGTGGGTAGGGGCTGGGGCCCGGGTGGGTAGGTGGTGAGACACAGCAGGTTCCTCATGCCAACCTGGGCCTGTGGCCCTCAGCCCTGCAGAGCTGGGAAGTGCAGAGTTGCTGAAAGGGGTGGACTCATGGCTTGGGTTTCTGGGAACTGCTCTGTCAGCTGTGGGAGCTGCATGGCCTGACTCAGGGCTTTTTGTTAGGTGAGTGTGTCACACCCCCGAGACACAGTTGTACTGCTCTCTCTTCCGCCCCTCCCTTACTCTGCTGCCTTTTCTGGTGAAGGAACTCAGCCCTACTTGAGGCAGAAAATATTAGGGCAGAATCACGTTCCCCAACAGATTCATTCAACAACTGTGAGAGACCAGGTATCACTCCAGGTGCTGGGTTCAGTCGTGAATGGAACAGCCCCACCTCTTTGTAGCCTTTGGAGGGGTTGGGTATCAGCAAACTACTGCCTGAGGATGAATTTAGCCAACTGCTTGTTTTGTAAATAAAGTTTTATTGGAACACAGCCAAGCACATTCATTTACATACCAGTCTCTGCTGTTCTGATAACAGTGGTGGAGTTGAGTATGGGGACAGGGGACTCCTATGGCTGGTAAAGCCCAAAATATTTACTATCTGATTCTTTATAGAAAAAGTACTGAGCTCTGGTGTAGATTAATAAAGAGCCCCTATCTGATTTGTTCTTAATTCATGATGTTTATAATATGATAGTACTAAGAAGTATTACTTTTTACTTTTATCATCAAATTCTATCAGAATATAAATTTACAAATGTAGATACTAAATAAAATCACCACCAGTAATAAAAAGCCTGTGATTTCACCACCGTTAATTGTTTGCCAAGGAATCTTGCAGATGTTTTTCTTTGCTTACACTCACATGTACTTGTTTATTTTTTACAAAACTAGTTTCACAACAGGCATCACTTTGATACCTCTAAAAATTTTTTTTAATCATTTGCTGGTGTGTGGCACACGTCTTTCTGTGACAGTAAATATTCTCAATGAATGTCATTTTCCTCCATGCTTCTACTCCACTGTGTGGCTTTTGTATTTCACAGGCCCCATCTTATTAGATATTTAGGTCATTTCAAATATTTTGCAATGAAAACCAATCCTGCCAGGAGCTGCGGTGCTATGGATCTTGGCAAGCGTGTCTAATGATTTCCTTGAGATAAGTTCCTGGAACTAAACAGGCCATATCAACTAAACTTGTGCATTTTAAATTGAGCACATGTGTTATGACTTGTTCTAACATAGTCCTTAAATTTAGGTTCCAGTTAGCCTTGTGCCCCGGCATAGTCATCATGGAGCTGTCCCCTCAGGGGCTGGGCTGAGGCCATCATCAGGCTGGGCTGCAAGACACAGGCCAGGAATTTCTACCCACCAGTGGGCTGGGGCTTGCTCAACTAGTCCAAGCAAGTGGGTTTGAAACTTGCCAAGTTCTTGAGGTTTTGAACAGCATTTTTTGTACATTTCCTCACCAGAGTTTTGTGAACCATCATGGGAAGGTGGGAAGGTGGAATGTCAGGGGCTGAAAGGAGCCATCTGGCTGTCCCAGTCTTGGGCCTCAGTTTCCCCTGAGGGTCCTCTCAGATTTAAATTCTAGGATGTCATTGTCTGCATTTGATGACTGACAAGACTGAGGTACATAGGGGTGGAGGAGGGGTGGGTGGCTCCACTCTTCTGTCTGTCTTCTAATTTGTCCTATGCATTTTTGGACCACCTTGTAGCTATACCTGCCTTTGGTCAGTAAGCTTTTTCTATACCTGCCTTCGGTCAGTAAGCTTTTAGGTCAGAGCCTGTGAAGTAAAACCGAAGTGAAAGAACTTTCAGTTAAAGCAAACTTTAAAAATCAGACTTTCAGAAAGATTTTAGGAGTTTCAGGCTCATCTTGGTGGTTGATCTTGAGGCCCCATGGCCTGAGAGCTCAGTTTAAACATCTCTGATTTGAAGTTCTGCCAGGGCCTGTAGGGTAGTGACACATGGATCAGACTTGCAGTGCACACAGACTTAGCAGAATACCTACCAAGCGAAGGTGGTATAAACAGCTTATATAGCTGGGCATAGTGGCGATGCCTATAATCCCAGCTCTCAGAAGGCTGAGGCAAGAGGATTGCTATGAGTCTGAGGCCAGCCTGGGCTATATAGTGAGTTCAAGGCCAGCCTAAACTAAATAGCAAGACCTTGTCTCAAAAAAACAAAACAACAAAACAGCTTATGTGCTTACCTTATTTATGAGGTGAATCTCCTGAGGTAACCCTGGCTCTACTTGCAGTTTTGAGCCTGGGTTTGAATTCTCCCTTGCTATTCATTGGCTCTTTGATTCAGGACACCACATCTCTTTGCCTCTCTAAGCCTCCCTGTTCTGAGATGCAAAGTGGGGTTGTAGTAAAAGCCACCTCATAGCGCTATGGTGGGACCACCATCTGGCAAGTGACCTCATGTCAGTGGCATTGCCTGACTCCTGGCCCCAGCCCAGAACTGTGTGGGACATATGTTGGGTGACAGTGATGTGGAGGCATGGGGCAGGGGGGTCCCATCATCAGTGTGGTCAGTCTTGGGGCCACTGAGGTGGAGAAGGGCCAAGCTGCTCTGGGAGGGGGAGGAAGGGCTGGGGACCCCCATGGGACAGTGCAGATCTGGGATCCCATCATCCCAGCTTGCCCATTGGAACATGCAAAGTCCTGCCTCTGGCGATGTCCTGAGCAAAACTCCAAGGGCACCAAGTGTTTCCCTGATGGACTCTCCTATCCACTTGTCTCTGCAGGACCAGCTGAAGCAGTGCTTCTCCAGGCGACCCACTGAGGCCAAGGACACTGATACCCTCGTGCATGAAGCTGACGGCCAGTATGGGACTTGGGCAGAGCAGTGCCAGAGTGCGGACAGGTAAGGCATGTGTGCAGGTCCCCTGCTGCCATGAGGACATCTGGGCTAGAGTTGATCTGTGTCACAGGAGCCTCTTTGTGGTTATAAGAGGAAACCATTTGTGTTGCAAAAAATAAATACATAAATAAATATATGCTGTCCAATATAGACAGATCCATAGGGAGAGATACAGCTAGGGGAATGGGGTACAACTGCTTCCTGAGACTAGTTTCCTTTTGGGGCAATGAAAACATCCTGGAAACAGATGATGGTTGCAGAGCACTGTGAATGTCGCTCATGGTGGCCTTTGCATTATGTATATTAACACTATACAAATTATAAAGGGAATGAAAACTGCCCATAACCCCACAGCACTGATGTACTTTCAATAATGTTCTCTGTCATCTTCCTAGATGTCTTTCTGTGTAATGTTTACAAACATAGGGACAAAAGTGGACATAAGGTTTCACAGGCTACGTCTGCATTTAGGGTCTCCACTGCTCAGGGCTGGTGGGGCCCCTGATGTCAGGCTGACTAGAAGGCACATTCTGGCTAAAGGTTGTGGAGCGTAACCCAGATTCAGAAGCAGGCTGGTGTGAGTCCAGCCCCACCCGAACTGGGTGTAGGACCCTGAGTAGATTAGTTATATTTTCCCAGTTAGTTTCCTTCTCCACAGAAGGGGAGTGATGCTTATAAATCAGCCAAGGTTTACTAGGCATGTGTGCTGGGCACTGTTGGAAGAACTTAACAGGCGTTCACCGAGCACAGTGATGTTTGATCCTCTTACCATTTTACAGCAGAGAAAACCAAAGGACCCAGCACAGGGGTTGGTAGAAGAGGGACTCATGTTGCGAAGAGCACCTGGCACGTACCAGGAGGTTTTGTGTACCGTACCTATCCTTGTTGCAAACATTTTCTCCTCTTGGGTGGGAAGAGCATGGCAAATGCATCCTGGCCACCTGAGCAGATCTGCTGTTTTTAATCCATGCCTTCCCAACCAATGGCTCCAGACTCTGGGCAAAGTCCTGGAAGTCAGAGAAACCAGAGTTCAACTCCCTACAGGGCCACTTACCAGTCCTTTTACTCAGTGATTCAGTTTCCCCATCACACTCCACATAGGGAAATAAGGTTTGAGACAGGAAGGATCTGTCCAGGGACTGAGTATATGTGGCTGACTAGGTCTCCCACCACCCTCCCTCAATGTCAGGAGTGGCCACGCCCCCTGGCAGCCACTTAAAGTTGTGTTGCCTTGATGGAATCGGGAATGGATAAGAAAAATAAAGGGAAACCTACAAAACCTTTTTTCTCCTTCCTAACCTGTGAAATCTCAGGGTTTAGTTAATGAGCTTAAATTTCACTGCAGCGGCCCTGTGAGAGCTCTGGACTCAGTGTGGAGACTTTGTCCATCTCCAAAGGGACCCTGGGAGCCACCTTCCACCTCCAGACCCAATTTCATTCAGCATTTAGATCAGGACGCGTGAGACCCGGTCCAACTTGGACGCTTCTGGTGGTGGGCGCACTCTGCTGTCTCCCGGTGGTACTGCGCCTCCCAACTCTCCTTGAAGCCCTGCATCCAACCTTGGGTAGTGCTGCCCCCTGCTGTCTGTTGGTGGTATTTCCCTCAGCCTCTGTGGGTTTGCCTCTTTCTCGCCCCTTGTCTTCCACAATCTCCCTCTTCCAAGTGGAGAAATCAGCTCAGAGCTGGCAAAAGCCTTGCAAAATCCCGGGACACTGTACCAGTGCATCTTGGAGGTCCCTCGGGGAAACGGTTTCCTGTGCCTTGGAGGCTTGACTGAGCTCTCAACTTGTGTGTCTTTAGATTGCATATGTTCATTTTGGGAAGGAAGAACCAATGGCTTGACTTTATCAGTTTTTTTGGGTTTTTTGTTGGGTTTTCTTTTGGTACCAGGGATCGAACTCAGGTCTTTGCACATGGGAGGCAGGCAGCAGAACCACTGAGCTAAATCCCCAGCCTATCAGTTTTTTATTCGCTATGGTTCTACTTATCTGAATGCACCTCAATATATTTTCATGGCAAGAGGGTTGAGAGGTAGCAGAGAGCCTGTCTGTCACACAGGTCCTGGAGTCAGATAGCCTGGCTCCATTCCAGCTCTGCCCCTTTGGGAACTCAGTGTCACCTCTTTGTACCTCAGTTTCTGTATCTTTAACAAGGTCAGTATTTAATTTCATGAGTTATACAATTCTTATAGCATTGTAGGGGGTGTAGAGTTTTAAATAACCCCATAGGATTGTGAAGGGGATTAAATGATGGAGTTTTTAGCACAACACCTGGCACATAGAAGGTGCTTAGTAAGTCTTCACTGATTAAGTGAATGGAACAGTGCAGGAGATTTCCTGCAGCAGATAGCTGCCGATAGTGATTTGTTTTACCTCAGCCATGGCCAACAGAAATAGAACATGAGCTGCACTCAAGAGACATATATGTCATTCAAAATGCCCTAGTGGCCATATCCAAAGAGTAAAAAGAAACAAGCAAAATGAATTAATTTTAAACTTCACGTTTTAATTCAGATGAATTTGATGAAAAGCAACAGAGCTGAAAGACTTTCATTTCAACGTGTAAGTGACATAAAAAGTTATCAGCCACACATTTCAAATTATTTTCTACATCCAAAGTGTTGAAAGTCCCCTGTGTGGACTTTCCACTCACAACATGCCTGGGCTCTCCCACCATCACGTTTCCCTTCTTTCCCTTTCTTGCAGCCTGGCCCTCGAGTCTCCGTCTCCTGACAGTAGCACCACATCTGTGCGGAAACAGCCCCCCGGAAGCCGCCTGTCATCCCTGTCCTCCCAGACAGAGCCCACCTCAGCGGGGGACCAGCAGAGCGCCAGCGTGGACCACTCCAGCTCTGAGCTGGACTCTACAGATGGGGCAGAGGCGCTGCCCCGACAGGACACCTGCCCTGCCCAGGGGGCAGATGACTTCTCCTTCATCCATGTAAGTCTCACCAGGTTGGCCATGTTGGAAACAGTCAATCATGCCTTTTTTTTTTAATGGTACTGAGGATTGAACCCAGGGTCGCTCTATCACTGAGTTATACCCTTAGCCCTTTTTATTTTTATTTTTATTATTTTTCCTTTTTATTTTTTGAGACAGGTCTCCATAGGTTGCCTAGGTTGGCCTTGAACTTGCAATCCTCTTGCCTCAGCCTGGGAGTAGCTCCAATTCAGGCATGTGTACCCACACCCAGCCAATCATTTCTTCTTAAGGGAAGTTCTAGTGTCTCCCAGTGACCTGCCTTTCAGGGGTTTACTCTTAGGCCTGTGGGTGCAGAGTGCAGTCTTTGAGATGAGACCCACTTATGCATGTAGCCCGGGCCAGCTGTCTTCCAGCTGTGTGTCTTGGGGCACATGTTTTCGCCTTTCAGGGCCTGAGCTTCCTCGCTCCACAGCCTCACGTCTAATCATACGAGTTCCAATTAAAGCTAACCTAAACCCTGACCTTCCAGGTAGACAGGAAGTCTGATTCCTGCCCTGGAGGTCAGCCTGAGGATTCTTTCCCAGGCATGCAGAGCCTGCTGTGTGGTGGCTGGGTGTGCTGGACATTGTCACTGAGGCTTTGCCCTATGCAGGGCTGTCCATGATACCTGCTGCAGGAAGGGAAGCCCCTCAGGCATGGGCACCCTGTTAAGAACCAACAGTTCTGTTCTTGAGTTTTTACTTAAGAGAATTGAAAACACATGTTCACAATAGATTTGTTCATACAGGTTGACTGTCTCTTATCTGAAATTCTTGGGACCAGAAGTATTTCAGATTTTGGGTTGAAACCCTTGATCTGCAAAGAGGATAGCTACTCCTGGTTTTTTTCAGGTTCCTGTCGCATGGAGTATTGTTCTCCACCCTTTAACTTTCAGTCTGTGAGTTTCTTTTTGAATTAAGTGTGTTTTTTGTATGCAGCATATTGTTGTATCTTGCTTCTTGACCCATTCTGCCAGTCTATTTCTTTTGATTGATGAATTGAGACCATTAACATTGATGGTTATAACTCACACATATTGACTTATCTTTGTCATGACTTTTTCTTTTTGTTGGATTCTCCCCCTTTGTGTTTAATTTCTCGTTGTGCCCGATGGATTCATTCTGCTGGGCTTCCTGGGGTTGTGCTCCTCATTGTCTTTTCCTAGGATATTGTCTAAAATGTTTTGGAGTGCTGGTTTGCTATTCATGAAGTTTCTAAGGTGCTCTTTATCATGAAAGTATCTTATTTCTCCATCAATTTTGAAAGATAGTTTTGCGCAGGGTACATCAGTCTGGGTTGGAGTCTGTTTTCCTTTAGGGCTTGAAATACATCACTCCAAGCTCTTCTTGCCTTGAGGGTTTGCATTGAGAAGTCTGCTGTGATTCTGATGGGCTTTCCTTTGTATGTGATTTGTTTCTTTTCTCTAACTGCTTGTAGAATTTTGTTCTTCTGTTGAGTTTCTGGAATCTTAACTATTATATGCCTATGTGTAGATTTTTTTTTGATCAAGGCTATATGGAGTCCTATATGCCTCACTTATCTGCATGTCAAGTTCTTTTCCCCTGCTTGGGAAGTTTTCTACCATCACTTCTGTGAACAGTTTTTTTTTTATGTCACCTGCACTCTCTCCTGTTTCTTCATTGACTCTGATCAGTCTTGTGTTATTCTTCTTTGCATCATCTAGCAGCTGCTGGATTGATTTCTCATGGTCCCTTACTATTTTAAAACAATTTTTCTTTTCCTGGTCACTAATTGCAATCTTATCTTCTATATCTGAAGTTCTGTCCTCAGATTGGCTCATTCTGCTGCGTAAACTTTCAATGGAGTTTTTAATCTCCTAGAAATCTGTTTGCATCTGTTTTATGGATTCCATTTGTGTCCTATGTTGGGATTCCATCATGTCTCTCGGATCCTCTATTTTTTTTTATCTGTATCCTCTCTAGATTTATTAATCGTGTCTTGCACTATGGGCACAATCTCTGCTATTACCTGAGAAATTATTTGTGATTTGATTTTTTCCAGATCCTCTTTTGTTGCCAGTTCAGGGAGTCCAGGTGGTTGAGTATCAGATTGTTCATCTTGTTTCTTCTTGGGGTTACCTCAGGTGATCTGGAAGTCTGGTTTTGAGACTTGTTTACGTGTCTTCTCATTTCAACAGATGCAGCCTGCTGTGCCTTTGTTGAGGCAACTTTTTGCTCACCCAGTGGTCTTCAATTCTCAGCAAGCCACAGAGGTGCCTTTTCTCTGCTGCTCACCAGTACACTAATTCCTGGGTTCAGAAAGGTGGCCTTTTGGATCCTTGAGCTGACCTGTTGTCTGGGTGGGCTTCTCGCTGGGGCCTGTGCCCACTTGGGATGGTATCAAGGTGTGCTTCTGGCTAGGGCTTGCCCACTTATGTAGCTGTTGTCTGGGAGGGCCTTTGGCTGGCGGCTGTGCACCCCAGTTCCTGTTGTGTGAGCAAGCTTCTGGCTAGGGTCTTGTGCACTTACTGATGGTATTGGGACAAACCCCTGGCTGTTGCTTATGTGCCTGTGCCGCTGTTTTCCAGGCAGACCCTTGGCTTGGGCTGGTGTGCCCCAGCCTCTGGCATCAGGGAGGAGCCCTGGTTGGATCTATTTGCAGCTGCGCTGCTCTGATCCATACCGTTGCTCCCCCAACTAAGGTGGTCTGGTGTGCCTTTACTGAAGAGTTTTTCTTCACTTTTCTAGTGGGCTTTAATTTTCATCAAGGGGCCTCAGAGAGGCCCTCTTTGTGTTGTTCACTTCTACTCTATCTTCTCAAGCTTAGAACAATGTCCTTTATGACCCCTGCAACTCTGTGGTGTGAATCCAGGTAATGGCTTGGCACAGAAGGGGTGGGGGGTGTGCTGGCACCCTTGCAGCTCACCTCAATGCTCTGGGACAGTGCGCCATGGGCACCCTTTGTGGGGGAACCAGGGAAGCCCCTAGGGCTCAGCTCTTCCCACCCCAGGATACCAGCTGCCCCTGTCAGATAGTGTTCTGCTCTAGACCCTTCCAGACTGGGTCCTGTTCTCCCCACCCTGAACCCCCACTGCAGGGATCAGGCACAAGGTCAGGTGTCATTGTAATTCTCCTGTGACAGTAGAGCTACCTGCCCACCTGCCCTCCTGTGGGTACAGATCTGCATTGTCTAGATGGTCCCTCTCTCCTTGGAGCAAGGCCACAAAGATACCCTTTAGGGGTGCTGCAGGTCCCCCCTCAGGATCCTCCTCTGGGACCTTATACAGGTCCACCATCCTATGCATGGCCAGGGTCTCTCATGGGCACCAATAGATGAGGGCAGAGACAGAGAGAAGCAAGATCAGTCTTCATCCACTATTGCTCACTTCTCTTGGTGTTGTAAGGGTTAAGTTAGGTGTTGTATTGGGTTATTCAGTCAACATTTATTGAGGTCTCCAGATTGCCAAGCATTGCTCTGACTTAGGAATTTGTATGATGCCACAGTGCCCTAGCATATCTTGCTGGACATTCCCTCCAGAACACTAAGTGATTTCTTTTCCATGTCCATTGTAAGTAACAACAGCAGTGTCAACAACCACCAGTGTCACACTGCATGGGGGTACTGGTTGCTGTCACTGAGTGTCAGCACAGACTAACAGCCCAAGAAGCAAAATCCCCTGTCCATTTTGTAGATTAAGAATTTGAAGTTTGACTGATTCCAAACACGGTGTCCTAAGCACAAGTCTAACCACGTATCATCCTGTCCTAGGGTGTATGTGTCACACCTGTCTTGGTTTCAGTCTCCTAGGGGACTGTTTGGAGTGGAGGCCACCAAGGCAGTGATTCCATGGATATGGAGCAGTCTCCCTGTCCTGGCCAACCCCGCCCACTCACCAAGTCTAAGAAACCAGCCCTAAACTGATGGGGGTGGTGCATGCCTGTAATTCTAGCACCCTGAGAGGCTGAGGCAGGAGGATCAAGTTTGAACCCCAGCCTGGGCACTTAGCAAGACTGTGTCTCAAAATAAAAAAATTTAAAAAGGTCTGGGAATGTAGTTCAGTGCCAAGGCCTTAAGTTCAATCCCTAGGCAAAATTAATAAAATAAAATGTAAAACACTGGCCCCCATAACTACTAAATAACCTCTCACCAATCAAGGAAGCTATGTACACCCCCAGAGGTAGTGCCCCTGACTGGTGGTTCTCTTGCTTTTTCTTTATTCTTTTTTGTTTTCCTCTTCCTCTTTCCGGCCAATGAAGCAAACCTCAGTCCTGGACTCTAGTGCTCTCAAGACCCGGGTGCAGCTCAGCAAGAAAAGCCGCCGCCGGGCTCCTATCTCTCACTCCCTCCGACGAAGCCGATTCAGCGAGTCAGAGAGCCAGTCCCCTTTGGAGGAGGACACCAGTAGCACCTGGATGTTCAAGGACTCAACAGGTTCGTATGCCTGTGCCTTCTGTCCTACCAGATAGCCCCAGAGCAGCAGGAGGTTAGGGGAGATCCTAGGAAGAACTTCCCAACTTTGCAGGCTTTCAAACCTCAGGACACAGTTACATAAGAAACTGATTTCTTGTTTTGTAGAGCTTATCAGAAACTATGTTAAAAAATGTTTTGAGAGTTAATAATTTAGACCCTATGTGTTACAAGGGGCAGAGACACAATAAGGTTTCACTGTTTCTGCTTTTATCCTTATTCACCCTTATACATTTTTTTTTTTAAGACAAGGTCTTGCTTTGTAGTTCAGGCTGGCCCTGGAATCACTTTATAGCCCAGGCTGGCCTTGATCTCTTGGTAATCCTCCTGCCTCTGCCTCCTGACTGCTGGGATTATAAGTATGCACCACTATGACCGGCTACCCTTATATGTTCTTTAGGTTTGCTTACAGGTCTTTTCCTAGACTCTTGATTGAAAATCAGTTCATTTATTATCAGTCTTTTTGTTTTCTAATAAAATATTAAAGACTATACATGTTCCTCTAAGGACTGGTTTGGCTGCATTCTGGGTCAAAATCTGAGCTGCATCTTACAGCAGATAAGAATTTATCTAGGTAAGAGCATTCCAAGCAAGGACATCTTCAGGATCAAGGAACAGAGGTGTGGAATGAGCACTCTGTGTGTGCCAAGGAGATCTCCCAGCAGTGTCAGGTCCCTCAAACTGGGAACTGGAGACCTGTGTTATAAAGACAGGAAGGAAGGGACCAGCTCCCCTCTTAGTCCTTTGTTAAGGAGTTAGATTTCATCTCTAGGGGGAAAGCTGTGAAAGATTTTCAAGAGAAAGCAAAATTGCTTCTTGCAGTGGGGACTCTGGTAGTGGACCTCCCTATCCTACAGATGCAGCATTTGTTTGTATGTATGTGCATGTGGGTGAGGGAAATGGGGTTTGAACCCGGAGCCTTTGCACTGAGCTACATCTCCAGCCCTTTTTATTTTTATTTTTTTAAATTTTGAGACAGTCTTGGTAAATTGCCCAGGCAGGGCTCAAACTTGGGCTCCTCCTACCTCAACCTTTTAGAGTGCTGAGATTACAGGAGTACATCACCACACCCAGCTCACACACAGTCTTTAGTTCCCCCAAAGCTCTTGTAGGTGTTTTTCATTCATCTGAGATTTGCTATTGGCAAACAAAAGGATGTCAGACAAGGCTCTGAAGTCTGTAAATTCCATTGCTTCTGACCAGATACCTTTAACAAATGCTAGGAAGATTATGTTTCCCTCTTCCATTCCATTTCTGTTCTTAAAGAAGATGCTCAGGTGCCTTGTGTGAGTGAGGTGTCTCCCTGCCTGCTTCCTTGGCTTTCTGAGCCAAGCTACAAGGGGTGATCAAATGATACAGTGAATATTTATATTTAAATATTTAATGCACTAAAAGACACACTGCCATTAATCTCCCTCAGAACACTCTTCACTTCATACACACTTATCCCATTGTCCTGCAACTTTCTGAAGCAGTTCTGAAAGTTCTTTTTTCGTGAGTGTCTTTATGGGGCGTAGTAGAAAATATGTTAAGTGCTTCTGCCAAGTGTCATCCAACAGAAAGGCAGACTCCTAAAAACATTACAGTGTGTCCTCATTCCCCTTATTCACTGGATATCTGGCATGTGTGACTTCTGGCTCTTTCCCAAAGTCAGAATGAGCATGAAAGGTAAATGTTGTGAATGGATTCAGGATATTGAGGCAGCCACAGCATGCAATTAAAGACACTCAAAAAAGAAGACTTCCAGAACTGCTTCAGAAAGTTGCAAGAATGATGGGATAATATGTTTGAAGTGAGGAGATTAAGGTCAGTGTGTCTTTTATTATGATAAATGTAAAAAACAAGACAACGTAAGCATTTACTGTGCTTTTTTTTTTTGTATTAAATTCTTTTCTTGGTACATTGTAGGTATACAACACAATTACATTTCTCATTGGGAATTGTACCTTTACATAATGCATCTTGGTTCTTATTT